>VDFB02109042.1:25725971-25748336 GCA_007258455.2 Sequoia sempervirens
TCTACAAAAGGAATTTACTGCTTAACAAAAGGTTCATGAACTTCATACAAATTAAGATTGGTGTAAAATGCCATCCCCGCAAATGTTGTTTGGTCTAGAATTATAATGGAAAATAAAAAAACTTACTAGGAGAATAAAATAGGTTTTTAATTGTCCAAGTACAACATAATATTACTGAAGCATTTCAAAGTTTAGGCCATAAGAATCATCATTTTTTAAACATGGATTGCAAATAATTCTGAAAATTTAGAAGTCTCAGTCATTAACATTATTGTCTGCTACAATGTCATCCAATGTATCATTGCCAATGTTCATATGTTCTTTCAAGTAGTTAATATTATCATCATCATCATTGAAATTTGACTATAGACCGTCTATATTGTTACCAGATGTATTTGGATCATCATTTTCTATACCATCCATTTGTTGTCTTCCATAACATCATCTAACTCTAGATTGTTGTCTTCTTGTGCTTGAACATAACCATCTTCAACATCATCATGGATGTCAATTTCTTTGATGTTCTCTAATCCCTCTCTCATTTTGTTGGCCATCATTTTTTTGCTCAGTATCCACTAATGCATCATCAAATACATGCCTTAATCATGGATCATAATGTATGACAAATATCCATTTCGGGTCCAAAATATCTTCATAGAAAAATACCTGCACATGAACAGCATACATATATTAGACATTATATAAATTGTATGAACATATATACATCAAATGAATAATGCAACGTTATTTTATAGACTACCTTTTTTATACAATAATTTCTATAAAACACAATTTTGACAACATAGTTTATAAAACATCAGTCCAAGCTCATTTATTATTCTTTGGTTTTTTTCCCTTAAGAACATCCTTAGGGAGACCTTGTTCTTCTCTCTTCTTTTGTGCAGGAGTGCATTTTAAGAAGGAGTAATCAATCAATAACTCATCCCCAATGGTAAGGTCCATAATAACCTCGACCATTATCAATCTATCAACCTCTCTTACAATATCTCCATCGTTATCATTTATAACCTCAACAAATTGACAATTCGGTCTTACAGTAGGGGTCCCTTCCCTTACTACTATTTATAAATCCTACAATATTTTTGTGTGTGTATGCACATCCATCTATATACATAATATTACCTCTATTAATTTCTTTTCCACTTTCCAATTGGAGATGATGTGTATACATATTCAAATTTAGACCATATGTTGACATGCTAGGCTTATATTCTGCTAGCCTTCTCCATTCACCACTGTAATATGATGGACCGTAATATGGCATTAATCTCCTAGTGGTTTTTTCTAAATTGTTTCTATTTTGGATCCCACATGTACATTTTGTACAATAAAGAGGCCTAGATTTTCTCCATGAATATTGGAGGGTCATATCATGTAGTTGTGTCCCCAAAATTGAAACACCTCGTACACTCTAGGTCGTTGTTGATCACTAGGCCAAGCGCAATATAGTCAACGATCAAATTTGTCTTTGTAAATTGATCTCAAACTCAGGGGAAATTCATCATCTCCATCACATTCATTCTCATAGGGTATGTAGTCCACCTTCCTCTTGTCTTTAAGCAAATTATGCATCTTCACACAGGTTCTTGTTCTGTTACTTGTTTTCGTCAATTCCTCATCTTCCGAGCTGGTATATTGGCACATATTTTTGTTAGATGTATCATCTGATAAATGATCATTGCCCTCTAGGCTGGAATTCGGTGATCTAGGAAACTTTAAACCAAGAAATTTATCCTGCAAGTATCCATTAAGAAAAAATTAGTTATTTAAATAATATAAAACAAAGTTTAAACAAAGTATACATGTTATTTATATCAGATTGGAAAATTCCTCACCACAATTCCTATTGGATTTGAATCGATTGTAGGAGGCATACTACCAACTGGAAGCTCATCATATATATAATGTCTTTGTACAATCGCTCGTTTGAATTGTTTCTTTCCACGACATATAGAACATCCTCAAACAACTTTCTCAAAGTATTCATCCTATGCACTATAGTCTTGACCTACCTCTTCTTTAGTGCAATCATTTGTTGTGTCTGCAGTATCCATTATCATATCCTCTTCCACCCACTGTCATCTACGTGATTTAACAGTTTTGGGTCCACGTCCACGTACATATCTTGTTCTTTTGCTAATTGAACACTTTGGCTCTGCATTTGCTCCTTTCCCCATCTAAAATAAACAACAACATGCATTAATTTATGTCAAGATTGGATAATACATTATAAATTTCAATAATACTATGAAAAAAGATGGATGTATCACAAAATTCCATCAAATCATTTTTTCCTAAGTTAAGTCAAAATTTGAGTACCTAATGTCCCACTTCATCCGTTGTGTCCTCATTTGATATGACATGATTTGTTGCCATGGCCTCATCTTGCCCCTATAATACACAACATAGTAAATAATGTTTAGTACACCAATTATATCATTTCAACAAATATGCTATCCAACACAAAACCTCACTTTAGTCATATATTTGACATATTGATATCATGTTTTGGCTATCCTAATTTTCAAACTTTTCCCTTGATCATAGAATCACATTTAATCACCATTCCTATGCATTTTCAACCAATAATTTTGACCTCAAAGGCCTCATGGACAAAAAAATGACTTTATCTCCTCTATGTTCTAGCATTTGTGAATTCATAAACACCTTTCTCATTTGGTTGAGGTTTCTTTCTCTTCTTACCTCTATTGTATCTACAGATTTCGTCGTCTCATCTATTTCCACCCACTTTCCTCTCAGCAATTTAGTATTTCTACACCATCAATGTCCTCTCTCCATGGCCTCCTTTGTGAATAAAAATTCCCCACAGAAGCTTTCACCGCACTACAACCAAAAAGGAAAAATAAAAGTGTGGGACCGTGGTAAAAATCACTCTAATGTACTGAGCTAATGAAGGAACCGTGGGACAACAGTGGTCGCCGCACTACCGCACGCCAATGGTAGAAGACTTGTGGGACTGTGGGAGTCACCACAACACTTCCAGGAATAGAAGGAAGACTCGTGTGCCACATAGAAGCTTTCACCACACTACCACTGAGAAGGATGAAGCATGTTGTGGAACCACAGTAAAAACCTCTCTATCGCACCGAGCTGATGAAGGAGCCATGGGACAGCAGTGGTCACAAAAACAATGTAGGAGTTGGAATTATTTCCAACACTCCAGGTCCTGTGATACACAACAATAAAAAATAGTCACTATACAACAATGATAGGTGTTAAATTAGGTGCACTTGACACTGCCTTATACATCCCAAACAGATTACATTAACTGCCAAAAGTCGACGCTAAAGTTGGCATTAACTAACGCTGACTAAAGCGTCGAATAATGAATCAAAATAAAAAAATTAAAACTTTCCTTTGTGAAGGAAGAAATCAAATGACAAAAAAGGTAAAAACGTCACACAAAGGAAGAAAGCAAGGCCCTACCAGCAACTGATGAGAAATTCGATTTAGTTTGTGACACCGTAGGTAAGGTTACAATTTTTTTTCTTGGTTGAATTCGTGATTGTTTATTGATCTTTGTATTGCATTTGAATTCATGATTGTTTACTGGTTTGTGGCCAAACTAGTCCAGACAACCTATAAATTGTCCCATCATTATAAATTGTAAAACCTTTGAGAAACCAACAAAAAAATTACCCTACCCATTTGAGCTTTGGCTCAAAATATTATAGCATGAAGTGAGGATGCCTCTGTACTCTTTTCGTAACCTGGGTATCAAGGAAATAGTGAACTGCTTGGAAAATATAGGAATTGGGTCAGTCACTATTAAGCAACTACTGAAAATTAACGCAGAAACCGCTTGGTTTTTCCCAGTTGTGCCATAGTCACCGATGCCATGAAAAATTTGTGCAAGATTGCATTATGAAAGAGTTTTCATGATAAGGTTATCAACACTAAGCAAACCCAGCGAAGATATTTTCCCACAAAACACTTGCATACCACAAACTGGATGAAAAATTTCATACCTAATAGTGTGTACTTCATTTGCCTCCACAAACTGGACGAAAATAATTTTCCCTAGGTCGCCTCAAAATGTCAAGCAATGGAGGGAAGTCTGGCCACAATGAGGTAATTCCTTATCAATTTATAGATTTATAAATGTTTCCATTGTTTCTTTGAATTTTACTTTTTAGTTTTTTATTTCTAAATTTAAAAGAAGAAATATAATTTAAATATATATATAGGGACATGAGACTGACAAAGATAAAGAGGAATTGGCTTCCATATTGGGGGTAGAGGCAGTGAACAAATTGGTTAATGTGGACTGGACAAAACTTGCGAGATACATAGAAAAACAATCTATTAACGCCCCTCAAACATTGCAAACAAATCAATTGTCTCAAAGGGAATCAATTGATTCCCCAACTAGTCCTAGATCGAGCAAAAGATCCAGGAGGAAATCAATGACAGTAAACTTTAAGAATGTGGAATAGGGAGCAAAGACTTCCACTCCTAGGACACAAACTTCTTCCACCATGCCATGTTTTCAATCTTGCATTGGTAGCTACAATACAAAGATAGAATACGAGGTGGTTTCAGGGGAAGTCCGAATGACGGATGCTGGGAAAATGTTTGTGAATAGGTTAGAGGAATCATGCCTTCAATGGTTCAAGACCATCTACATTTTCCATTCTCAAAGATACCCATGCACCTGAAAAAAGCAGTTATCCATGACATGGAGAATGAATTTGGCACAGGTTGGTCTGTTAAAAAGATAAAGCTACGAATGTCTCAAGACTACAAGAGATTTCAATGCAACCAAACAAAGAAGATAAAAAAAATCTCTCCTGAGCTAAGGCAGAAAAAAAGGCCAATTGATGTAAGTGTGAAAGTATGGAGAGAGCTTGTAAAATCATATGAGAAGTCTGATGCACGGAGCAAGTCCGGTGAGGAGACTACGCAGGTATTTGAATTTTCTCATAATATTATATCAAATTTATTAAACGATATTTAAATTTTATTTGTGCATAGTTAAATTGAATTAGTATATGTTTCAGGACAAGGCCTCCAAGGCTAGGCTTGAGAAACTTTGTGCCACGCATCATAGTGGGAAGAAAAGTTTACAAGCCTTGATTTGTACATTTGTAAGTATATTTCATATGTTAAATGATATATATATTTTATTTCATTGGAAAAAGTAAATGATTGCATATTAATTAGTTTAACTAGTCCATGTGCCATGTTTTGACAAGGGGAGAAATGTGGCTGCCATCCAAAGAAATTTGAAAAGAAGATGTTACAAAACAAAAAGTGGAATGATTTTGTAATCTGGATGGAGAACGAGGTATCAATAGTTGAGTTTCAATAACTTAGTTGGATATTGTTGTGTTAATATGTCAATTTGCATCTCTTGTGTTGAGTTGTTTATTGATGCATAGGATGAGTAAATAGAGCTCAAATCTTATGATTACAAGATGACCGTTTATGTGCATGAATAAATAGTAGAAGGATGTAGATGGAATCAATTCATTTGAATTTATGCCTCTTGGTGTGAATTCCTCTTGAATCTCTAATATCAAGTTCCCAAGACTTCCCTGTAGCTTTTAACTTTCGTTGTCACCTTTCCTCTTCGTTGTTAGACTCATCTAATTTTTCCTTATCTACATTTCTAGCTTCAACTTCTAATTCATCCCATGTTTTTTCTTCCTCCTCTTCAGAATCTTCTTCTTCTTCGACCTCCTCTGACTCCACAAGAGATTCATCTTCTAAACCTTCCTCATCTGATTTTGATTCCACTTCTACATCAAAGGGTTCATATCCTTGATCCGACTCTTCTAAATTATCAGAATCAGAATCAGTAGCTTCCATATTCAAAAATTCCCAACCAACATCTTCAACAAATTTATTTGGATCATCAGTAATAGTTTTCAAAATTGGCCACCAGTTCAAGTTCATTTTTCTTTCATAATACTTTATATCCATGGAGTTTAGCCATTCCTTGATGCCATCAAGCAAAGATTGAGGAATGGCATACATGTAGAGTACATCTCACTTGAAGTCTTTGAAAACAATAGCCATATCAAATTCCTTTTGCTCAAGTTCTACTCTCTCAAGGTTAACAATCTCAATCTCACTAATAGCGATTACTAAGAAAGGTAATTCCACCAACTCTACCAAATAGTTTATTGTAGGAACAATAAAAGCATAGGCTTTGAAAGGAACTCCATGAAAACCAAGCTCTCTAAATGGTATATCAAACTCTAGTCCAAAATATTTTAGATGAGGTTGCTCCCATAGCTCTCTCACTCGCTTGAAAAATCCTTGAAACTCTATATTGATTTTATTTTTCCTATCCCTCTCTTGTTGTTCTTCCTCAATTTCATCAGGATCATACATTGACCTTCTTTCCCCTCCTAAAGTTTGGACCACATCCATTACCTCTACATAAAACTAGACATCCTTGGTCTTCTTGGTTCCCATGCCATGATATGGTTATGCAAATGAAAATGAAGCAAAGTAATCATCTCCTTCTCCACTGGCTGGAAGAATGCATGCTTAATTTTTTGATACATGATATCATCTCTCTCTTCTACTCTCATGGTTGAATACCAAAATCCAATATGGTGGGCCTCTAGAGTTCTAGTCATCTTTCTTCCTCTTCCACCAAATATTGGCCTGATCTAGACGTCTACCAGCCTTATTGGCTTTGTTTTTGAAAGTTGAAGTTTCTCCTAAGTCACCAATGTAGTTCTCTTTGCCTTTTTAGGCTCTTTCATTGTTATAGATCATCTATGGGATTTAATCATTTGTACCACATGTTGATGTGCTTTGAATCCTTGCATCTAAAGGAAATTTCCTTAACATAAATACTGATAGGGAATTTCAATGTTTCCATTGTAGTTGGCATTAAAGCCAATACCTGCAACATTGAAAATTATCCTTATATAAGAATTCCCTCCATCTTGTTAATTGGCTCGTAACACTTTTGATGGTGGCTACATGAAATCTGATTATGATTCCTCTTCTACATTAGAGGGTTTGTATCCTTGATGTAACTCTTCTGCATTATCAGAATCAGAATCAATAGCTTCCATATTCAAAAATTCCCAACCAACATCTTCAATAAATTTATCTTGATCATCAGTAATAGTCTTCAAAATTGGCCGCTTGTTCAAGTTCATTATGCTTTCATAATACTTTATATCCATGGAGTTTAGCCATTTCTTGATGCCATCAAGCAAAGATTAAGGAATGGCGTACATGCAAAGAACATCCCACTTGAAGTCTTTGAAAATAATAGCCATATCAAATGCCTTTTTCCCAAGTCCTACTCTCTCAAGGTTAACAATCTCAATCTCACTAATAGTGATTACTAAGAAAGGTAATTCCACCAACTTTACCAAACAATTTATCATAGGAACAATAAAAGCAGAGGCTTTGAAAGGAACTCCAGGAAAACCAAGCTCTCTAAATGGTATATCAAACTCTAGTTCAAAATATTTTAGATGAGGTTGCTCCCATAGCTCTCTTACTTGCTTGACAAATCCTTGAAACTCTGTATTTATTTTATTTTTTATGTCCCTCTCTTGTCGTTTTTCCTTAATTTCAAATAGATCATACATTGACCTTCTTTCTCCTCCTAAATTTTGGACCACATCCATTACCTCCACATAAAAATGGACATCCTTGGTCTTCAGGGTTCCCACGCCATGATATGGTTATGCAAATGAAAATAAAGCAAAGTAATCATCTCCTTCTCCATTGGCTGGAAGAATGCATGCTTAATGTTTTGATACATGATAGTAGCTCTCTCTTCTGCTCTCATGGTTGAATACCAAAATCTAGTATGGTGGGCCTCCAGAGTTCTAGTCATCTTTCTTCCTCTTCCACCAAATGTTGGCCCGATCCGCATGCCTGCCAGCCTAATTGACTTTGTTTTTAAAAGCCAAAGTTTCTCCTAAGTCACCAGTGTAGCTCTCTACCTTTTCAGACTCTTTCATTTCTAGAGATCGTCTCTAAGATTCAATCATTTGTACCACATGGTTGATTTTCTTTGAATCCTTGCATCTAAAGTAAATTTCCTTAACATAAATACTGCTAGGGAATTTCAATGTTGCCATTGTAGTTGGCATTAATGTCAGTACCTGCAACATTGAAAATTATCCTTATATAAGAATTACCTCCATCTTGTTGGCATGTAACACTCTTGATGGTGGCTACATGAAATCTAATTCTGATTCCTCTTCTACATCAGAGGGTTCATATCCTTGATCTGACTCTTCTGAATTATCAGAATCAAAATCACTAGCTTCCATATTCAAAAATTCCCAACCACCATCTTCAATAAATTTATCTAGATCATCAGTAATACTCTTCAAAATTGGCCATCAATTCAAGTTCATTCTACTTTCATAATACTTTATATCCATAGAGTTCAACTGTTCCTTGATACCATCAAGGGAAGATTGAGGAATGGCATCAATGCAGATTACATCCCACTTGAAGTCTTTGAAAATAATAGCCATATCAAATGCTTTTTTCCCAAGTCATACTCTCTCAAGGTTAACAATCTCAATCTCACTAATATTGATTACTAAGAAAGATAATTCCACCAAATCTACCAAATAGTTTACTGTAGGAACAATAAAAGCAGAGGCTTTCAAAGGAACTCCATGAAAACCAAGCTCTCTAAATGGTATATCAAACTCTAGTTCAAAATATTTTAGATGAGGTTGCTCCCAAAGCTCTCTTACTCACTTGACAAATCCTTGAAACTCTGTATTGATTTTATTTTTCCTGTCCCTCTCTTGTTGTTCTTCCTCAATTTCATCAGGACCATACATTGACCTTCTTGCCCCTCCTAAAGTTTGGACCACATCCATTACCTCCACATAAAACTAGAAATCCTTGGTCTTCCCGGTTCCCACGTCGTGATATGGTTATGCAAATGAAAATGAAGCAAAGTAATCATCTCCTTCTCGCTAGGCCGGAAGAATGCATGCTTAATGTTTTGATACATGATATCAGCTCTCTCTTCTTCTCTCATGGTTGAATACTAAAATCCATTATGGTGGGCCTCCAGAGTTCCATTCATCTTTCTTCCTCTTCTACCAAATGTTATCACGATCCTACAAGTCTACTGACCCTAATTGGCTTTGTTTTGAAATTTGAAGAAGTTTCTCACGAGTCACGGTGTGGCTATAACTTTTTGAAATTTTATTATGGTATATTGCACTTTGATATGATGTAATATGATTATAGTTTGACTGACTCATATGTTGTAATATTATATATATAATAGAAAGATAAATTATTGCATGAAATAAATAATAACTTTTCATTCTTTTTTTTTTTTGTAGAACACGGGTCTTCCAAAAGATTAAGATAATCCTCAACATGATATAGATCCACAAAATATTGGTTCTTCCGATATAGATCACATGGAAGAGGATGATGATGACGTAGATATGGAAGACATTGAGGCCACTGACAATGATGACAATGACAACGACGACGATGATGATGACAATGATGACGACGACAACAATGACGACGATGACGACAACAACAACAACAACGACGACAACAACGATGATGATGATGATGATGATGATGATGATGATGATGATGATGATGATGATGATGATGATGATGATGATGATGATGATGATGATGACGATGGTGATGATGATGATGAGACAGTTGGTGGTAGTAACCAGTGACATTCATGATCATATAGACTGCGTCATGGATCATTGCCGATATATCATTATGATGACTCTTTTCATGGTTACTATCATATGTATCATTTTCATGGCCTATAGTACTATATTATTGATTTGTATCATATTGACATGTATCATTTTCACTATATCATTTGGGAATGTATCATCTTGACTTGTATTAGTTTGAGTTACATAATTTATCAAAAAAAATTATATCATTTGTACATGTATCATTTTCATTTATGTCGACTGTTGGACATGTATCATTTTGACATGTTTTTGACATACTGGTATATTTGACTTTCACTTGTTTTAGTTATATATGATGATGATCTTATCAGTATTGACTTGTCAATTTATATATATTAAAGTGGTCAATGATTTTTGGATGGATATTTATTACGTATGATGATTTTAATTTACTGCTTAGGATGGATGTTGTCAAATTCAATTAAATTATAGATATTTGACTCACTTGTTTTAATTATAGATGATGATCATGTTACAATAATAGTTCAGGTGGTGATGAAAGGTCAAATTAATGCTTGGAACCTCTAGAACATAATTGAACAAATCAGAGAAGTGTTAAGCTCTTTTGAAATTTTTGCGGTGAGCCACATTAAAAGAGGTGGTAATGTGGAAGCAGATGTCTTATCTAAATGGGCTTTAAATTTTGGTGAAACGGGGGAATTTAGGTTGGGGGATTTTAGAGGTGTTAAGTTAGCAGACTAAGGTGAAAACACGGGAGAGGACAATGCCTTAAATGAACAAGGTGGAGAAGCGAGTGGAATAGTACTTCATAAACAAGGTGGCAGGTGGTGGTGAAGTAGTACTTCATTAATAGAAAGTGTGGGCAATCCAAGATGGTGTTAAATGCAAGCCCTCGATTAAGATGTGTTAATTGCATTTGGAAAGGGTCGAGAAAAACTCTACAACAAACTTTGGTGGTGGTGGCACTGGTTGTCAGGAGAAATGGAAGCCAATTTCACCTTCTGGTCATGAAGATCTTTGGGCCCGTTTTATGGAGCGGCCTTCTGAAAAATGACTACAGGGCCATTTCCTTGTTGACGACAAGTGGCTAGTGTAGTGTGCAAAAATGATTTGTGGCAAGGATTTCGGCTCTCTGAAACACAAATACCAAACCAACATGGATGTTTACTCCTTAATTGCGGTGTGGGGCTTGGATTTAGGTGACCTAGTGGAAATGGTGAGGATGGTGATGCAGAAAATTGTGCATGAAGATTTTCTGATAGGCATGGAGTCCATTCTCAAATGGGCAGTTCCAGGTGTAGGTTTAGATTATTCTAAAGGATTGGTAGATGATGAAATTGATGAGATCTATGGGAGACTAGGATTCAAACCCTTTATTCCTTGGCCCGAAGGAAAATACAAAGCTCATTGTCGTGAGGAAGCACGTTTGGGATAGAAAGCGCTCAAACTCATATCGAACTCATAGAGGTTGATGAAGTTTTGGCACAAGAAAAGGTGAAGATGCAAGGATTGGAAGTGAAAAGGAAGCGCTAGAAGAAGTCGGGGAAGTGACAGAAGAAGAAGCCTCTGAAGGAGATAGCCAAGTGTCCATTGGATCTAGGTGGAGCTCGTTAAGACTGGTCGTGTTTGTTTGTGTCTGATTTTGAATTCTCCCTTCGCTTTTTTTGTATTAAATCGTGTAACTCTGAACACTGTTAATGGTGGTTATTTTTTGTAAGGATTTTACTGGTAAACAGTTACAAGGGTTACAGGGTTTATTTAATGTTTTACTCTGCACGTTAAGGTGCCTCTGGTTTTTGTTGTTTGTTGTGGAATTTTGGTGGGTAATGACACTAAACAATAGATGTACTTTTTATCTTTACAAGTAATACAAAAATTTCACGTTATTGACCCAAAAATAATAATTATCTTGTTATTTAATCATATGAGTTAAATAATTAAATTACTTAGTCTATAATCATATGAGTTATTTAAGAGGCACAATATATTTAACTAATTAAATTGAAATAAAACATATTAAATCAATAAATGGAAGCAAAACAAGAAGCATTTTTAGAAGAAAAAAAGGAAGAAATAATGGAAGCCAAACTAGAAGCAATCTTAGAAGCAAAATTGGAAGCAAACCTAGAAGCAAACTTGGAAGCAAAACTGGAAGCAAAACCAAAAGCAAAACCAAAAGCAAAACCAGAAGCAAACCTAGAAGCAAAATCGGAAGCAAAATTGGAAGCAAACTTGGAAGCAAAACATAAAGCAAACAAGGAAGCGAAATCGGAAGCAAAACCGGAAGCAAAACTAGAAGCAAAAGTGGAAGCAAAACCGAAAGCAAAAGTGGAAGAAAACCTGGAAGCAAAATTGGAAGCAAACTTGGAATCAAAATTGGAGGAAAAACTAGAAACAAACCTGGAGGAAAAACTAGAAGCAAAACTAGAAGCAAAACTGGAAGCAAAATTGAAAGAAAAATTGGAAGCAAACCTAGAAGCAAAACTGGAAGCAAAACCGGAAGCAAAAGTGGAAGCAAAACTAGAAGCAAAAATGGGAGTAGACATAGAAGCAAAACCAGAAGCCAAATTGGGTGCTAATTTAGGCACTATTTTTTACGCTATTTTTGGCGTTATTTCCTAGCGCTATTTTAGGCGCTAACGGGGGCACTATGATTTTTCGATGCAACGTCGGGTGCAAAAGTTGGTGCCAAATTCGGTGCTGAGATGACCATGCCTATTTACGTTGAGTTTAGTGCTAGCCAAATTGCCCGATTCGTGAATTGAAATACACTAAAATTCAACTCTATTTTCCTGTTTTGTTGTAGTGACATAGGTCAAAGGTGACTTGTTCAAAAGGTCACAAGTTAACTTGCACATGAATTTTACTGAAAATATCCCTTTTTCAAATGATGGAGGAATAAGAATATTCCTTAAAATATTCCTTTAGGTAAAGAAAAAGGCAATTTGCAAATTAAAACAAAGTTTTAATTGTGTAAAAGAGGGATAAGGAATATTCCCTATGCTTAGAGGAAAGGTTAATTTAATTGCTAATTAAACAAGGTTTAATCATGGAATTAGGGGAAATTGAAGAATTAAAGTGATATTCATTAAATTAATTGATTTAATGAATGGGGAAAGGGGAAAGGATATTTAATTAAATAACTTAGGGTTATTTAATTAAATAAGATGACATAAGAGATTAAATTAAATATTTTGATGTATTTAATTTAATGAGATGAAATGTCAGCATGAAGGGGAGTGAATTAACCTGATTAAATTAATTAGGTCAATAGATGAAAATGATTCAATTAATTAAATAGCTAGGCTAATTAAATTAATTGAAGCGAAAAGAGGATGGGTTGAGAAGAAATTATGTTAGTAAATCTATTTCGAATGTATGATATTGCTTAGGACATTTTTTAGTGTCTACAATCATGATATTGGAAGGATGTGGGATTATTCTATGTGTAAGGTATTGTGATGGCTTCTCAAGGCTAAGGAGGAGGGAACCATATGTGGTAGTGGTTTCCCAAGACAAAAGTGGAAAGGAAAAAAGTGAGGGATTTGTCATGAAAGGTGATGCATCCTACAGATGCCAAGGATTCAAAAAAATAACTCTTATAGGAGAATGAGAATACCCTGCCACTATTTGGAATAACATTCTACAAGGTTTTCTTATTCTCATAGGTGAAGTTTCATGGTGGAGAAATATAAGGAGGCACATAGAGCAATCAAAGAGTAAGGTGATCAGAGTGTGAGAATGGGGAAGGCGCAATGAGGAGTGGAGTTGTGTTCAAAATTGTGAAGCAGAGTCTACGAGAATTTTAGTGTTTGGACTTGGAGTTCCCAAGAGGGGGACCTGGGTCTTGGAGGTGGACTTGGAGTTCCCGTTGGAGGGGGACCTGGGTCTTAAGTGGGTAAGTCTTCTTGGAACCACTAGAGGTCATCAAGGAGTACAACACCACAATTGAGTTTCGAAGTTACTTGGAGTTAAAGGGTTTAGAATCCATGTGAAGAGCTATAGTTAGGGGCGAGATTAGTGATAGATCATAGCTTGAAGAGTGTGTGCAAACCTAGGGGTGGGAACTTGTAATCAATTTCTTGGGAAGGAATCAGGGTAGTGACCAACAATATAGTTGGAATTGAATGTAGACCGAGCTAGGGTCTATTTTGAAATCAATAAATCTATCTATTTACCCCACTTTGGTGTTGCACTATTTTGTGTGTATATATTGAATTCACATTGCATTGTGTAAATAAGTTGCATTGTTAGTAAGTTCTATTGTGTATTGGTATTTTGGTGATTGGTGTGTGCAAGTTTTGGAGCTTGGGTTGGTTACAGGCATAGTTCAAATCTCTTGGGCACACTTAATTCTCTCAGACAAGTGAAGAAAAGAGTTTTGGTGCTGCATAGAGGTGTGGCCCCATGACAATTGATATAAGAGCAGGGCTTGATACCGCAAGCAAGCCACACCATTTTTGAAGTTGGGATTTTTATCAGTTGGACTTTATGGATCTTGGTGGATCAGAAGATAGTGGTATAGGGTTAGGCTCTAAGGGAGAGTGTGAGCACCATCCTCTGGATCATGTTACAAGAAACATGAATACCCAAAGGACCCGAGATAGAGTCAATGATTTGGAGAATCAAGTTGGGTCCTTGAAGGACATGGACATATCTAGTAGGTTGGACACATTGGAGGATGAGGTCAAGGACCTCCATATATGACTTGCTTTTAAGAATTTGGACGACAATAAATTGGAGGATGAGATCCAATTTTTGAAGGGATCATTACACAGGGGTATAGTGAAGACAAGGCATAAGGCCAAACCCCTAGACCCATATGATGGACAGAGGGGTGATAAAGTTTTGGAGAACTTCTTCTAGGACACAGATTAGTATCTAGATACATTTGTAGGGTACTCAGATGAGGCAAAGGTGAGAACTGTTGCCACATTCTTGTCAAGGAGTGCCAATCTTTGGTGGAGGAAAAGAGTAGAGGATTTGAGGGTAGGAAATATGATGGTTAAGGTGGACACATGGGATGAGTTATAGACCACTGTTAGGGGTTAGTTTAAGCCTAGGAACTTAGCTTGGAAAGCCAGGTTGCAACTCATGAACTTGAAACAAAGTGGGAGAATCATGGATTACATAAAATCCTTCTCTTCCTTGATGTTGGAGATCAAGGACTTGTCTGAGGTAGACAAGTTGTTCTAGTTCACGAGAGGTATTGCATCATGGGCTCAGTAGGAGCTTAGGCTCCTAAATTTCTAGACCCTTGTAGAGGGGATTGCAGCAAAAAATTGACTCCTAAATTTTAAGACATTTGATCTACAAAAGGATAGTGTTGGGTCTAGTTCTCACAAAAGGGATAAGAAGACACCCCAAAAAGAGGATAGGGGAAAGTCTAAGGAGACATTTGGAAATTATTTAAACACTAAATCAAGTGGAAGTGGGAATCAAAAGCACCAAAGTAGTAAGAAGGGATCGACTAGACCAAAGTATGTGTATTCCAAGACTCCCAAGAAGATGCATGGGTGTTTCATATGTGGGAAGCCAAATCATTGGACTAGGGAATGTCCAAAAAGATAGAGGTTGAGTTTTGTAGCACAAAAACAAGTTGTAGAGCAAGATGGGTCAACTTCAGCTATGGGAGTGATCCAAGGTTTGAGTGTACTGAGTGCACAGGGTTAGCCAAAGGCCACTGCAACCAAACCTGTTATGTGAATTTTTTCCCAAGAGAAGAGAAAGTTATAAATAACCATTTATAATTAAAAGGGAGATAGAAAATAAAGGATATTATGATCCTTTTGGTTAAAAAAAAATATTAATTAAGAATATGTATAAAAAATCTTAAAAAGGGGAGGAATAATTATTTATTTAAATAATTATTAGAGGCAACCTTTGTGAAAGGGTGTGATGGTTTGGAAACCAACCCTTAAGAATTATATAAATCATTTGTGTGAGACATGGAAAGCATTCAAGCATGGAAAAAATTCAAGAAAGAAGAACATTCAAGAAAGAAGAAAGTGGTTGGTGAGCTATGGAAAGGATGGAGGAGGAAAATCTAATGTGTGTGTCCAACCTAGGGTACAGAGGTGCATTCAGGATAGTTCTGGACAAGGCATGGTTTTTTCATGAGCATTGAGCATTGTTCTAGAGGAACCAACACTCATGTAGAGTGGAAAAGTACACTTATTCCTCCTAGACTGATCCATGGAAAGAGCCAATACCACTGATATCTTCCTAGGGTGAGAATGACCTTTCCAAGACCTATGATTTAGATAAGTACTAAACTCAATTCCAAGATATTTTAATTATAAATGAGATGGATTTGATTTAATTGACTTCTTTAATGATGTTATTTATTATCTGTTAATAATATATAAATTATTGAATACCAATTTATGTATTATTGATGATGTTATCATGTGCTTAAATCTTAAACTAGATAACACTAATTAATTAGCATTTTTGTGCATTTTCATCTAATTTATAATCTTTAAATTGACTTAATAACACTAATAAATTTGTTGCCAAATATATGTTAAACTTATCCAATTTAATACTTGGGAAAAAGTAGTATCACAAAACCAAAGAACAAGAATAGGTTGTGCTATGTGGAAGTCTGGATGAATGGGAAGACTACCATTGGAATGGTAGAATCAAGAGCCACACACAACTACATCTCAACAAGGAGAGCAATAGAACTAGGGCTCAAGATGTAACCAGGTACAAGATCCTTTAAGGCTATCAACTCACCAGCCAAGAAAGTAACTAGTGTTGTCAAGGACATACTAGTGAAAGTGGGTGTGTTCATTAGAAATTTGTTGATCATAGAACCCAAAGCCCGTGCTTCTGCATTTTTTATCATATCGTTTCCCTTTCTAAGTCCATCACTCATGAACATCTTTAGTTTTTTCCTTCAATTATGGAGGACAACTTTTGAGTCAAGTGCAACAACTACATATGTAAAAAGAGCAATTTTCCATAAAAATTATAGAGATGGGTGCATCATCTCAAGAATGCATCTAGAGAAAAATCATGATAGTAAGAGTAAAGCATGAGAAGGACTTAGAGGATGAAGAAGACCAGCATGACAATCATCAACCATGTATGGCAGTGACTTAGACAAAGGACCATTAAGCATGGTTGTCAGAGGTGAGAAGGCTCAGAAGGAAGATCTTTGACACTCTCAAACTAGAAATTCCTTATGAAGTCACATAAACACCATGATAAATAGGATGCACAAAAAAGTTGGAGCAATGAGATCATTAGCATTTTTTCAAAATACCAATGGAAAGTCTAAGTAAGCATTATTGCTCATTGATGGAGGAAAACATAGGCATATATTTTGTAGATGTAAAAGGATAGTGCTTTGAAAGATGACAGTAATAGTCATGAAAAGGTTCTCAAAGAACTTGTAGAGTCATAGGAAAGCACATGGTGACTTGAGGGCAGACTTAGGACTACATTTTTATAAAAACTATAAACCAACATTTCTACAATGCATGGGTCTTTGAGAAAGTCATCAATGAGAAGAATGAATTAAAGTATTATCAAGATGCATCAAATGATGGAAAACAAAAGAATATTATATTGTATGAAAGACATCAAAATATTTCTACCACGTGTAAGAGGGAAAACTAGTGATAAGGGAAGACCTGGAAGGACAATGTGTTTTCAACAGAAGGCAGTCTTTGAGCACCTCTCTAGGTTCTATTTTTCTACGTATATGGACCCTTTTAAGAGGGTTGGTTGAAGCATCTTCCTTGTAAGAGGCAATTTTCCAAGAAAGTGCCTTGTCTCCAATTTAGGTAGTAATGCTTTTGGGAAATGATTCACTCATGAAGATGCATAGAGGATTGTCAAATCCACATCAGTGACACAAAATGTTTCCTATGAATAGAAGTCTATATCAGTTCTATTTTCACCTTATGATGTAAAAGGAGATACAACTTTAAGTATTGGTAATTCTAAATTATGAATATTCTCAATTGAGGGTTGCAATAGCTACTAGTTTGGAAACATGACTCTTCACAAGGTGAAAACCATAGTGTTAATGGTTAATTTACAAATTCATTTAGCATTGATGACAATGGTGTGTACAAAGAGTAGTGAGTGGATGAAAATCAACAAGAGCAACATAAAGAAGCTTTAGGACATAAAACATGTCATCTTTCATCCCTTGAAGTTCTCCTACACCCTCCTAAGGAAATTGACTATTTCAAATCTTCTTTCCACATGCCCTATTAACATGTTTGAAGAGTAATGAGTAGTTGAGGATATCTAGGGTAGTTGAGTGAGCTGTGCAATTGGTTGAGAGAATATAGGGGGTAATTTTGACTTAGTTTCAGCCTTTTTAGGGCATCTAGGAGCTATTAAAGGTACCTTAATGGTGGATAAGGTCAAGGAAATAGTTTTTCATCACTCAAACAAATTTTTGGAGCACTTTAAGGGACTGTAAATGAGGGATGACTATTTTGGATGACCAAAGAGTTTGACCTAGCCAACTAAAGCAAGCACATGTTTTTTTCCCCTCCCCATATGTTCCTATTTTGTAGCAATTGTTGAGCAGCATAAAAGAAAGCTTAAGGGGCAGATATTCAGTTTTCTTTTCTCTCTTAGCAATGTATTGTAACTTTCTTGAAGGTTCTTTCAAGCTAGACCAACAATGAAAATCACTTTTCAAACTTATAAGCAGTTGTTTGTGACTTATTTTGATCAATAAAGACAAGAATTTTTCCTTCTCTAGTTTGTATGTTGTGTACAATAACGAATGATGGATATGGTTTTCGTGATACTATACTCAATCCTTGGATTTCATGTCTCATTCTCTAGTACCTTCATGTAGAAATATGCATATTCTATGCAGGTTATAAGTTGTGTAATGACTAAAACACCCCTTTTATTGTGAAATATTTATTTTCCTTTCTAAGGTTGTTGAGTTCCAACCTTCTTATAAAACAAACATGCATAGGTATGTAGAAACTTGAGTTGTGCATGAAACAACTTATTCATTTGGTTGTATTGTGAGTCCAAACAGTAGTGTAGGTTTGAAAAGAAATCATTTGGTGCATCACCTTTTAGAATTTAGGTTTCATTTTATGTTTTCCTTCTCTCTCTTTTTTGTAAGCAACAGTAGCATAGGTTATATTAGGTGAAGTTCCAAGGAAACCAACCCTCTCTGGAGGTTGATCTCTGTCATCTGAGCCCACAATCAGGGAGATCATCCCATGTTTCACTAGGTGGATGAGTGATTCTATTAGCTTAGCAAGGGTGCACACTTCTATGACAACTATCACACATTATAGGAAAAGATTCATCATACACCACATTCACATCCTTCAAAGTGTGCTTCATTCAAATCACTTGAGTGCAACAAGATGTTGCAACAATATATTCTAATTTTGTTGTGGAAAAAGACACAGAATGCTTCTTTTTACTGAACCATGAGACCAATCTGTCTCCCAAAAGAATGCACTTCCACTTTTACTCCTCTGTTCATCAACACAACCATAGGAGAACCTATCACTATAGGAATACCCACTGGTTTGAAGTCTTCCATTCCAAATTTCTTTAGCATCTCCTTGAAATATTTAGCTTTAGAAATGAAGATGCCACCATATTTTTGAATAATTTGAAGCCCAAGGAAGAAGGAAAACTCACCAATCATTGACATCTCAAATTATTTATGCATCTCTTCTATAAATTTTTTATACATATCATTATCTCCACTAAAGATGATGGAGTCAACATATACTACTGAAATCATCAATTTTCCTTCTTGAACCTTCATATACATATATATATAAATATATGTATATATATATATATATATATATATATATATATATATATATATATATATATATATATTACTAGCTCTAGCATTACCTTTCTTGAATCCTTGTTGAAGTAGGTACTTATCCAATCTATCATACCAAGCTCCGGGAGCTTTCTTGATACCATATAGAGCTTTCTTGAGTCTACAAACCAATGTCTGGATCCTCTGATAATTGGAAACCATTTGGTTTCTCAATGTATACCTCTTCTTATAGATCACCATTCAGGAAAGTTGACTTGACATTCATTTGGTATACTTTGAAGTTCTTATGAGCAACAAAAGCAAGAAACATCTTTATTTCCTCCAATCCAGCTACTAGAGCAAAGGTCTCCTCAAAATCAATACCTTCAACTTGTGAATAGCCCTTGCAAACCAATCTGGCTTTGTTCCTTATTACCTTACCATCTTCATTCAACTTATTCTAGAACACCCATTTTGTTCCTATCACATTCTTATCAGTTGGTATGGGAACTAATTCCCAAGTATAATTCTTCTCTATCTAATTCAATTATTCCTCCATTGACTTTATCCAATTATCATCTTTGCTAGCATCATCAAAGTTCTTAGGTTCTACTATTGATAATAAGCACAAATTTCCTTGTTTCATTTTCTCTTGCAAAATTTCTTGTCATCACACTTCATTTTTGTCTCCAATGATCTGATCTAGAGAGTGGTTCTTCTACAAAAAATTTGGAGTCTTGAGAGACTTCACTAGTTCTGGTTCCTCTTCTTCTTTCTATTCTATTTCTTCTTCAATCTAGGGAAGCATATCAGATTTGGGAACCTCAAGTTCATGTGAGACCTAACACAAGTCTTCATCTACCTTGACATTTGTACTTTCAATCATATTTCCCAATCTCTTGTTGTAGCATATTTATGCCTTGCTCCTAGTTGAGTAACCAAGAAATATTCCTTCATCACACCTTGAATAAAAATTTCCAAGGTCTCCTTCATATCTTTTGATGTAGCATTTTCTCCCAAAGATTTAAAAATTTCTAACAATGGGAGGTCTTCCATACCACAGCTCATAAGGGATCTTATTGATGTTGACCCTTAGTTGCACTCTATTAAGAAAATAGATAGCAATATGTATTGCTTCCTTCCAATACCTATCTGATAGGCCACCATCTTTCATCATTATCCTAGCCATTTCTTGCATTATTATATTCTTCCTTTCAACTACCTCATTTTTTTGAGGGGTTCTAGGAGTAGACAAATGCCTCCTAATGCTATGATCTTCACACAAAAAAATAAAATTCATACGAAGTGAATTCACCTCCTCTATCTGACCTTAAAATTTTTATCCTAACATCCATTTCATTCTCAATATTTTATTTAAAAATCTTAAACTTATCAAAGGCTTTGGATTTCTCTCTTAGGAATGTAACCCAAGTCATTCTAGTGTAATCATCTATAAGAAAAATAAAGTACCTTTCACCTTGTTGACTCCTTATCCTTGTAGGTCTATATAGATCAGTGTGAATCAGCTCCAATGGCATTAAAATAGATGACTCCTCGATTTTGAAGCTAGTCCTTGTTTTCTTTCTCATCTAAAATTCTTTGCACAAAGTGTTTGCAAGCTTGGTTATCCTGGGCATATCTCTCACTACATGAGAGGAACTAAGTGAGAGAAACTAATATTTACCATGTTGTCAAAGTTAATGTGCCTCATTCTTTTTGTCCACAACCAACATTCTCCAAACTAAGTCAATAAGTAGATTCTTCCATTAGCTTCCTTTAGATGATAGACATTACCATTTTTCCTTGTTCCTTCAGCAATAAGCCTTCTGAAAACTTCATTTCTAATCTCACATCCATTAGCATTAAAAGTGAGGTTGTATCCTTTGATGCACATTTGATTGACACTCAAGATATTATGTTTCAATCCTTTCACATAAAGGACATCTTTAGTTTTTTTCTTTCCATCAATTGTTATATCACCTTTTCTATGAATTTGTGCTGACTTATCATCACCAAACTTAACAGATCCACCATTGACCTTCTTGAGATTGATGAACTTACTTATGTCAACAGTCATGTTGTGATAACACCCACTATCAATCACCTAAGAATTTTCCTATTCCCTTGCATGAAAAGTAGTCCATACTACCATAGATCTTTCATTAACCTTATTATTATGTAGGGTATCAAACCTTTTGCATTCTCCAATATTGTTCTTTTTTCCTTTCAAAGCCATGAATAGATTTTCATCATTTTCATCATTATATTCATCTTCAAAGGAACAACTTCTCTCCTTAGAATAGAACCCTCTTTTAAATTTCTCTCTTTTTTTATCATTAAAGACATCTAGATGCAAAATTACCAACTCTTCCACAATTGAAACACTTGAATGGTAACTTACCTCTGTATTTGTCAAAACCTTTCTTCAATCTTCTCACAATTTTTTCTTCAACCTCATCAAATTCATCATTTTGATTAGCAATTTCATCTTCAATCTTTTTGTTGGCTTTGAATGTAGCTTCCTTCTTTGGAATATCTTTATCAAACTCTCTCATCTCAAAGGCAGTAGGAGTACCAAACATTTCATCAACTAAATACTAATCCAAGTCTTTAGATTCTTCAATGGCTGAAACTTTATGGTTGTAGGATTTTAGGAGAGATCTCAAAAGCTTCTTTACAATTCCACTTTCTTTCACTTTTCTACCAAGTTCGAAGATTCCAAAGATAATTTCTTGTACTCAGAGTATATGATAATTTCTTGTACTCAGAGTATATAACTTGCAATGTATTCATCTTCAGTCATCTTTAGATTCTCAAATCTACTTTTAAAGATCTACATCTTAGATTTCTTCACTTTATTTTCTCCTTCATAGATGC
>VDFB02109042.1:25748436-25959986 GCA_007258455.2 Sequoia sempervirens
TTTCATCCCATACTCTTTTATCATTGCCTTAGCTCTCATGTATGACTTGCATGATGTATGTGCTCAAGTGATAAAACTAGGTATCTCTTTTTGCTTCAACTACTATGATGAATGTTCTTTGTATGAGATAGTTTATTTATGATGCCACTAATGGCTTCTTGATCAACTGCTCATTCATGGAGAATGATGATTACTTTTATTCCATACTATTGTCCCATTCAACGAGGAAAGTTATGCATTCAATATGGTTCTTGTTTCGACTTCATTCACTATATTGAAAAGTTGCATGAATCACTGTGGTCACTTTTTCCTACATGTTCATGTCATTGTTTATGAGCTGGGCTCAACCCTTGTGGGAACCACATTTCTCACCACTCATAACAATATTTGTTGGTTGAAATGATCTGATTATACCTGTACCTACACATTAAACAAACAAGTTTGCAAAATAATTGAAGTTGGAAGCTTCCATTGAATTTTGTGCTCCCTGAACAGATCTGCCTTTTTGATGACTTAATCATCTGATGAATGCTTGATAGGATGCAGATTAAATTTCTTTTGGTAACGTAGGGATAAGGTAGAATGTGATTTTTCATTGCTCTAACACCACCTTTCAACAATCTTTCAAGTAAACCTTGGAGCTAGAGTTGGACCTAGAGTTGGCGCTGAACCAAGATCAACCCAACTGTAACAACGATTCGTCATTCCAGGCAATGAAGAATCACCTTCTCTCCTTGTTCTTATATTATCTTCAGATGTGTGATATACATTTCTTTCTTGTATTCAATATTTTATTAAGTAATCAAATCAAGCTACTCCCATGACTTGTGTGGGACTTTGGTTTTTACAATATGAATAAAACAACATTTCTTATGCAAATTTATGAGTTTTTTTGTTACAAACATTTGCATAATAATAGTGGAAATTCAAAAGTAATTACATTTGTACAACAATGAACACTTAGCATAAAACTTTGAAATTATTCATGTGTACCTTTTAATGATGAATGCAATTCAGCTCTACTTGTTTTGAGTTGTAGCTAAAAACAGGTAACAGTAACATTTTCTTTGATTTTTTGTTGTTATGATTTTCTTTGATCTCTTTTGTGAGATCTATCTGGAGGTTTTGCTTGTTTTGAAATAGGAACTTGCATGCTTGTTTGTTTCTATTTGAGTTTCAAATCATAGGAATTACATATTCTTTAGGAAAAAAATAAATTAATCATTTAAAATTATAAAAAGGAGGTAGAGTATACCCATAAAAATAAAATAATGAAGAGGGTACTACAAAGACCCCCTCCAACTTGGAGGATTAAACCATAAAGGGTTCAACTATCACAAATTTTTTCTTTAGGTTTTGTAAAATATACCTCTTCAAAGGAGATAAAAACTATAGAGGCTATTCAAAAATTGGCCCAATTTGATATTACTCTAGAGGATTCCACACTAGAAGAATCAAATAATCAAGCAAGGGAAGCATCCTCATCATCACCAAGGGATCAACCTTTCCTAGATTGTTGTCCTTTAGAGATTTCACCTAGAAACTTTGGCGTCCAAATAGAAATCCCTCAAGTTTATTTCTCTCTAGAGGGTGAAAAAAATTTATATACATTAAAATCTTTAGAGGATATGCAAAAAGAAGAGGTGCGAGTGTAACTAGAAAGCATTCGAGAAGATAACATCTCAACTTTGAAGGACCAAATAGAAAATATATACTTTCTCCAAAGTAAAAGGAGGCAAAGGACTTACATCTAAGGCAGTCTAGACCTTCTCTAAAGAAAATAGAATTGGAAACAAAATTTGAATATAATTCTTACCTTTATAGAAGTCTAATAAATGGAAAATCCCCCATGCAATTTCATGAAGTTGAATAGGAAGAGAAATCTAGGGATGAGGCTCAACAATTGTACTAAGCAATTGAGTTATCTAGGGTTGAAACCCTAATTTCACAATAATAATAGGAAATAGAGCAATTAAAAATTATTTTGGAAAAAAAAGGATTCCACATTTTTGTCTCCCAAAGAAAAAATAAATAAACTTCTAGAAATGGCAACTCAAACATATATAGAAGCTCTAGAGATTAATAATATTTGGGAACCATTCTTTATCAGGGATAAGAAGATATAATCTTTTACTAAAAATTTTGGTAGGAGCAATATCAAAATTTCTAAAGAAGAATAAAGAGGCTCAAACAAAATTAAATGTGACCACCAATAAAATAGTGGAATTGGATTGCAAGAACTTCAAATTGGGCCTCTACAAGAAGATAAACAAACTCAAACTGTTGGGAAATTGTGGGAGCACGGGAGCGAAATGTGAGTGAGTTAACAAAAATTCTTAAATGGTTGACATACATTAAATAATGATATATTGTAAATCTAGACCTTTCATTATTAGGTTTAGATCTAATGGTAGATATTTTGTTGGCCTATCTTTCCCTAGAAGGTAACCCTATTTTACAAGGGTGTTGTACTATGGGGATGGTGATGTATTCTAAGAGTTTCATAGTAGTTATATTGTCTCTAGATCTTTGGTTGGTGACACTCCTATGAGAAGCTTGCTCTGCAAGTGTATTGTAATCTTTGTGATTTTTGAATAATATATTGGACAACTTTTGGAGTGTGGGGTTTTTCTCCCAAAAGGGTTTTCCCCACATAAATCACTATGTTGTGGTATGCATGATATTTATGTTTGTTTCTATTTAAGTTTCTATAACTATTATAAATATTTGTAAAGTTTTGTATTATTCTCCTCTCAAGATTAGTGTAGGAAGTTGTTCTGCTACCTTAGCTTCCTTACAAGTGGTATCAGAGTCTGATCACCTTTGGTTTCAGTTGTGGGTTGTTGGGTTTTTTGAACTAATCCAGATTTGAGTGGGAGCTTGTGTAAAAGACACTTTGTGATCTTGTTTCAAGAATTTTCAAATGGAAAGTTCATCAGGGAGAATAGAGGTGGAGAATTATTTTTAAAATAATTTTGAGATGTGGAATCTAAATATGGAGAATTTGTTGATAGATCGAGATATGTGGGATGTTGATGAGAATGTTTCAAGTCCTGTAGATCCTACTTAGGCCTGATCAATATGATGTTATGAACCATAAATCCAAGGGTCTAATCAAACTTTGCTTGGAAGACTCTGTTTTAATCAATTTCCATGAAGAGACCTCTGTACAAAAACTATGGAAGAAGCTTGGTGAGATGTATCAAGCCAAGTTTTTAGTGAACAAGATTTTATTGAGGAAGAAATTATATTCCTTGAGAATGGAATAGGGTGGACAAATCACATACCACCTAGAAGCATTCAATATGTTGGTGTCTCAATTGGCATTAGTTGGTGTCAAAATGGATGAGGAAGAGAAATGTTAGATCTTGCTTTGTTCTTTGTTTGATTCGTGGGATTCTCTTGTTATGGATATTGGGAGTACTATTATTTTGAAGAATGAAGATGTGGTGGGTTCTTTTCTTTCTAAAGAGATGAGGAGGAAGGTATCCATGAGTGCCAAGGAGACCCTAAATCTTCGTGGAAGACCTAAGGAAAAGGGAAAGAAGAATGAGAAATGTGAAAAATTCAAGTCTAAGGGGAGATCCAAATCCCCTAGAAAGTCCAAAGTTATTTGCTAGAACTATGGTAAGCTTTGACATGTTCGTAAGGAATGCAAAGAAGAAAAGAAGAAGAAAATGAAGAGATTTGATTCTAATTCTAAGTTCAAGGAGGACTATGGTGACACATTCATTGCAACTTCGACAATGTTGAGATATGGTGTTGTACACCATTGCATAAATGATTTATTATAATATTGTAATTAAATAATTATTTAGTTGTGATACACCTTGGTGGTGTTGTTAATCACACTAGGTAATTATTTGGGGACCCACTTATGTTGTATTGTAACATTGTATTATTATTTAATGTGTGGGAGACATGTGATAATAATTTAATATTAGGGAAATAGTAAATAATGTGACGTCTTAGTACCCAATATCAAATAAAAGGTTAGTGGTTTTGTATTCACATGGTTTTGTGGTACATGGTTCTACCTTACCACTAGTTGTATTTTGTGTGAGCTCGTGTCTATAAAAGAAAACACATGTGTAGTGGTTTAGGTGGGCTGAGTGGTTTGGTTGTCATTATTGAGTCTTCTTGAGGAGTAAATTTGTGAAGCATGGCATGGGATGTGTGGATTCATGCTTGGACACATGGGAATGCATTGGAGGGATAGATGCTTCAGAGGTATTCATTGTAACTCTTGTATTGCTTTATTGCTGAATAATATAATGGAGTGCAGATGCTTTTGGAGGCTGGGTTTTTCCCTCTTGAGGGTTTTCGCAGGGTATATCTTGTGTTATCTTGTGGCTTGTCTATTTGATCTATGTATTTTGGAAACTTATATGCATGTTTACCTCTCATGGGTTATGTAGAAAATGGATTAAGTTTGTGGGTTGAATGCAATATTTTCCTAAAAAGAAACTCATGCAAGTAATGATGTATGGTTAATTGACTGAGGTGCATCTTTCCATATGACCTTTAATAGAGATTGGTTTTTTGAATATGAAGAACTTGATGGAGGTAAGGTGTACTTGGGTGATGATTCTTATTTGAATATTGTTGGTCGTGGTAAAGTTAAAATCAAGTTTCCTGATGGTAGAATAAAAATGATTAATGGTGTGTTGCATATCCCTAGATTAGCATAAAATCTATTATTTGTGAGCAAAATAATAGATACACGTGTGCAGGTAGTATTTTCTAATGCAAGATGCAAGATGGTTAGAGGTTCTAAGGTGATTGCTAGAGGTGTCAAATATAACACATTGTATAAGCTTGATGCATGCACTGTTTAGTGCAATAGTACTTATGTGAAAAAGAAAGTTTGTGGAAGAGGTGAGGGTCTCTTCTTCAAAGATGAGAATGGATTCTAGGTACCCAAGGGTTTTCTTTCTTCTGAATCAAAGTTACCTATAGAGAAAACTATGTTATGACACCAGAGACTTGGCCACATTTGAGAAAAGGGTCTAAGGACCTTGAATAATAAAAAACCTTGTTGAAGGTTTGTCTGATTGTTATCTTGAATTTTATTTTTGTGAGCATTGCATTAATGGAAAACAAAACCGTGTTTAGTTTTACTCGAGTTATCATAAATTTTGTGGTGTATTGGATCTTATTCATTCTAATGTGTTTGGTCTCGTATATGTTCCTTCAATTGGTAAATCCACATATTATGTTTCATTTATTGATGGTTATAGTAGAAGACATTGGTATACTTTCTAAAGATTAAATCTAAAGTTTTCAGTCGATTTAAAGAATTTAAAGCAATGGTTGAGTTGCAGATTGGAAAGAAAATAAAATGTTTGAGGATTGATAATGGCAATGAATTTTACTCTAATTATTTTGATAGATTTTGTAAAGATTGTGGTATTCATAGACAAAAGACAACTCTGTATTCTCCACAATAGAATGGAGTTTCCAAAAGAATGAACAAGACGTTGATGAAGAAGGCTAGGAGTATGTTGGGTAGTGTTGGCCTAGAACAAAGGTTTTGGGTTGAATTTTTTTCCACTGATTGTTACTTGATTAACAGGTCTCTTACACTATCTCTTGTTGATAAGACACATTTAGAGTCATGGTTAGGTCATAAGCCTTAATTAAGACATCTTATAGTTTTTGGTTGTGAGGCATATGCACATGTGCCAAAGGAGAAGTGAACAAAGTTGGAGAACAAGGCTATGAAATGTATTTTCATTGGATATAGTTATGGTGTGAAAGGATACAATCTTTGGGATCCTATTGCACAAATGGTAATATATAGTAGAAGTGTTACTTTTAGAGAAACTAAGCCTTCTTTAGTTACATTGCAACCAAAACAAAGTAAACAGGAAGATGTGATTCAATTTCCTTCTACACCTGAGAAAGTTGAATCGAGGCCCATGGATAGACAAGAAGTTGAGGAGAGCTCATCTAGCTTTGAATCTTCAGAAAAGGAGGAAGAACCTCCAACTCAACTTGTTCATAGGTCTACAAGGCATAGAAAACCACCTGAAAGGTATTCACTTGATGATTGGACATATATTTTTGCTTTGAATACTAACATGGATGAACCCATATCTATAGAAGAGGCATTAGGTATGAATGATGCGGAATCTTGGAAGATTGCTTTGGATGAAGAAATGAAATCTTTGAAAAATAATGATACATGGGATCTTGTACCATTGCTTGAAGAAAAAAAACCTGTTGATTCCAAATGGGTGTTCAAGAAAAAGATTGGTTCAAATGTAGGTATTGAGAAGTATAAAGAAAGGTTGGTTGTGTAAGGTTACTCTCAAGTTGAGGGTGTTGATTATGGTGAGATATTTTCTCCTTTTGCAAAATGACATCCATTAGATTTTTTCTTTCTATTGTTGTTGCATAGATAATATACCTTATTTTATTTTTCCACCCCATGATTCATGTCGAGTTGATGTTTTCTTAAAAAAATATTAATTTCTTAAAGTGAAATGAAATGTATAACTTTGGTTTAATAATTATTGATTAACATAATTCAAATGTTGACAATGTGTTATGAAAAAAATTGGTTGAAGCAAGTTGCTTTGGTAAATCGTTTAATGATCTCTGAATGATTTGAACATTGGAGATGATTTTACTAAATTCAAAGGTTATGACATCCAAAGAGATAACATTACTCAATTCTCGTCCACTCTAGAATAAAATACACACTCAACAATTTCAATTGCTTGAGTATTCTTCACATATGCTAGTAGGGATAGTAAAATCCATCCACTCTCCAGTTTATTAATTTTAAATATAACCTCTTTTAGTGGTAGACTTCTACTAGGAGCCTTAATTGAAGATATTATCCTTATTTTATGTTTGAGAATAAACATTGGATTTATTTTATAAAAAAATGCATATTCATATACTCCAATTAAACTTGAACAATGTGTGCATGTTCATGCACCACTATATTATAGAACTTAGAGGTAGTGGCAATCAATTAGGTAGCATATTAGTTCCTATTCTCTATATATCATTAGTATCATGCAAAAAAAAATTTAAGCAAAGTTATCATTTTTTGAATAGAAGACAATATAGTTCAATTCAATTTCTTTTTCATTTGGCATGTATAGTGGTTCTATTTTGTATTTGTAAAAAAAATTGTGTGAAATGTGATTATTTAAAAATGTATTCTAATCTCTAGAGAGCTAATCACTTGACTAGAGAGGATGAACTTGTAGTACTATAGATAAGTGCTAAATATTCATTTCATGACTATATTTAAAGAAATAGTGTTGTCATATTTTGTTTCCTCTAAGTACATCATATTAGTTATTGTTGTGTGTGCATGTGAAGTCCTTTCATTTTCAAATCTTATAAAGAAAATACAAAAAAATACTTTAATTTTCATTTGTTGTTTTATTTTTTATTTTTTATTTTGTAGATAGTCTTTTATATTCAACATAAGAATTTCCATTCAATATTTAGTCATTAATATTTAGCATAAGCATTTACATTCTAGAGTTAATAATTTTAATTTGGCATAAGAATTTTTATTATGTAGTTAATCTTTCAAATTCAACATAAGATTTGTTATTCCTAGTTAATTACTTAAACTCACTTAACTAGATTAGCTTGTGAGTAAATTTTCTTTCAAATAGATTATAATGACTCCTAGGGAGGACCCCAAACTACCCTTTTGCATACAACCTTAAGACACCTCCCAAATTGAAAAATTACTATCTATCAAAATATGAGGTTCAATGACATCTAATTAGTTAGAGACCTACCACATTTATGCCTCAATCTATTTATAATTCTTCCTTGCACACTCCTATACCATCCAAATTTTTTGCCACCATTATGATTAAATTACAAACTATGTGTTGAACACTTCCGGAGACTGAGATGTGGGTGACTTAGTCTACACAAAAACTTAGCCCCTTCCAGAAAATGACTCTTTTAGCACAATATAACCTTCTTTACAAGATAAAGACACATTTAAATAAAACTATAACAAAGAATGATATATCAGTTTAAATCCTTAACACTTCTTGAAAAATGAAAGATATTTCAATTCTACTTCTAATTAGATCAACAACAATGAGAAACTAAGAACACACACATGCACAAGGAAAACACTAGATTTACGTGGAAAACCAAATGAGGGAAAAACCACTGTGAGAGTGAACTCACAATATAGGCTTACTGCCAAAAATACTTGAATGAAAGCTCACTACCTTAAAGCAAGATATAGAGGACTTGTTGAGCTAAAGACAACATGAATTCAAGAGCAAGATACAAGGACTTGATGAGACTCAATGTCTCAGAGTAGGATACAATATGATTTAGAGATAATTATAGTGATTTTCCAACACAACACTTTGTTGACTGGGGCATTTACAATACAATTGATATTTCCTTTAACAATATTTAGCACTATCTTCGTTGGATATTCAATACAATTCACACACACACTTCTTCACACTTGTACCCTTCTCTATCTTGTTGCATCCAAAATTATCTTACATTAATATCCATCGTAACACTTGATTTTTTCAATTAGGTTGGCCAAGAAGAGAATAAACAATGAATTCAACTGGTTGGGCACCAAAAACATAATGCAGTCCTATCATGCAGATAGAGAGGACCAAAAACACTCTTAGCACTTCTTTCAATGTGATCAAAAACCATTTACATGTAGGTACACATCAACCTAAGTTTCCATCAAGGAAATGTGTGGATGAAACAATGAAGCACACAACTAGTCGGCTCAAAGATATACTTTTAATTGATTTTACTTGATGCAATCCAAAATAGGATAGGTCAAGACTCAAAACTATCATAACACATCTTCCATTATTCACATAGTCCCCCAAACACATGGTCCAAGTAAAGGAACAAGCCTTGTCAACCATATATCCATAAAATATCAAGAAATCCAAATCAAGACATAATGTGGCACCAAAGTGGCCAATTAGAAATCTATGGATCACATGGGGATGTTCCTTGAACATACATCAATACCTTCATACATTTCTTTCATATTTTCATGCTATCTACAACCACCACAAAAAAAATAGATATATAATATTTTATCTAGGAAGCACATAATGCATAATCATGAGATATAAAAATAACATATCAGCTTGCAAACCACTTCATCACATGAGATTATAATTGAGACACTACACAAATGTTGAGAGCATATTCACCAAGTTGTATGAGAAAATACATCAATGTAGAAAAATGCAAAGAATTTCCTGGACCAATTCAGACAACCAATAACACTACCAACCATCTACAATTCATAGAACTCTCCTTTGGAAACATAGATGACCTAAAAAGATATGAGTACAACATCCATGAATTACTGACATTGAATACCAAACTGCAAGACCAAAGCATCAATAAAGGAGGAATGCAAAGTATTCTCCAAAACAGACTTCACTGCATCATCCTAAACCATAAACACTTAAGCAACTTGTAGAGGCCAAAACTTCTTTTCAACAACACATACTTCATTAGGAATATTAGGAGAGGGAATAATATATATTTTATACCTTCAACAACATCTCTCCACTATTAGTACAATGCTTCTAATCCTCATCTTAATATATCATTATGAAATTAACTCTGCTGACAGTAATAATGCATTATATGAATATCAACAATACTTCTTTGATAAGGAATGATATCCAACCATGAAATTCATCACTTCTTCTTTGATAAGGCATGGCATCCAACCACAATATTCATCACCAATGTTAGCACAAATTGAATATAACAATGATAACCATTTCCAAGGACTAACCACCCTCCTATAAAAAATGTTGACAAAAATGATAATCACATATAGAAATATATGACATGAGAGAATCAACAAACATAGTTGATAACAAAGATAACAACTACCAAAAATCTCCTCAAGTGTTGAAATCAACGACAACCATCAGTGTTGACATCAATGACAACAACTTCCAATAATCTCCCCCTTTGGCATTGATGGCAACACACATTGCTCACTCTCCCCCTTTGACATCAAGGACAAGGGGCCATATATGTCTATATAAAGCAACAACACCTATTCTAACTTGAGAGACAAGGGGAAAAAATATATTCTATTCAAACATCAACACATATTCCCCCTTTGACTAGCAACACATCTTCATCAAGCAATTATACATTCATAAGAATTGCACAACTTCTTCAAGACTCCCCCTTTCTACTAGCTCCCCTTGAGAGGTAGCACTCATCAATATAGGGAAATAGATACCTAATGAATTTCTCCCCCTGTATAGATGCACCATTAATGCATCTAGTTAGAACAAGGAGGGGCAATAACCCCTAACTTCTGTTGGAGATACTCAAAAGTATCCTTTGAAAGTGCCTAAGTGAAAATGTTTGCAATCTGGTCCTTGGTAGGAACATACTCCATTTTGACTTCATGTTCTGCAACCTTCTCTCTTAGAAATTGATATCGGATTGAAATGTGTTTAGTCCTTGAGTGCATTATTGGATTCTTGGAAATATTGATAGCACTTGTATTGTCATTATTAATATATTTATGCTATGTGGCTTAAATAGTTTTTAATCAGGTGCTTTCTAAGTTTAGTAAGTTTTGATCTTGTCCTAAGACTTTTAAAAATGGTTGAAAATGTTCTAAAGGAAAAAGGCTTAAAATAATGTATCTTTCTCATATGCCAAACCTTGAAGTAATTTTTTTTGTTTAAAGGGGTTTATCTTATTAATTCCTTGTTTCGCTCAAACTCCATGAGCAAGAGTTATGGAGGGAAGTTATTTTGAAAACATCAAAGCTTTTAAATAAAATATGTGTTAGGGTTCCTACTACTCCTTAGAGGCCACATTCAAGATGAAGGAGAAAAATAGGGCATGTAGCACAAAAGAATGGGTATTTGTTGTTTTTTGGCATACTATAAGTCCAAGGAAACTCATGGCACGCCATGAGACTAGAAATTGGTTGTTCAAGAGTTTCATCCACATTAGGTACAAAAGCATTGTAAGGAAGCTAAGGTAGTGAAACAAATTCCTACACTAATCTTGAGAGGAGAATAATGTAAATTTTTTATAGATCTTTAACAGTTACAAAAACTTAAATATAAATAAACACAAATATCAAGCATACCACAACACAATGATTTACGCTGGGAAAATCCTTTTGGGAGAAAAACCCCACACTCCAAAAGTCGCCCAATATATTATTCAAAAATCACAAAGATTACAATATACTTGCAAAGCAAGCTTCTCATAGAAGTATCACCACTCAAAGATCCAGAGGCAACACAACTGCTACCAGACTCTTAGAACACATCACAATACATAATCATAATATAAATCCCTCATAAAATAGGATTTCCTTCTGGAGTAATTCAAGCTAATAAAATATTGGTCATTGGATATGAGACATAATGATGAACGGTCCAAATTTACAATAATAAAATATAAATATTTTTTTCCTTTCGAGGGTGCTACCCCTGAGCCCTCGCTAGGCATGCTGCCCCTAGACCCAGCTGGGGGGATGATCCCCCCATACCCCCCTGTGGTGGGGATCCCCCCCAAGCCCCCCTCCATCATCGTCGGTTGAATAGTACCTTATGTAATTGCAAGGTTGAGATGCATTTTCTTAACAAATCTCCCACTTGTCGAACAAATTGCAAGGAAAATGGAAGGGAGTCATCATCTCTAAATTGCTAAGGACCAAAAGGCCCATAGTCTCTAAACACCATCTGAAAAACATTTGAACTTCTTTGTGCTCACAAGCTTTGTTAAAGAATCAATACCATTCATCAAAGTCTCTACCTTAACCAACTTTACCTTGCCATCTTTGACCATATCTCTAAAAAAATGATACTATACATCAATGTGCTTGGTCTTGGCATGAAATGTTGGGTTCTTGGATAGAAATATTGCACTCTCACCGTGACAATAAATTGTCACTGCACCTTGTTTTATTCCAATTTTTGCATACAATCTCTTAAGAAAAATGGATTCTTTACAAGCATGAGTAGCTACCATATACTTTTCTTTAGTAGTGGACAAAGCAACCACATCATGTCACTTACTCATCCAACTAATTGCACCACCAAGTAAAGTAAACACATAAGCACTGGTGGATCTTCTGTTATCAACATCACCTACCTAGTCTAAATCCACATAACCATGAATATCAAAGGAAAACTCATCTTCAGTCATATTACTATGATAACATAATGAATAATTTAAGGTATTATGCAAATATTTGAAGACTCTCTTAACTTCATCCCAATGAACTCTACCAGGATTAGACATATATATGGAAAGAACTCCCACTGCTTGGGAAATTTCTGGTCTAGTAAAAACTATAACATACATCAAAATTCCAATTGCACTAAGGTAAGGCACTCTTCTCATGTCTTCCATCTTCAATGGGGATGTTGGACAATCTGAAATAGATAAATTTGTTCTAGTTGAAATAGGAACACACAATGGTCTACAATCCTACATTTCAAACCTCTGTAAAATTGAATTGGAATACTTAATTTGGCCAAGCCATATCTTTCTGTTCACTCTATCTCTTCTAATTTCCATCCCAAGAATTTTTTTAGGTGCATGAAGATCTTTCATTTCAAACTTAGCAGCAAGTTGAGATTTTAGTTTTGAAATCATACCTTTCCCTTTACATATGAATAACATATCATCAACATATAATGTAATAAATGGAAAATGATCACCATTAGTTTTATAATAAACACAATGATCTAATTTAGTATGCTTAAATCCCAAACTCAAGACATATGTATCAAATTTCTAGTACCACATCCTAGGACTCTGTTTTAAACCATACAAATATTTCTTCAATTTGCAAGACAATTTACTTTTACCTTTCACCACGTAGTGCTTTGGTTGTATCATATAAATATACTCCTCCAAGTCACCATGAAGGAAAGAAATTTTTTCATCCATTTTATCAACCTCTAAATCATAAGCAACAACAATAGGAAGCAAAAATCTAATGGATGCCATTTTTGCAATAGGAGAAAATATCTTACCATAATCAACACCCTCAACTTGAGAGTAAACTTTTGCAACCAACCTTCCTTTGTATTTCTCAATACTTTGATCTTAACCAATATTTTTCTTGAACACCCATTTGCAACCAACAAATTTTTGTCCTTCAGGAAAAGGTACAAGATCCCATGTATCATTCTTATTCAAAGCTATCATTTCTTCATCCATAGCAATCTTCTAGGATTATGCATCATTCATACCTAATGCCTCTTCTACTAATCTGTGTTCATCCATGTTAGTATTCAAAGAAAAAATACATCTCCAATCATCAAGTGAATACCTTTTAGGTGGTTGTATGTGCTTTGTAGACCTATGAACAAGTTGAGTTGGAGGTTCTTCCTCATCTTCTGAAGATTCAGAGCTAGATGAGATCTCCTCATTCTTGTTTATCCATGGGCCTTGATTCAACTTTCTTAGGTGTAGAAGGAAATTGAATCACATCTTCTTGTTTACTTTGTTTTGGATGTAATGTAACATAAGAAGGCTTAGTTTCTCTAAAAATAACGCTTCTACTATGTATTACCTTCTATGCAACAAGAACCCAAAGCTTGTATCCTTTCACACCATAGTTGTATCCGATGAAGATACATTTCACAACCTTGTTCTCCAACTTTGATCATTTCTCCTTTGGCACATGTGCATATGCCTCACAACCAAAAACTCTAAGATGTCTTAATGAAGGCTTGCGACCCGACCATGCCTCTATAGGCATATTATCAACAAGAGCTGATGTAGGAGACCTGTTAATCAGGTAACAAGAAGTTGAAACAACTTTAGCACAAAACCTTTGTTCTAGACCAACACCACTCAACATACTCCTAGCCTTCTCCATCAGTGTCTTGTTCATTCTTTTTGTAACTCCATTTCGTTGTGGATAATACAGAGTTGTCTTTTTTCTATGAATACCACAATCTTTACAGAATCTATCAAAATCATTAGAGAAAATTCACTGCCATTATTAGTCCTTAAAAATTTCATTTTCTTTCAAGTCTGCAACTCAACCATTTCTTTAAATTCTTTAAATAGACTGAAAAACTTCAGATTTACTCTTTAGAAAATATACCCATGTCCTTCAACTATAATCATCAATAAATGAAACATAATATGTGGATTTACCAATTAAAGGAACATCTACATGACCAAACACATCAGAATTAATAAGATCCAATATACCACAAGATTTATGATAACTCGAGTAAAACTAAACATGTTTTTGTTTTCCATAAATGTAATGCTCACATAAATCAAATTCAAGATTACAATCAAACAAACCTTCAACAATGTTTTTATTTTTCAAATTCCTTAGACCCTTTTCTCTAATGTGGCCAAATCTTTGGTGCCATAACATAGTTTTCTCTGTAGGTAATTTTGATTTAGAAGAAAGACCACCCTTGGGTACCCAAAAGCCATGACCATTTGTTGAAGGTGAAACCCTCACTTCTTCCAAAAACTTTATTTTCACAAAATTACTATTACACTCAATAGTGCAAGCATCAAGCTTATACAATGTGCCATATTTGACTCCTCTAGCAATCACCATAGCACCTTTGACCATCTTGCATCCTGGATTAGAAAATACTACTTGCACACCTGCATCTATTAGTTTTCTCACAGATAACAAATTTTGTGCTAAACCAATGATATACAACACACCATTAATCCTTTTTATTCTACCATTGGGAAACTTGATTTTAACTTTACCATGGAAAACAATGTCTAAATGAGAATCATCACCCAAGTACACCTTACCTCCATCAAATTCTTCATATTTAGAAAACTAATCTCTATTAAAGGTTATATGGAAAGATGAACCTGAGTCAACTAACCATGCATCATTACCTACACGAGTTTCCAAAGTTGCAATGAATGTATCACCATTTCCTTCTCAGACTTAGAATCAAATTTCTTCTTTTTCTTCTTCTTTTCTTCTTTGAAGTCCTTACAAACATGTCTAGGCTTACCATAGTTCCAACAAATAACTTTGGACTTTCCAGGAGACTTAGATCTCCCCTTGGACTTGGATTTGTCACACTTCTCATTCTTCTTGCATTTTTCCTTAGGTCTTCCATGAACATTCAGGGCCTCCTTGGCACTAATGGATACCTTCCTCCTCATCTCTTCAAAAAGAAATGAACCCACAAATATAATAGAAGTACTCCCAATAACCATAACAAGAGAATCCCATGAATTAGGCAAAGAACAAAGTAGGAGATCTAACATTTCTCTTTTTCATCCATTTTGACAGAAGTACTCCTAATAGTAGGATCTTCAGTCTTCAATATAATATAAGTACTCCCAATATCCATAACAAGAGAATCCCACGAATCAGGAAAAAAACAAAGTAGGATCTGGAATTTCTATTCCTCATCCATTTTGACATGAATTGATGCCAATTGAGCCACCAACATATTGAATGCTTCCAAGTGGTTTGTAATTCGTCCACCCTCTTCCATTCTCAAGGAATACAATTTATTACTCAAAAAAATCTTGTTCACTAAAGATTTGGATTGATACATCTCACCAAGCTTCTTCCATAGTTTCTATACAAAGGTCTCTTCATGGACATTGATTAAAAAAAAGTCTTCCAAGCACAATTTGATTAGACCCTTTTCTTTACAATCCATAACATCATATTGAGTAGCTTGAGTAGGATTTGTAGGCCTTGAAACATTCTCATCAACAACATTCCACAGATATCGATCTATCAACATATCCTCCATCTTTAGCTTCCACATTTCAAAATTATTTCCAAAAAATTTATCCACCTCTATTCTCCCTGATGAACTTGCCATCTAAAAATTCCCGCAACAAGATCACAAAGTTTCTCCTACACAAGCTCCCACTCAAAACTAGATTAGTTAAAAAAAACCAACAACCCATAACTGAAACCAAAGGTGATCAAGCTCTAATACCACTTGTAAGGAAGCTGAGATAGCATAACAACTTCCTACACTAATCTTGAGAGGAGAATAATGCAAAAAAATTACAGATCTTTAACAATTATAGAAACTTAAAAAAAATAAACACAAATATTATGCACACCACAACACTATGATTTAAGTGGGGAAAACCATTTTGGGAGAAAAACCCCAACTCCAAAAGGATTTCCAATATATTATTCATACATTACAAAGATTACAATTTACTTGTAGAGTAAGCTTCTCACAGGAATATCACCACTCAAAGATCCAGAGGCAATGCAATCGCTATTAGAATCTTAGAACACATCACAATACACAACTGTAATACAATGCCCTCATAAAATAGAGTTTCCTTCTAGGGAAAGTCAAGCTAATAAAATATCGGTCATCAAATATGAGACATAATGATGAATGGTCCAAATTTACAATAATAAAATTTTCCTTTCAGGGATGTTGCCCCCGAGCCCCCACCAAGGCACGTTGCCCCTAGACCCCAACCAAAGGGATGATCCCCTCAGACCCCTCGTGGGGGGGATCCCCCCCACGCCTCCCCCCAATTGTCATTGGTTGAATAGTACCTTATGTATCAATAGTATCGTATGTAATTGTAAGGTTGAGACTCATTTTCTCAACAGGCATGGCATATGGCATGGTAAAATAGGAATTTTTCTTCAACGGTTACAACGGGTCATCACACATGCCAAAAATAGCCTCAAATTAAGGCCCTACGTGGTTACATTCAACCTGCTAGGTATGCCTTGAAAGATGCCTATAATGTTTAAGATTTGGGTTTTTTCTAAAATTTTCATGTTGTGTGAAGTTGATAGTTGAATAGTTCATAAAAATGTTTGAGTTCAAGAGGCTCCTAGTGTAGCTTAGAAGAGGTTTAGGTTTAGAGTTTTAACTAGTGAGGGTGTCTTCATGTTGTAAACTTTGCACAGTTGAAATAAAAAGGACATATATATTGCAGTGAGTAGGGGTAGTTTCAAATGATAGTTAGAACAATGTAATGACAATCATGGGCAAAGTATGATTGCATCTTCAAAGTAAGATTATATAAGATTTTTCAAATAATCATTATGAAGTTCTCAATGATAGTCACAAGTTGAGGACCTCATGATTTTAACGGGTTATCCAAACTCATAGTTGAATAAATATCTCAAGAGATATTTAGATATTGAGTCCTACATATGAATATGATAGTGAGCAAAAAGGATGTTGAAAGGCGTTAATGATAGGTGACAGTATTGAAGATTAGGTTGAAATGATTGTGCATATCAAGTAAATGATTAATGTTAGATGTAGCATATTGAAAGAGCTTCAATAACATTGTCAAATTTTGAATAAGTTTTGAAGGCCAGTGAACTAATTCCCACTACACAAAATCTTGGGAAGTTTTGTGGAAAATTTCCTTAGTCTTGTGATGTTCATTAACTTTCTAGAGACCTATTTTTAGGGGATTATAAGAGATCTTGAAGGCATTTTTCATGGTGACACTCAGTTGGGTTTTGAGAGGAATCATTATTTATGCCCTTTCTATGCAATTTCTTCAATTCCTTTGAAATCCCAATGACACATTTATCTATTTTCACAGTTTGCACAAATTGAGTATGTATATCATGCTTTATATCAATAACATATTTCTTTAGTTCTCTTCTATTTATGGGTTGGTTTATATTCCTAGTAGTCAATCCTTTTTATGGGATTTTTCTTGTTATAATGATGATACATTTAACAAGGATAGTGGTATCCAAATGGTGGAGATTATAATAGTGGGAACAAGGTCTGAAAGAGGAAAAGTGAAAAAGTTCAAGTGGATAGTTCTCTAGTGCACAAAAAGCACAAGCACTGTAATGAAACCTCAAAATAGTGTTCTTTATTATGCTTGTGGTTGTTGAGAAAGTCTTGATCCTGAACTCATTTATCATGTTCATGGAAGCATATTTTCCACAAAGGTATTTTTTTTCTTTGTAAATACAAGACTAGTAGAACCTTTTGAAGGGAATTATAGGAAAAAGGGTGTTGAGTAGATGAAGCTACCTGATCTATTGCTCTCCATGAGAAGTGAGGTCAAATATTCTAATCTTTAGTTTTGATGAGACAATTAGGAGTGTCTAATGTATTGGAGTTGATCATATCCTAGAACCTTATGAAGGGTAGCAAGATCATTATATGGATGCATTTAATTTTGAAAAAAATGTAGAATATGTATCTCTACATGTAGTATCTATAAGGAATTTAGGTTGATGGTGACCACAATGCATGATAACACATCCTACAAGATAGTCATGACAAAGAGACCATAATGTTCTATGATAAAGCAACCTATGGTCCTATTTTGAATGATGTCCTTAACAAGGACATTGGCAAAGAAAAGGACCCATTGAGAACAATAGTCATGTAAAATCACTGTGCATATAGTTCAAGAGGCAGGCATTAAAGGAAATCTCATCAAGGGATCTCAAGGGCAAAGGCCAACCAAAAGTATAATGCATAATACATACCATTAAAATGAAAGAAAGTGTCATTGTTTTGAAGGTGTTGCAAATCACAAAAAAGTGATAGGGGATAGTAATAAAGTGTAGAAGAGACCATTTATGGGATAGGGTGGATAGTTACAAAGGACAAAACCATGACAATCACCAAGGGACAATTTGATATAGATAATTATGGCAGTCATGGAAGGTCACCTTGATTGAACATACAATAATCTACAAGGGAATATGTATGGGAGGTGTTCATTATCTCTTAAGCTCATGCCACAAGTTCTCTCATATTTTACATTGCATAACAATGACAACAACAATACATGGTGTTAGAGCTCCATTTCAATAGCCTTGCAAGTCACCTTAGCTAGAAATGTACATGGAAATTCTTCTCAAGGAAAACTATTAAAAGGGAAATGGTTATCATGTTAGATGAAATATGAGAAGATTATATACTTACATGATTAGGCATGGATGAACCAGATATAATTATCACATAAACTAGTGATCTTGGCTTGCAGACGGTAATTTTTTTTGAAATGTAGCCAATGCCTGCAACCTTGCCACTTTAAATGTATTACCCATGCTCTTGTTAAAATCTGAATTATGACTATCATTTCATGGAAATGGGGTACATATACTACTATTTGTTCACATGACACTCAAAATTAATATTGCAACATCTGAAATTTTGTTGTGTCCTCACATTGCTAAGTCTTTTTTTACCTATGCCAGTGTTGTATTTGCTTGGATCAGGTAATGTATTGTTTCCTACAATCCTCAAAAAACTCTCATTTAAAATAGTATGAATAGCCTCATCCAGAGTGAAAGTATTTAAAGTGTTTCCTAGGGAAGAAGAATGTTGTGGTAGATGCTCTAAGTAGGAAGGCTTAGCTAGTTGTATTGGATGAAGTGGTGCCAGAGGTAGATCCAGGGCAAAGTCGAGTGGTACTATCTGAAAAGGTATTGGAACCCATAAAGGAAGGATTGGAGATGGATCTTTAAGTAGCATAGATTTTCAAACAAGCAAAAGAAGGGAGGACTTGAAAGCTCAACATAAAGGATGGGTTGTTGGTGTTCACCTAGGACAAAGTCTATATCCAAAACTGGAAGCATTTGAAGAGGGAACTTCTTAGTGAGTGTCATAATAGTTAATGGGTTGGGCACCCAAGGCAGAAGAGGAACCTCACACTACTTGAAATGGGATTTTACTAGCCAAGGATGAGGCGAGATGTTGATGAGTATGTCAAAAGTTGTCTCATATGCCAACAAGATAAGGTTATGACTAGGCCTCCAAGAGGTCTGCTCTAGCCCCTACACGTTCTAGTTAGACCATGGGCAAGTGTGAGCATGGATTTCATAACAAGATTGCCTAAGGTGGATGGGTTCAATAGTATAATGGTGGTTGTTGACATATTCTCAAAGTATGCCATATTTGTACCATACAAGGCACCGTACAAGGTAGAGGATGCAATAGACCACTTTTTCAGGAATTTTGTGAAGTATTGGGGTGTTCCACTCAATATCATTAGTGATAGGGATACGCACTTCACCAATACATTTTGGAAGGATTTGTTCAAGATAATGGGGACAAAGTTGCTAATGTCTACCAGTCATCATCCATACATAGATGGATAGACTGAAAGGATAAATGGGATCTTGGAGGATTATCTCAGGCCCTTTGTTTGGTTGGACTAATCCAATTAGCTGAGTGATAGGCTGTCATTAGGTCCCATTACTTTAGAATATAAAATTCAATTTGTCGATCGGGTGGTGTCCAAGGCAATTTGCAATAGAAGAAGTCTGGAGTATCTCCCTCAGGTTTTCTAACTTTTAAGAACAACTTAATATTAATTCTAACTTCAAACTGTCTAAGTATAAAACTGTAAAGCAATTTATTCCTAAGAAAACAGGAAATGTTTAAACTGAAAACATAAGAAAACTAATTTAGAAAGCATGATAACTGAATTAAAAAGTACAAAAACGATTAAACTAAAAAGCCAAAAAATTATAAAAGTAGAAAAACTTATAACAATCCATAAAACATCTTCTTAAAAATAAAGATTCTAACAGTTAATAACATAAACTACAGAAGTAAAAGAAAACAAATACTTCAGAACTAAAATTTCATAACAGTAAATTCAATAATTCTCTACAGAACAACAATATAATAAAAGAAAATGCTTATCTACTTAAGTCATCTCCCGTCGAGTGGCAAGCTCGTGGGTTATCACATTCATTCTCAGCTCACATTCACAATTATTTTAGAAATGCTTCTATCAACCATAATTATCATCCATAACTCATAACTTAGAAATTTTAGATAACAATCTCTTTATTCATAAACTTCGGAAAACATTTTGACAGTATAACATTACTTTTTCACTGTATGTTTTACTTTTGGAGATCATATATTTTATAGAAAAACTCTAACTATATCCTATATTTCATATGGTATAGATAACCATTGAAAATATCTAAAATATATCTACGAATAACTCGTATATCTTTTAAAACCCATTACACAGTATTTAAGAGGCTCAAGTCGAGCCATAAAGTTTTTGACTCAAAGGATAACAAAAATAAAAACTTTAAAGAATAAATAACTATATCTTCGGTCCATCACCCTAAAGTTCCGGAGCATATTTCCAGCGTATATCTTCAACCTGTTCAGGAGCACGTGCTGGTTGAATGCTTCTAATATGCAACTTGATGACCGATTATTATCTACAAAACACTTAAAATAACCCATTAAATATGTATTGGCGTCTCTTGGCATCTTGCAACGGGGGTATGGTTTGGGCGCATCTCGGGAAGTGATCGGCACTAGTAGTCGATCCAGACTCGTCCAAATTGGCTTCAGCAAAGAGATTCCGTGGGGGCCCCATGCTTAACTCTCGGGTCGCTTAGGAGGCGGTGCGATCCTTTTGCTCCACATCACAAATTTTTCAGCTCCTTCTTGCGCCCTACCAACTACACAACACTCTACTAAAACCGTCGACTCCTCCCCAAAAATCCATTTTAGATATTTTCAATGGTTATCTATACCATATGAAATATAGGATATAGTTAGAGTTTTTCTATAAAATATATGATCTCCAAAAGTAAAACATACAGTGAAAAAGTAATGTTATACTGTCAAAATGTTTTCCGAAGTTTATGAATAAAGAGATTGTTATCTAAAATTTCTAAGTTATGAGTTATGGATGATAATTATGGCTGATAGAAGCATTTTTAAAATAATTTCTAAGTTTGTTATCCTTTGAGTCAAAAACTTTATGGCTCGACTTGAGCCTCTTAAATACTGTGTAATGGGTTTTAAAAGATATACGAGTTATTTGTAGATATATTTTAGATATTTTCAATGGTTATCTATACCATATGAAATATAGGATATAGTTAGAGTTTTTCTATAAAATATATGATCTCCAAAAGTAAAACATACAGTGAAAAAGTAATGTTATACTGTCAAAATGTTTTTCGAAGTTTATGAATAAAGAGATTGTTATCTAAAATTTCTAAGTTATGAGTTATGGATGATAATTATGGTTGATAGAAGCATTTTTAAAATAATTTCTAAGTTTGTTATCCTTTGAGTCAAAAACTTTATGGCTCGACTTGAGCCTCTTAAATACTGTGTAATGGGTTTTAAAAGATATACGAGTTATTCGTAGATATATTTTAGATATTTTCAATGGTTATCTATACCATATGAAATATAGGATATAGTTAGAGTTTTTCTATAAAATATATGATCTCCAAAAGTAAAACATACAGTGAAAAAGTAATGTTATACTGTCAAAATGTTTTCCGAAGTTTATGAATAAAGAGATTGTTATCCCTCAAGCAACAAAATCAAAATCATCTCACAAACGACTCTTGGAAATATTGAAAAACTCCTTCATATTAGGCTTTGGGAAAATCCTTTGAAATCAAATCAAAATCATCTAGTTTGACTAGGTGTGTGTAGATGAATCCTTCTTTACACACTTAGTTAAATTATCATCTTGTGGACAAATTTACGCTAGGAAAGCATCCAACCTCTTAGAGTTTATGAGTTCATTATCCACACCCAATCCAATCAAAATCAATTAAATCAAAATCAAAATCCAAAATAAAATCAATCCAAAAGTCCTAAAGTTTAGTATCTCCTTTAAGGTTTCCTAAGAGTTAAATCATTCAAAATCATCCATCTCTCATTATCTCATCACCATCCTTGATCCTTAATATCTTAGACTTTATTTATTTTTTACCTAAGGTTTAGATCAATCCAAGAAGTTAGAGGTTCACCTCCCACATTCCTGAAAATTGATCCTTATTTTATGGTTCAAACTAGATCTCAACATAAGAACATGGAAACAAAAAAATAAACATCCACTTTAAGTTACTTGAGTCAAACTGCACCCGAAATCAATCCCATTGGATCTAGCAATCCCCCACCGAATCTTCCAATAATGCCACAAGATCCTCAAGAAGAAGGTGGCCAAGTGGAGGAAATCACCAACAATGTCTTAGGGATGAATCAAGATGAAATCATAGAAATGGTCCAAAACCCTAAAAATCACAAAATTGTCAATGCCATGATGAGGCTCAATCCTTCACAATACATGCTAGAATTGGAAATAACTATATCTTCGGTCCGTCACCCTAAAGTTGGAGAGTATCTATACTGAATATTACTATCTTAGGATTGTCTCTTACTATCTTGGAAATATTGTCTCTTACTATCTTAGGATTGTGCATCATTTTGGAATCAAATCACTTTACTTGAATCTAAAACATTGGAAAAAAAACATTCAACCATGATCTTTTAATTTCAAAAATTTTAGAGAAAGCAAATATCTTTGAAGAAATCCAAGTGCTATTGCTTGCCCTAGGGATTCTATCCTTAGAGGATTCTAAGCATTTGAATTTATATCTCAATTTTCTCTCACTAAAGTCAACATTAGGGAACTATTTCCTTGATTTCCTTGATTTCCACATAATGGACTTTGTGGGATGAGAAGAAATTGGGACATTAAACATTTTGTTTGAAAAGCTAAGGAAAGAAAGTGTTTGTGATAAAATGAACCCATTAAGAAAAGATAAGAAACAATTGGACCCCACACATGTTCTCTTTCAAATGATTTCCTAAAATATCAAAATCCAAAAACCAAAGTCCAAAAGTCTTAGTCAAAAATCTCTCAAGAAACATTTTTCAATGCTTTATGAATTTAGGGAGAAATTGGTCTTCAACTTTCACAAACGTGCATCAAAGAAAAATACCAATTTGCATTCATTTTTCTATTGTCAAAATCCAAGACTTTTTCAAAGGTTTGAGTATCTCACATAGGAAGTATAGCATGCTCTTCAACATGTAGGTTTAAAAAAAAAATTCTCTCTAAGTCTCTTAGGATAAAAATCAAAACACTCTCATCCATCCCTCAAGCAACAAAATCAAAATCATCTCACAAACGACTCTTGGAAATATTGAAAAACTCCTTCATATTAGGCTTTGGGAAAATCCTTTGAAATCAAATCAAAATCATCTAGTTTGACTAGGTGTGTGTAGATGAATCCTTCTTTACACACTTAGTTAAATTATCATCTTGTGGACAAATTTACGCTAGGAAAGCATCCAACCTCTTAGAGTTTATGAGTTCATTATCCACACCCAATCCAATCAAAATCAATTAAATCAAAATCAAAATCCAAAATAAAATCAATCCAAAAGTCCTAAAGTTTAGTATCTCCTTTAAGGTTTCCTAAGAGTTAAATCATTCAAAATCATCCATCTCTCATTATCTCATCACCATCCTTGATCCTTAATATCTTAGACTTTATTTATTTTTTACCTAAGGTTTAGATCAATCCAAGAAGTTAGAGGTTCACCTCCCACATTCCTGAAAATTGATCCTTATTTTATGGTTCAAACTAGATCTCAACATAAGAACATGGAAACAAAAAAATAAACATCCACTTTAAGTTACTTGAGTCAAACTGCACCCGAAATCAATCCCATTGGATCTAGCAATCCCCCACCGAATCTTCCAATAATGCCACAAGATCCTCAAGAAGAAGGTGGCCAAGTGGAGGAAATCACCAACAATGTCTTAGGGATGACTCAAGATGAAATCATAGAAATGGTCCAAAACCCTAAAAATCACAAAATTGTCAATGCCATGATGAGGCTCAATCCTTCACAATACATGCTAGAATTGGAAATAACTATATCTTCGGTCCGTCACCCTAAAGTTGGAGAGTATCTATACTGACTATTACTATCTTAGGATTGTCTCTTACTATCTTGGAAATATTGTCTCTTACTATCTTAGGATTGTGCATCATTTTAGAATCAAATCACTTTACTTGAATCTAAAACATTGGAAAAAAAACATTCAACCATGATCTTTTAATTTCAAAAATTTTAGAGAAAGCAAATATCTTTGAAGAAATCCAAGTGCTATTGCTTGCCCTAGGGATTCTATCCTTAGAGGATTCTAAGCATTTGAATTTATATCTCAATTTTCTCTCACTAAAGTCAACATTAGGGAACTATTTCCTTGATTTCCTTGATTTCCACATAATGGACTTTGTGGGATGAGAAGAAATTGGGACATTAAACATTTTGTTTGAAAAGCTAAGGAAAGAAAGTGTTTTGATAAAATGAACCCATTAAGAAAGATAAGAAACAATTGGACCCTACACATGTTCTCTTTCAAATGATTTCAAATATCAAAATCCAAAAACCAAAGTCCAAAAGTCTTAGTCAAAAATCTCTCAAGAAACATTTTTCAATGCTTTATGAATTTAGGGAGAAATTGGTCTCAACTTTCACAAACGCATCAAAGAAAAATACCAATTTGCATTCATTTTTCTATTGTCAAAATCCAAGACTTTTTCAAAGGTTTGAGTATCTCACATAGGAAGTATAGCATGCTCTTCAACATGTAGGTTTAAAAAAAAAATTCTCTAAGTCTCTTAGGATAAAAATCAAAACACTCTCATCCATCCCTCAAGCAACAAAATCAAAATCATCTCACAAACGACTCTTGGAAATATTGAAAAACTCCTTCATATTAGGCTTTGGGAAAATCCTTTGAAATCAAATCAAAATCATCTAGTTTGACTAGGTGTGTGTAGATGAATCCTTCTTTACACACTTAGTTAAATTATCATCTTGTGGACAAATTTACGCTAGGAAAGCATCCAACCTCTTAGAGTTTATGAGTTCATTATCCACACCCAATCCAATCAAAATCAATTAAATCAAAATCAAAATCCAAAATAAAATCAATCCAAAAGTCCTAAAGTTTAGTATCTCCTTTAAGGTTTCCTAAGAGTTAAATCATTCAAAATCATCCATCTTTCATTATCTCATCACCATCCTTGATCCTTAATATCTTAGACTTTATTTATTTTACCTAAGGTTTAGATCAATCCAAGAAGTTAGAGGTTCACCTCCCACATTCCTAAAAATTGATCCTTATTTTATGGTTCAAACTAGATCTCAACACAAGAAGAACATGGAAACAAAAAAATAAACATCCACTTTAAGTTACTTGAGTCAAACCACACCAAAATCAATCCCATTGGATCTAGCAATCCCCCACCGAATCTTCCAATAATGCCACAAGATCCTCAAGAAGAAGGTGGCCAAGTGGAGGAAATCACCAACAATGTCTTAGGGATGACTCAAGATGAAATCATAGAAATGGTCCAAAACCCTAAAAATCACAAAATTGTCAATGCCATGATGAGGCTCAATCCTTCACAATACATGCTAGAATTGGAAATAACTATATCTTCGGTCCGTCACCCTAAAGTTGGAGAGTATCTATACTGACTATTACTATCTTAGGATTGTCTCTTACTATCTTGGAAATATTGTCTCTTACTATCTTAGGATTGTGCATCATTTTGGAATCAAATCACTTTACTTGAATCTAAAACATTGGAAAAAAAACATTCAACCATGATCTTTTAATTTCAAAAATTTTAGAGAAAGCAAATATCTTTGAAGAAATCCAAGTGCTATTGCTTGCCCTAGGGATTCTATCCTTAGAGGATTCTAAGCATTTGAATTTATATCTCAATTTTCTCTCACTAAAGTCAACATTAGGGAACTATTTCCTTGATTTCCTTGATTTCCACATAATGGACTTTGTGGGATGAGAAGAAATTGGGACATTAAACATTTTGTTTGAAAAGCTAAGGAAAGAAAGTGTTTGTGATAAAATGAACCCATTAAGAAAAGATAAGAAACAATTGGACCCCACACATGTTCTCTTTCAAATGATTTCCTAAAATATCAAAATCCAAAAACCAAAGTCCAAAAGTCTTAGTCAAAAATCTCTCAAGAAACATTTTTCAATGCTTTATGAATTTAGGGAGAAATTGGTCTTCAACTTTCACAAACGTGCATCAAAGAAAAATACCAATTTGCATTCATTTTTCTATTGTCAAAATCCAAGACTTTTTCAAAGGTTTGAGTATCTCACATAGGAAGTATAGCATGCTCTTCAACATGTAGGTTTAAAAAAAAAATTCTCTCTAAGTCTCTTAGGATAAAAATCAAAACACTCTCATCCATCCCTCAAGCAACAAAATCAAAATCATCTCACAAACGACTCTTGGAAATATTGAAAAACTCCTTCATATTAGGCTTTGGGAAAATCCTTTGAAATCAAATCAAAATCATCTAGTTTGACTAGGTGTGTGTAGATGAATCCTTCTTTACACACTTAGTTAAATTATCATCTTGTGGACAAATTTACGCTAGGAAAGCATCCAACCTCTTAGAGTTTATGAGTTCATTATCCACACCCAATCCAATCAAAATCAATTAAATCAAAATCAAAATCCAAAATAAAATCAATCCAAAAGTCCTAAAGTTTAGTATCTCCTTTAAGGTTTCCTAAGAGTTAAATCATTCAAAATCATCCATCTCTCATTATCTCATCACCATCCTTGATCCTTAATATCTTAGACTTTATTTATTTTTTACCTAAGGTTTAGATCAATCCAAGAAGTTAGAGGTTCACCTCCTACATTCCTGAAAATTGATCCTTATTTTATGGTTCAAACTAGATCTCAACATAAGAACATGGAAACAAAAAAATAAACATCCACTTTAAGTTACTTGAGTCAAACTGCACCCGAAATCAATCCCATTGGATCTAGCAATCCCCCACCGAATCTTCCAATAATGCCACAAGATCCTCAAGAAGAAGGTGGCCAAGTGGAGGAAATCACCAACAATGTCTTAGGGATGAATCAAGATGAAATCATAGAAATGGTCCAAAACCCTAAAAATCACAAAATTGTCAATGCCATGATGAGGCTCAATCCTTCACAATACATGCTAGAATTGGAAATAACTATATCTTCGGTCCGTCACCCTAAAGTTGGAGAGTATCTATACTGACTATTACTATCTTAGGATTGTCTCTTACTATCTTGGAAATATTGTCTCTTACTATCTTAGGATTGTGCATCATTTTGGAATCAAATCACTTTACTTGAATCTAAAACATTGGAAAAAAAACATTCAACCATGATCTTTTAATTTCAAAAATTTTAGAGAAAGCAAATATCTTTGAAGAAATCCAAGTGCTATTGCTTTCCCTAGGGATTCTATCCTTAGAGGATTCTAAGCATTTGAATTTATATCTCAATTTTCTCTCACTAAAGTCAACATTAGGGAACTATTTCCTTGATTTCCTTGATTTCCACATAATGGACTTTGTGGGATGAGAAGAAATTGGGACATTAAACATTTTGTTTGAAAAGCTAAGGAAAGAAAGTGTTTGTGGTAAAATGAACCCATTAAGCAAAGATAAGAAACAATTGGACCCCACACATGTTCTCTTTCAAATGATTTCTTGAAATATCAAAATCCAAAAACCAAAGTCCAAAGGTCTTAATCAAAAATCTCTCAAGAAACATTTTTCAATGCTTTATGAATTTAGGGAGAGATTGGTCTTCAACTTTCACAAACGCGCATCAAAGAAAAATACCAATTTGCATTCATTTTTCTATTGTCAAAATCCAAGACTTTTTCAAAGGTTTGAGTATCTCACATAGGAAGTATAGCATGCTCTTCAACATGTAGGTTTAAAAAAGAAAATCTCTCTAAGTCTCTTAGGATAAAAATCAAAACACTCTCATCCATCCCTCAAGCAACAAAATCAAAATCATCTCATAAACAACTCTTGGAAATATTGAAAAAATCCTTCATATTAGGCTTTGGGAAAATCCTTTGAAATCAAATCAAAATCATCTAGTTTGACTAGGTGTGTGTAGATGAATCCTTCTTTACACACTTAGTTAAATTATCATCTTGTGGACAAATTTACTCTAGGACAACATCCAACCTCTTAGAGTTTATGAGTTCATTATCCACACCTAATCCAATCAAAATCAATTAAAACAAAATCAAAATCAAAATCCAAAATAAAATCAATCCAAAAGTCCTAAAGTTTAGTATCTCCTTTAAGGTTTCCTAAGAGTTAAATCATTCAAAATCATCTGTCTCTTATTATCTCATCACCATCCTTGATCCTTAATATCTTAGACTTTCTTTATTTTTCACCTAAGGTTTAGATCAATCCAAGAAGTTAGAGGTTCACCTCCCACATTCCTAAAAATCGATCCTTATTTTATGGTTCAAACCAAATCTCAACACAAGAACATGGAAACAAAAAAATAAACATCCACTTTAAGTTACTTGAGTCAAACTACACCCAAAATCAATCCCATTCTATCTATCAATCCCCCACCGAATCTTCCAATAATGCCACAAGATCCTCAAGAAGAAGGTGGCCAAGTGGAGGAAATCACCAACAATGTCTTAGGGATGAGTCAAGATGAAATCATAGAAATGGTCCAAAACCCTAAAAATCACAAAATTGTCAATGCCATGATGAGGCTCAATCCTTCACAATACATGCTAGAATTGGAAATAACTATATCTTCGGTCCGTCACCCTAAAGTTGGAGAGTATCTATACTGACTATTACTATCTTAGGATTGTCTCTTACTATCTTGGAAATATTGTCTCTTACTATCTTAGGATTGTGCATCATTTTGGAATCAAATCACTTTACTTGAATCTAAAACATTGGAAAAAAAACATTCAACCATGATCTTTTAATTTCAAAAATTTTAGAGAAAGCAAATATCTTTGAAGAAATCCAAGTGCTATTGCTTGCCCTAGGGATTCTATCCTTAGAGGATTCTAAGCATTTGAATTTATATCTCAATTTTCTCTCACTAAAGTCAACATTAGGGAACTATTTCCTTGATTTCCTTGATTTCCACATAATGGACTTTGTGGGATGAGAAGAAATTGGGACATTAAACATTTTGTTTGAAAAGCTAAGGAAAGAAAGTGTTTGTGATAAAATGAACCCATTAAGAAAAGATAAGAAACAATTGGACCCCACACATGTTCTCTTTCAAATGATTTCCTAAAATATCAAAATCCAAAAACCAAAGTCCAAAAGTCTTAGTCAAAAATCTCTCAAGAAACATTTTTCAATGCTTTATGAATTTAGGGAGAAATTGGTCTTCAACTTTCACAAACGTGCATCAAAGAAAAATACCAATTTGCATTCATTTTTCTATTGTCAAAATCCAAGACTTTTTCAAAGGTTTGAGTATCTCACATAGGAAGTATAGCATGCTCTTCAACATGTAGGTTTAAAAAAAAAATTCTCTCTAAGTCTCTTAGGATAAAAATCAAAACACTCTCATCCATCCCTCAAGCAACAAAATCAAAATCATCTCACAAACGACTCTTGGAAATATTGAAAAACTCCTTCATATTAGGCTTTGGGAAAATCCTTTGAAATCAAATCAAAATCATCTAGTTTGACTAGGTGTGTGTAGATGAATCCTTCTTTACACACTTAGTTAAATTATCATCTTGTGGACAAATTTACGCTAGGAAAGCATCCAACCTCTTAGAGTTTATGAGTTCATTATCCACACCCAATCCAATCAAAATCAATTAAATCAAAATCAAAATCCAAAATAAAATCAATCCAAAAGTCCTAAAGTTTAGTATCTCCTTTAAGGTTTCCTAAGAGTTAAATCATTCAAAATCATCCATCTCTCATTATCTCATCACCATCCTTGATCCTTAATATCTTAGACTTTATTTATTTTTTACCTAAGGTTTAGATCAATCCAAGAAGTTAGAGGTTCACCTCCCACATTCCTGAAAATTGATCCTTATTTTATGGTTCAAACTAGATCTCAACATAAGAACATGGAAACAAAAAAATAAACATCCACTTTAAGTTACTTGAGTCAAACTGCACCCGAAATCAATCCCATTGGATCTAGCAATCCCCCACCGAATCTTCCAATAATGCCACAAGATCCTCAAGAAGAAGGTGGCCAAGTGGAGGAAATCACCAACAATGTCTTAGGGATGACTCAAGATGAAATCATAGAAATGGTCCAAAACCCTAAAAATCACAAAATTGTCAATGCCATGATGAGGCTCAATCCTTCACAATACATGCTAGAATTGGAAATAACTATATCTTCGGTCCGTCACCCTAAAGTTGGAGAGTATCTATACTGACTATTACTATCTTAGGATTGTCTCTTACTATCTTGGAAATATTGTCTCTTACTATCTTAGGATTGTGCATCATTTTGGAATCAAATCACTTTACTTGAATCTAAAACATTGGAAAAAAAAACATTCAACCATGATCTTTTAATTTCAAAAATTTTAGAGAAAGCAAATATCTTTGAAGAAATCCAAGTGCTATTGCTTGCCCTAGGGATTCTATCCTTAGAGGATTCTAAGCATTTGAATTTATATCTCAATTTTCTCTCACTAAAGTCAACATTAGGGAACTATTTCCTTGATTTCCTTGATTTCCACATAATGGACTTTGTGGGATGAGAAGAAATTGGGACATTAAACATTTTGTTTGAAAAGCTAAGGAAAGAAAGTGTTTGTGATAAAATGAACCCATTAAGAAAAGATAAGAAACAATTGGACCCCACACATGTTCTCTTTCAAATGATTTCCTAAAATATCAAAATCCAAAAACCAAAGTCCAAAAGTCTTAGTCAAAAATCTCTCAAGAAACATTTTTCAATGCTTTATGAATTTAGGGAGAAATTGGTCTTCAACTTTCACAAACGTGCATCAAAGAAAAATACCAATTTGCATTCATTTTTCTATTGTCAAAATCCAAGACTTTTTCAAAGGTTTGAGTATCTCACATAGGAAGTATAGCATGCTCTTCAACATGTAGGTTTAAAAAAAAAATTCTCTCTAAGTCTCTTAGGATAAAAATCAAAACACTCTCATCCATCCCTCAAGCAACAAAATCAAAATCATCTCACAAACGACTCTTGGAAATATTGAAAAACTCCTTCATATTAGGCTTTGGGAAAATCCTTTGAAATCAAATCAAAATCATCTAGTTTGACTAGGTGTGTGTAGATGAATCCTTCTTTACACACTTAGTTAAATTATCATCTTGTGGACAAATTTACGCTAGGAAAGCATCCAACCTCTTAGAGTTTATGAGTTCATTATCCACACCCAATCCAATCAAAATCAATTAAATCAAAATCAAAATCCAAAATAAAATCAATCCAAAAGTCCTAAAGTTTAGTATCTCCTTTAAGGTTTCCTAAGAGTTAAATCATTCAAAATCATCCATCTCTCATTATCTCATCACCATCCTTGATCCTTAATATCTTAGACTTTATTTATTTTTTACCTAAGGTTTAGATCAATCCAAGAAGTTAGAGGTTCACCTCCCACATTCCTGAAAATTGATCCTTATTTTATGGTTCAAACTAGATCTCAACATAAGAACATGGAAACAAAAAAATAAACATCCACTTTAAGTTACTTGAGTCAAACTGCACCCGAAATCAATCCCATTGGATCTAGCAATCCCCCACCGAATCTTCCAATAATGCCACAAGATCCTCAAGAAGAAGGTGGCCAAGTGGAGGAAATCACCAACAATGTCTTAGGGATGACTCAAGATGAAATCATAGAAATGGTCCAAAACCCTAAAAATCACAAAATTGTCAATGCCATGATGAGGCTCAATCCTTCACAATACATGCTAGAATTGGAAATAACTATATCTTCGGTCCATCACCCTAAAGTTCCAGAGCATATTTCCAGTGTATATCTTCAACCTGTTCAGGAGCACGTGCTGGTTGAATGCTTCTAATATGCAACTTGATGACCGATTATTATCTACAAAACACTTAAAATAACCCATTAAATATGTATTGGCAAAATACTTCAAGAAATCAAAAGAAATAAAGTTTATACAATTTCTCACTAAAAATTAAGCAATTATTTCTCCTAAAATTTAATTAATTGGCAGAGGATAGGGATTTTCATATATGAGATAGGTCTTTATGGTATTATCATGATGAGGTTATTTTTACCTCATCACCGAGCTAATTAGATCCAACATAGTTTATCTACAAAATGCAGAAGAGTGCATCGAGTCAGTATTCTCCATTTGAGTTGGTTACAGGGAAACATCCACTGACTCCTCACACAGTGTTGAGTGGATACTTGGGAGAGTGTCCAGGTGCAAGGGACATATTGAAGGATCGACAGTACTGAGTTGATCTTGCAAGGCACAACTTGGTCAAAGCTGCAAAAAGGATGAAGTATGTAGGCTTAGGGAGGATGCATTTAGAATTCAAGGTTAGTGATAGGGTCTTCTTGAAGATGGATCTAGTTCAGTTTAGACCACCCAAGGGGTTGAGTCCAACATTGGCTTAAAGGTATGATGGGCCTTACACAATGACAAAGAGGGTCAATAAGGTTGCATATAAACTAAATTTTCCAACACACTTGAGGGTTCATGATGTTTTCCATGTCAGTTAGCTTCGTCCATATCATTAGGATAAAGATGACAATAGAAAGAATGTTCCAACAAGGGGGCAAAAAATGTCATTGACAAGCTAGGCTTGGAGGTGCAAGAGGTGATTGCTTTTAGGGAGAGAGGATTTGGAAATAGAAAATGGAAAGAATTATTAGTTCATTAGCAGGGCCAACCTAGAAATGAGGCATCATGGGAAAGAGCTGAGAGTTTGTGGAAGTATGAAGACAAGGAGTTGGAGTTCTTGGATAAGGACTCCACCACTCCCTTTTAGCCACTCAAAGCAAAAGTGGGTACCTTCGCATCAATTTCTAAGACAATGGTGTCAACGTTGGGGACGTCGTCTGATTTGGAGTGGTGGAGGATACAAGGGGTTGCAGTTACTTGAAGGGGCACACCAGCTCTAGTGATGTCTTCCAAGGGGTGTTCTTGCACCAACAGGGCATTCTAGCTCCAATGGGGCATACCAGGGGCATTCTAGAATAGTGTACCAAGGTGGTCCAGGGGTCGACCAAGGTGTTCTAGAGGTGCATTAAGGGTGTACTAGGGGTGCACCAGGGTGTTCCAAGGGTTGCACTAGGGACCAAATTAGAGTATCTAGGAGAGCACTAGGGGTGTTCCAAGTGTACCAGGGGTTGCACCAGGGTTTAGGAAAAGGTTCAGAATAAGGTTCCAAAACATGCACCAAGACAAGTTATTACCACAACCAAGTCTAGGAATGGAATCAACAGATGGTTATCATTATGAGATGAGGATTATCAATATTAGCTAAATTACACTTGATCTATGAAGAATCGAAGCATAATGGAGCCACTAATACTCAAATCTTAACAAGATCATTCAAATCAAATTGAAATTAAACATTAATAAAAACCTAATATACTAAGTTATGAAAGCTTTTAAAAACATCTACTCTAATCCATTTGAAACTTATCTTGTTGTGGAATTGGTGTCGTGTTGATGTGGAACAACAACCCTTTCCCAATCTTGTGATCAGTGAGAATGTTTCCGTTAATTCTATGGAAGAGAATCAATGAAACCATTGTCATTAATGTATGAAAACCTAGTTTATGCTAAAATGAACATGATGCAAGCTAAGTTACCATGGTTTTATGCTAAGAAAGAGCCAATTATGCCATTGCTAAGCTAATCTATGCTAAAAGATGGAAACCCTAATTCATATAAACTAATATGGATGCATGGAATCCATTAATGAATGCTATAGGCTATTATGCAATTAAAATTAACTAAGATAAGCTAAAAAGTGAGTAAATATGAGTGTGAGTGCATATGAGATTCAACAACATAAGTTTTCATTTAAAAGATGGATCCATTTATCTCCAAGTAGTTGTTGTGCATGTTTTGCACACATGCCCCACCGAAGGTAGGGACCCCCTCTTTTCGCTCCTGACGGGTCATTTTCACTCCCATCTCACTTTGTGCACCCATGTTTCCAAGCCCAAATTGGTCATGTGCCTTCAAACAATTAAATTCCCCCTAACCAAATTCACCCACCTAATTTTCACTAAGTATTTTGCTTTCGTGGAAATGACTTTGTAGGTTTCCCTTCGTCTGTTACCCCGACACCCCTTAGACCTTGCAGACTTGCCGCTGTGGGTCACCACTCATGTTTTGCCGCTGAGTAGTGACTGACGCCCAACTTCCACTCACATGGCAAGATACACACTTAATTTCTCCATCCAAGCCTTGAACAAGCATCCAAATGAGTGTGGGTTTCTGCATCTCACCTAACTCGAGTCCGTCGTACCAAGAAATCAATGCATGTCATTAATGGAAATTGGCCTATAAACGCTGCTTCTTGCCCTTCATTTTTCCCAAGGCATTCGAATATGAGAGAGAAACAAAGTCCCCCCTTCTTTTTTCTACTTTTTTCCTTGCTCTTGCTGACTTGGTCCCTGCTTGCTTGCTTCACTTTTTCCTTCATTTTTTGACTTTCAAGACAAGTTGCCTATGGATTTGGGATGTTTTTGTGATGCCTAAGTGAACTGCCAAGGTTTTGTTGAGTTATGGGAAGTTGCAGAAATTTCCTTATGGGCCGCCATCCCTCCATCGTCGTTTGCAGGAATTCCTTTGTGGGTCACTATGTGTCGGTCACCGTGTGCTCATTACCATTTTGAAAAGGGCAGCGAACCCTTTGGCTTCCCCCTTCCAAATCTCTGCATTTCCAAAAATGGTGCAAACTTCAAGCTTTCATAATATAGGTCCCATAAAGTGAGTGTCTTCACATGCCTAAAGGGGTTTGGATCAAAATTTCCATGTGTTTAGACATTGCGGAAATTTCCTTGTGGGCTGTCGTGTGTGGGTCGTCATGTGCTCATTGCTGTTTTCAAAAGGGTGGCGGACCCTCCAGCTCTCGCATTCCAAATTTACACATTTTTCAAAATGAGTCAAATATTAAGGAAATATGTCTTGGCACTCTTTCTACCCCTTTTCCCATGTGCCAAAATTGAAAAATCTCAAATTTACTAAGTTTCGGGAAGTTACAAAAATTTCCTTGCAGGTCATCATCCCTCTACCACCGTCTGCGGGAATTTCCTTGCAGGTCACCGTCCATTCGTCGTCGTCTGCATGAATTTCCTTGCGGGCCGCTACCCCTTCGTTGTCATCTACGAGAACTTCCTTGCGGGTCACTATCCCTCTACTGCCATCCACGGGAACTTCATTGCGGCCCACCGTTTGTCGTTCGTCGTCCATCCGCTCTCTATCGTCTTCCCACCGTCTGTTGTCTGCCACTCCATTGCCATCTACGGGAACTTCCTTGTGGGCCACTGTCCCTCTGTCACCGTTCATGGGAACTTACTTGTGGGCTACCGTCTGTTGTCCATCGTCCATCTACCATCCGTTGTCCGCTCAACATCTGTCGTCTGCCTGCTGCCCACTGCCCGCTATCCATCATGTGTTGTTTTCCATCCACCCGTCATCCATCATCTGCCATATGTCATCTATCATCCACTTGCCATCTGTCATCCACCGCCATCCGTTGTCCATCATTCTTCTGCCCTATGGAACCCGCACCCCTGAACCCGCATTTACGTTTATGGTCCAAATGAGCTCCAAATATGAATATTATGATCTTTTAATGATGCATGCATGGATCTAACAATGACTTTGTAGGATTTGACTAACATTTTCCTTGATTTACGTATAAAAGAACTTACTACACCTCTTGTGTGCAAGATTCATGGAACCAAGCTAAAGACAAATTTTGTTGTGCTTAGAGGGTGATTGCGACCACCAAAGGAGCTGCTTATCTGAATATTAACGTTAAGGGGAGTGCCAACTAATTGAATAATCCCATTTAAGAATCTATGTAAAGCAATACCAAGTTGAGAAATTCTCTCAAAAAAGGAACATGAAGGAGCTATTTTATTTCCACCGAATGATGATGATTGTCAGAAGCTGTCCACCAGAATTAGGAGCAACATAACTGCTTTTCAGTAACACAAATCTGCAACAAGATTCAATGAATAAATGTTGTGAACATATCGAACAAAGGGCATCTTCCTACAAGTTTTCAGCTACATCAAAGAAGGTAGTCACTACGGACAAAACTACTATAGTGCCAAGGTCACTAGATGACAAAATAGGCTATAAGACAAAATAGAGAAGAGGACAAAAGAGTTTATTTTAAAATTATGAAATATTGGGGGTAGGTGAAACCCTAACTTGTATTGAATCTAAGCCACACATTGTGAATTAATCATAGCCATTCATTTGGGCTTTGGAAAACTATAAATAGGGGCTTAAAACTCATTTGTAAATAGTTGGAGAACTAGTGTAAAAGAATTTTACAGCAATAGAGAGAAACATTGCATGAGTTTGGGTGTTTCTTTTGAGTTTGTTCATTATACATGCATGGTTCTACTTCCATGTTATTTTTAGTGTGTAGTTTCTTAAATGGCTATTATAATGGTGTTGTTTTTAAAGTATTTGATGAGCTTTCAGCCCATACTTTTGGCACTTGTTGATGACAAGTTGTTGTTCAAAGTTAGCCTAGGATTCTTTATGTCATTGTTGCAACCTAGTTCAATGGCATGTTCATGATGTGTATGTGCAATCTGAAAATCAACAGACCTTAGAAGATTACACTAGTTTTGTGTAGCTATAGGTTTCTCTTGGTCAAGCAAACTTAGTTTAGGAAGCTTGTCTACTGTAGCAGCCACCATTGTTACTATTCATTCATGCTTTGATTTAGATAAACTCTCTTAACCCTTCCTCTTTTTTTATTTCTTTTGAACCTGGGTTAGAGTAGGATTCCAAGCATCACATGAACATGGTGAGTTTTAGCTTGCTGTTTTGAGTGGGTAGCCACTGTTCATTCACTTCTAGCACTTTGAAACTATATTTGCAAACCCAACTTCCCATGCTTTGTAAACCATAAAGGCCAACCATGTAATTACCAATAAAACACATCAACCAACTGAGATATTCCAAGCATTGTCATAACCTAACACTTGAGAGACCTTGGGGTAGAGATCTGGAACTTGTTTGTAGATTTCTACCTTTCAAGAGAGGTAGAGCACTTGTGTGCTTCTTGTGTTGAGAAGGTGCAAAAACACCCATCAAAAAAATTGGCGCTAGAGGGAGGGTTGGCTGAGTTTGAGACTACAAAGCTGAAAATTGGAAGTTGAAAAAGAACATCCAAGTATTAGATGTTGGAAATTTAAAATAATAAAAAATTGATGGCAAGCAAGAGTTGAGCTGAGATAAAACAACATTTGTAAATCAACATTACTAAGCTACATGCAGATTTGAATAGAAGATTGAGGAGACCATTGTAGCAATTTGCATTGGAAGACAGGTGTAGGATCCATTGCACACACAAACACAATGAATTGGGATGTCTAACATTCTTAGACAGAATTGAGAGAGTCTTGCAAGGAGAAATTCCCTTTTGGAAAATCTATCAACCCTTGGCTCTTGTAGATCCAAAAGAGGAATTTGCTAACATTTCAGCCAAAGCATTCAAAGAGTTGATCCAAGAACACTTGGACAACAAGGATGGATTAAGATTAGGAGTGTTGATGACTAGTTGGTGTAAATTTCACAATGCACCTCATTCAAAAGTTACTTCTCCATCTTGTGAAGGCATCATCACTCAAGTCAAGGGTTGTTTAGGAAAGTCAAAGCAGACAAATCTCAATGAAGGGGAGTCATCTCATGAGGCAGGAGAGCTATCAACATTTGGAGGACAACACATTCAAGTTGAACCAAGAAATTTGATACAAGTTAGTGCTAGGACAACAAACACTGAAGCTGAAAATCAAGAGGAAGGAGTTGATTCCCTTGGTACAATAAGGAGCTTTGATGATAATTCACTTGGAAGGGAGTTAGAAAGCCTCTCCTTCATTGGTAAAGGGAAGTCCTCCACTCAAGAAGAGGGACCGTTAGCAATTGAAGATGAATTAACAAAGTTGGAAGCAATATATGTTGAGGTAGCCAATAGAACTACTGAAGAATAGAAAGAGGAAGAGGTTGAAATACTTGAGGCAACAGAAAATGATCATGAATGCATAAGTAAAATTAGATTGGAAGACCTCTCCTTCATGAACACGAGTGACCAAGCATATGAAAAATGAAGATTTGGAGGAGTCGGAACAACCATATGTTGCAGCTGTCCACTATCTGACTTCCTTCCCAAGTGATGATAAGGACCCAATAGTAGAAATATATAACAAACTTGTTTTGAGACTCACAAGGGACTGGTCAGAGTTAAGATACCAAGTGGAATTGGAAGTGTTGTTGCTGCTAAGTTGGTGTAGGCTCCATGACTTGCCACATTCAGAGTTCACCTATCAACTATGCCAAAAGGAAATTGGGCAAGTTAAAGGACAAGTGGGACAATCTAGTGCATTGTTTCCTACAGTTGCTTCAAGAGCCAAAGCAGAGCTCCAAGAACCTGAGCCAAGTTATAACTCAACTCAAGGAAACCCTCAAGAAGGTGTTGGGACAACAACAAAAGGAGGACAACAACATAGTCCCGAGCTTTCAAATGATGAAGTGGATCAAACAAGGTGGCTTTCCATAGATCATCAAGAGTCTTTCCCTACAGAAGAGCATTTGTATGCAATGGTTGATAGGCTTTATGGAGGACTTGCTGAGGCAGATCACTTGCCATACATTGATCCTCTTGATGGGCCAGTGTCCCTTGCCGCTTTCTTCCCACTTGGAATTTTGCCACAAAGGCATAGCGACATCAAGGAAGAGTACATTACAGAAGACAATGCTGATGAAGACATACTACCTGAACCTCCGAACGAAGAAACATTAGAGTCTTTGGATTGTGAGAGGAAATCCTTCTCCATCTACAATGATAGTGAACAAGAGGAAATGAGCAGACGTCATGATGAGATACATAAACTGCAAAGAGAAGAAGATAAATTCAGGGGTGTTTTGATGGCTACCAAAAAGTATGACACACCTGGCCAACTACAAGATGTAACTAGGAGTCCTCCTGCCTTGATCATTGTTAATCCTCCTTCACATTCAAAGAGCTACAGTAGGAAAAATTCATGCATGTCATCTTCCTATGACATTGAACATTATAAAATTAAGGTCAACACCAGGGAAAGAAGATGGGATGGCATGCTTCCCCTTGAAGACAACAATCAAGTTGAGGTTTGGACTTTAGAAGATCAAGAAGATGAAGTGCATCTCCTTGAAGAACAACCAATGGAGGTTACAGGTCCCACACAAGGCTCAAAAGAAGTGCTTGCTACCTAGTTCTCTCCACCTTGTGTAAGCCTAAGATCATAAATGTTGCACAATCCCATGCCACCACTCGAGGCTACCAACATGACGACCGATGATGGAGTGCTCGCTCTTGACTGTCACACACTGCCACCTCTGCATAGTGATATCCAGGTTCTATCTTTCCTTACTCCTATGAATATTTACAGCCGCATTTATCATTTTGATTATGGGAATGAGGGGAGATGGACGTGTTTATGGATCAACCATATGTTTAATGAATTACGTCAATTGTTGATTTTTCTTGAATATGTGATTGAATTTGAATGTTGCAGTAATAAACTTCTTTTTTTTAGTATAAAGATAAATCTACATGCCTTAGAACTGTAACGATTTCCCTACTACTTGTGCATGCATTACGAAATCCAATGGGTGTGAATGTCGGTTTTCCTTTCTTGAACATCGTTCTTTGTAAATATCTTTGTACATAGTTCATTTTGGGTAGTGTAGGTCTCATGTATATACCTCACTTTCCTGCTTTCATTGGGTTAGTTGGTTTGTTGTAGATTAGTTTGCTTTAGATTAGTTTCTTTTCCGTTTGCTTTCGCTTTCCCACTTTGGTTAGTGTAGGTGTTTGCTTGCGGGTGTTTGCTTTTCATTGCTTCTATTTTGCTGCTGCTTTGATTAGGGTCCCTCTACTTTTAGCTGGGCACATTCATGCACACAATAACCATAATTTTATTACCTGGGGGTTGTTCTATGTATTTCTTTGACAAACTTTAATCAATTTTTCAAAGTGGATGGTGAGGGTCTTCTGTTAGTGTCAAGTGATCTAGATGTTTGATTTGAAGGGGATAAGTCATTTCTTTGTTTGATTATGATGTATTCTAAAATCTTATATCTCTTACACACATTAAGAATCTGATAGTTGTTGTTGGTCCTTTTGTGAAGTCTAGTTAAGTGAAAAATCTAAAATTCTGCTTTAGCGCCACTGTGATGCTCAGCCCTGAGTGCCAACTTCATTGCTCACGAGTTGAAATGAAAGGAATTGAAAAGAGAAAAATCAAAAGAAAAGAAACAAAAAAAAGAAAAGACATTGAAAATAAAAAGAAAGAAATTCAACTTTTTAGGGGGATCTGAGCAACTCTACTGGGGCTATGAACGCTTGGTTGGCAGTAGAGCAATGTTTAGGATAATCACAATGACAACCTTGTCGGGGCTATGGATACCTGACTGGCAATGAGGCAATGTACCAAATGCTTTTGGAGTTAGAATAAACTACATAGCTTAACTTGATGGAGCTTTGGTTCTTGCAATGACTTAAGGATGGGAATTAATGCAATTGCACACACTTGGATTTTAAACATATTGGAGGTTGGGTCAACTAGTGGTTTTGATCCTTTGGTCGAGTGTCTGGTTTGTTTTCCCTAGCGTGAAGGTTGGAACCAAAGATTCTGGGTTCATGATTCTAGTTTGTCATCAAAATGCTCTAGAGCATTTCCCTAGTGAGTTTCCATTTGTTGTACATGTTTTGCACACATGCCTCGCCAAAGGTAGGGACCCCCTCTTTTCGCTCCTGACATGTCATTTTTTCTCCCGTCTCGCTTTGTGCACCCTTGTTTCCAAGCCCAAATTGTTCATGTGCCTTCAAATGATCAAATTCCCCCTGACCAAATTCACCCACCTAATTTCACCAACTCGTTTGCTTTCGCAGAAATTCCCTTGCAGGTTTCCCTTCATTCATTGCCTCGACGTCCCTCAGGCCTCGCTGACCCGCCACTGCGGGTCACCTCATGCGGGTCGCCACTCATGTTTTTCTGCTGAGTAGCTACTAACGCCCAACTTTTTCCCGCATGGTGGGATCCACACTTAGTTTCTCCATCTGAGCCTTGACCAAGCATCCAAATGAGAGTGGGTTTCCGCATCTCACCTAACCTAAGTCCATCATACCAAGAAATCAATGCATGCCATTAATGGAAATTGGCCCATAAATGTTGCTTCCTGCCCTTCATTTTTCTTGAGGTGTTTGAATATGAGAGAGAAACAAAGTCCCCCCCTTCTTTTTTCTAATTTTTTCCTTGCTCCTGCTAACTTGGTTCCTACTCACTTGCTTCGCTTTTTCCTTCATTTTTTAACTTTGGGGACAAGTTTCCTAAGGATTTGGGATGATTTTGTGATGCCTAAGTGAACTGCCAAGGTTTTGTTGAGTTTTGGGAAGTTGCAAAAATTTCCTTGTGGGCCACCGTCCCTTTGTCGTTGTCCGTAGGAACTTCCTTGAGGGTTGTCATCCCTCCATCGCCGTACGTGGGATTTCTTTTGTGGGATGCCATGTGTGGGTCATTGTGTGCTCATTTCCATTTTAAAAAGGGCATCAGACCCTCCGACTTCCCCCTTTCAAATCTCTGCATTTTCAAAAAGGGTGCAAACTTTAAGCTTTCATCAGCTAGGGCCCATAAAGTGAGTGTCTTCACATGCCTAAAGGGGTTTGGATCAAAATTTCCATGTGTTTAGACATTGCAGAAATTTCCTTGCGGGCCGCCATGTGCGGGTCGATGTGTGCTCATTTCCATTTTCAAAAGGGCGGTGAACCCTTTGGCTTCCACATTCCAAATTTTTGCATTTTTCAAAATGAGTCAAATCTTAAGGAAATATGTCTTGGCACTCTTTCTACCCCTTTTTTGACATGCTAAAATTGAAAAATCTCAAATTTACTAAGTTTTGGGAAGTTGCAAAAATTTCCTTGCGCACCACTATCCTTTCATCATTTTTTGTGGGAACTTAATTGCAATTCACTGCCCCTCCATTTCCGTCTACAAGAACTTCCTTACAGGCCACCATCCCTTCACCACCGTTCATGGGAACTTCATTGCAGGCTGCCGTCCCTTCACTGTCGTTCGTGGGAACTTCATTGCAGGCTGTCATCCATCATCCATTGTTTGTCGTCCATCCGCTGTCCACCATCTACCGTCCACTGTCTGCCCCCCCGTTGTTGTCTGCAAGAACTTCCTTACGGGCCATCGTCCCTCTGTCACCATCTGTGGGAACTTCCTTGTGGGTTGTCATCCATCGTCCACCATTTGTTTGCTATCTATTGTTTTCCATCCGCTCACTGTCTGCCACCCGTCATTTTCCTACTACCCGCTGTCCACCATTTGCCTACTACCCGTCGTCCATCATCCACCCCTATCTTCCTATCCTCTGTCATCTGTCGTCCGCTGTCCACCTGCCATCCATTATTCGCTACCGTTTATTGTCTGGCATCCTTCTACCCTATGGCACCCGCACTCTTGAACCCACATTTATGTTTATGGTCCAAATGAGCTCAAAATATGAATATTATAATCTTTTAATGATGCATGGATGGATCTAACAATGAGTTCGTAGGATTTCACTAACATTTTCCTTGATTTACATATGAAATCACTTACTGCACCTTTTGTGTGCAAGATTCATGGAACCAAGCTAAAGACATAGATTTTGTTGTGCTTAGAGGGTGATTGTGACCACCAAAGGAGCCACTTATCTAAATATTAACGTCAAGGGGAGTTCCACCTAATTGAATAAGCCCACTTAAGAATCTGTGTTAGGAAATGCCAAGTTGAAAAATTCTCTCAGACAAGGAATAAGTAGGACCTGTTTTATTTTCCATCAAATGATGATGATTGCTAGAAGATGTCCACTAGAATTAGGAGCAACATAACTGCTTTTCAGTAACACAAATCTGCAACAAGATTCACTGAAGAAATGCTACAAACATATCAAACAAAGGGCATCTTCCTACAAGTTTTCAGCTGAATCAAAGAAGGCAATCACTACAGGACAAAACTACTACAGTGCCATGGTCACTAGATGACAAAATAGGCTATAAGACAAAATAGAGAAGAGGACAAAATAGTCTATTTTAAAATTATGAAATATTGGGGGTAGGTGAAACCCTAACTTGTATTGAATTTGAGCCAAAAATTGTGAATTAATCCTAGCCATTCATTTGGGATTTGGAAAACTATAAATAGGGGCTTGCTCCTCATTAGTAAATGGTTGGAGAACTGGTGTAAAGGTATTTTGCAACAATAAAGAGAAATATTGCATGAATTTGGGTGTTTCTTTTGAGTTTATTCATTATGAATGCATGGTTCTACTTCCATGTTAGTTTTAGTGTGTAGTTTCTTGAATGGTTGTTATAATGGTGTTGTTGTTAAAGTATTTGATGAGCTTTCAACCCATACTTTTGGCAATTGTTGATGACAAGTTGTTGTGCAAAGTTAGCCTGGGCTTCTTTAAGTCATTGTTGCAACCTAGTTCAATTGCATGTTCATGATGTGTATGTGCAATCTAAAAATTAGTAGACCTTAGAAGATTGCACTGGTTTTGTGTACCTGTAGGTTTCTCTTGGTCAAGAAAAACTTAGTTTAGGAAGCTTGTCTACTGTAGCAGCCACCATTGTTACTATTCATTCATGCTTTGATTTAGATCAACTCTTTTAACCCTTCCTCTTTTGCTATTTCTTTTGAACCTTGGTTAGAGTAGGATTCCAAGCATCGCTATGAAGCTAAATCAGATGAACATGGTGAGTTTTAGCTTGTTGTTTTGAGTGGGAAACCATTATTCATTCACTTCCAACACTTTGAAACTCCATTTGCAAACCCAACTTCCCATGCTTTGTAAACAATAAAGGTCGACCATATGATTACCAACAAAACAAATCAACCACCTGAGATATTCCAAGCATTGTCATGACCTAACACCCGAGAGACCTTGGGGTAGTGATCTGGAACTTGTTTACATATTTCTACCTTGCAAGAGATGTAGAGAACTTGTGTGTTGCCTGTGTTGAGAAGGTGCAAAAACACCCATCAACAATAGTGACCTATTTATAGGAGAGAAAATAAGGAATGGAGGGTGGAGATCGAAAAGATTTATCAACGGCCCAAGATGAAGAAGATGAGAGACATGGATCATGGATTCTCATCAACAGATGATAATGCATGATAGGATTTAATTAAGGGTTCACAATTGCTTCAAAGAAACACACTTTTGACTTGCACACATAGGTCAAAGGTGACTTGTTCAAAAGGTCACAAGTTAACTTGCACATGAAGTTTAGTGAAAATATCCCTTTTTCAAATGATGGAGGAACAAGAATATTCCTTTGGGTGAGGAGAAAGGCAATTTGCAAATTAAAACAAAGTTTGAATTATGCAAAAAAGGGATAAGGAATATTCCCTATGCTTAGAGGAAAGGTTAATTTAATTGCTAATTAAACAAGGTTTAATCATGCAATTAAGGGAAATTGAAGAATTAAAGTGATATTCATTAAATTAATTGATTTGATGAATGGGGAAAGGGGGAAATGATATTTAATTAAATAACTTAGGGTTATTTAATTAAATAAGATGACATAAGATATTAAATTAAATATTTTGATGTGTTTAATTTGATGAGATGAAATTTCAGTGTGAAGGGGGATGAATTAACCTGATTAAATTAATTAGGTCAATAGATAAAAATGATTCAATTAATTAAATAGCTAGGCTAATTAAATTAATTGAAGCAAAAAGAGGATGGGTTGACAAGAAATGATGTTAGTAAATCTGTTTCGAATGTATGATATTGCTTAGGAAATTTTTCAGTGTACATTTTTCCCCTCTTTGAAGCGAGGTACCTGTTGCTTTAGTTCAAATAATGACGCTTTATGGATCAAAACTACTACTTAAATGAAAAAAAAAAAATTTAATTTTTTAGATGCCCCAGCAGAAGGATAAAGCTGATTCCCTACCTCCTCGAGAAATCGAGTAGAAATTTTGAATTTTGGGTTGATTTCTTGATAAAGGTTAAAAGCTACCCTAAGGGTCCAGAAAGGTTTCGGGATGCAAGAATTATGCCAAAAATGCAAAAAACGATGCAAAATTAGGTCTAGATTAGAAAAATTGGTGAAAATGATGATAAACCCTATCTTTAAGGCTAAATTAGGGCAAAAAACCCTAATTTTCTAGCTTTAATAGGCCAAGAAGGGTCACTTTCAATTCATTTGTGCATTCACACTTGAGAGATTCTTGCTATTTTGAGCTCTGACCCTCTAACAAAATGGTGCACTGAGAGCTTCCTAGACACATCTTCAATCGAGTTTGAGAGTTCTAATGGCTTCCAGGCGCAAGACCACCAGTATGTAACTCCAAACTTGATTTGAAATTTGAAATTTTGATGCATTTATGATGCTTTGAAATTTAAACTTTGGCAGCATTGCTATATAGTGACACCCAAATTAAAATCAGTGACGCCCAAATGAATTATAGTGATGCTATTCACGATTTAAAATTAGGGTTTCTAATTTTAAATGGCGATGCATACTTGTTTGGCGATGCACTTGCCGAGTTAGAAATTAGGGTTAGGGTTTTCCAAAGGTTAAATTGTGATGCCAACTTATTTGGTGACAATTTCTTAGATTTGTAATTTTAAATGCTTTGAGCATCACAATTTGAAATTTAAATACAATAATGTTATTGAAAACAATGACACTTTTGTGATTTCTCGGCTATAAATTTCAAATTGAGTCAAATTTCCTCGATTTCCTGATGTTGTGCTCTTCGTGGGTGCAGGTCTTCCCATCGCTGATGTCGTAGGAGAACAAGCCAACTATTTTGGAGAGATTAGGTGATTTTTTAGAGTTACACTAGAAGCACCTGGGAGAGATAGGCCTTTGGTATATTTCCTATGCCCCTGTGATTCAAACACATCTTGTGATGATGATAGCTTTGTGCAAGAGATGACACAGTAAGACCTCATCCTTCCACCTTCAGACAGGTGAGGTGATGGTGACTCTAGAGGATGTTTGGCGGATTCTTTGTTTTCCCATTCATGGTGACCGTGTGATCTATGATATTGATGTCGGGTTTGATGCCTGCCTTGAGGTCATGTAGCTAGATCAGATTGCCTTGGTTACATCATAGATCAACCTCGAGTCATATAGAGGTCATGTGCCAACCTTCAAATTGATCATCACAACCATCATTTTAGGTTTGGTGGCTCCTAATAGACGTAGCAGCAGATTCAACCCAATATGGGGCTTGGTATGGCATCGGATGTTGTACAAGAGGACACTTTTTATGTGGGGGCCCGTGATGCTAGCCTCCTTGTACCATGATTTGCATGATTTTTTCTATTGTGATGGGAGAGCCATTGGTGCAAGGGTGACTCTACTACATATTTGGGCGTGGGAGCACATTGTTGTGTTGTGGCCTATTGTTCAGATGACAAACTTGGAGCTAGATAATCTTGTTATTTGGAGATATACAGGTGCCATTACCCTGAGGCACACTAGACAGATTGGGCTCCCGTATTGGAGAAGGGTGATAGATGATATGATAGTTTTCCGTTGGTACCCATGGCTACAGATGCAACCATGGTTTGATGATGTTCAGTAGTTATATTTTTCTAGGTAGACCCGATATATGCAAGGTTAAGAGCACCACATTAGTGAGAGATATCTACCAGATAGGGTAGCTCAGTAGTTCAGAGATGTGCATGATAGACCCGATGATGCATACATGGTGATTTTTGTGAGATTGACACGAGAGGTTCCCACATGGGGTTCGACTATCCCAACTCCTGAGGCAGTAGAGAGATTTTTCTAGTTGGTGGCCTAGCCTTGGGCTTATGATTAGGGATAGGTGGTAGCTCATAATACGCCTGCATATGATGCTTGGTTGTCCCTCCCTAGCAATTGATAGATCCAATGGGTGTTCCTCCTAGAGTGAGACCCATACGCAGAGGAACAGGGGGAGGTAGGGGACAGGGTGGCTAGGATGGGCAGGCTCTGAGGGATCCCTCAGTTGTATAGCAACAACCATAGGTAAATCCTCAACCAGGACCACCACCACCAATAGATGCTCGAGATGTGCAAATACAACAGCTACACCAGCAGGTGCAGACATTGATTAGTGAGTAGGATTAGGCCTGCCAATAGTTTTTGGTTATTACTACTGAGCGAGACCAAGCTTGGCAGTAGGTGGTTGTGGTCATAGCTGAAAGAGATCAGGCGTTATAATGAGTATAGGCTGTGACGAGTGAGAGAGACTAGGAGGTTGCTCGACATTAGTAGATTGAGACTATTATGGTGTCCACTCATGGTTGAACAGTTTCAACATGACTATAACAAGAGGTAGTTACAAAGGTTGCATATTATCGGCAGCATTATCATCAAGATGTACCAACAACATTGAGACAACCAAATTTTCCATAGCACAGTGACGCACAACCACGAGCAGAGGATTAGCCTGAGAGGTAGGCTAGAGGGGGTAGCAACCATTAGGGCTAGTCAATTATGTATAGACACTCTTTTTTATTTTTCCCCCATTCTTTATCACAAATATACATTCATGGGATCCTTTTTGATAGTCTTGTGGATACTGTACTTATCATTGATATACATACACTGATCCAAATTTTTTTACCATGACATTCATTTTTTGATATATATATGATACATATACAAATGATTCATGCTATGATATGTTTTCTTATTTTATGTGTATGATGGATATGATATGGATGCAAATGTTATGTATGAATTCCTTTTATTTATGCTTATATGATATGTGATGATCATGATATGGATGGATGCTATGTTATGTTCTTTTTCATTATCTTTTCACAGATGATATGGATGGATGATTATGATATGCATATGTTATGGATGCAAATAATGTGGATGCATTTATTTTTTCATATTTTCTATGCAATTTTATGATGATATGTATGCATGTGGATGTATGGATGCAAATGCTTATTATATGCAACGATTCAATACTCTTAGAATGACAAATCTCTATTATTCATCACAACTCAAATGATTATAAAAAATGTATGATGTGCTATGATTATGAGATATATGTATTCTAATGGTTTGTGGATGTAGGGTGGATGCATTGATGATGTTTTTTTGACTGTCATGATACTAGGTTAGCATGGAAAGAAGATAGAAGAATAAAGAATGAATGACTATTGATTTCGATGACTACTTCAAAAGATCCAACAAGTCCATGATCCATCAAGACTTTATTAGGGATGGTGGAGACAATGCAAAATGCAAGATGAAATAAAGGATGAGGTGCTCACACTTTGGGATTGGGATTTTTCGTCGTTCCTTATTGTTTGATATAACACATAGACACGATGCATCAAGGTATTGATAACTAGGACAATGTTGTATCTAGTGTAATGGACTTTGACTTGACAAACATATAGGATAGTTCTTGTTCACATCTTGACATATGAAAACCTAGTTGGAATGTAAGTTAGAAGCTTAGAACATATTGGACCAAAGCATACACAATAGTCAACAACATACTCCAAACAACCTCCCTACACACAACTAAGCAAGTGTGTGCCAAGATTATCTTACAAGAGTATCCACAAGCACAAAAAATGAAAGATAATGATTGATGTCCCATTCCTTTCTCTCTAAATCATTTTAGATAGACATCATCAAGAGGTCCTTAGAATGGGTCATGTAAGATAAATCATAAGAAAAGATCAAAGACAAACAGTTAGTGTTATCTATAGCTCTTGCCTATTTTAAGTTTAGCTAAAGTGATGTTTGATACTGATGTCCATCGCAAGAAGGATACATCCTAGGACATGTTGATCAGAAGGTTGTTTGATGTTAGGATGATGATGCTAAGATGAGCCATTGCTATAAAATTCATTGACGTATTTACCTATGATTTAGACTTTAGAGTTTGATGTTTTGGTTCGCACTTTACATCTTGCTATGTTTTCTTTCTATTTGTTTTGCCAAAGATTGAAGGTGACAATTGATTTATTATGGGTGAAAGTTTATTGTGGGTGAAAGAGAAATGGGATGGGTGGTTTTGGATTTTCTGGAATATTTCAATTTTTTTGGTATTTTGAAGATGTTTTGAGGTTGTTTTTGGTATTTTTGAAATTTTATGGATGTTTTGGGCTTTTCAATTTTATGAGGCTATTTAGGGTTTTCTACGATATTTGAGGCTTTTTAGGTCTTTTCAATTTTCAAAAAGTTTTCATGTTTTCTAAGATATTTGGATGTTTAGGGATTTTCAAAGGTTTTACAAATGTTTAGGGGTTTTCGAAAGTTATTTGGATGTTTTTGGTATTTTTGATAATTTCTGAGAATCATTTGAATGTTTTGGGATTTTAGAATTTTTGAGTTTCAACCAAGAACCTAACCTAAAGACCTATCCTAGGGGTCTTGGGGGCTGATTAAAGATAATCCTTTCCTATGTTATACATGCAGAGACCATGTAGTTCAACCGACTTGAACCATTTACAAGATGAAGATATGAACAGATGAAAGACACTAGTTTATTATGACAGACTCCTAAAGGACTGACCTATGGTGTCTTAGAGGCACATCAATGATGGCCTTGCCTACGTTGACAAGAGGAATTTTCTTTTTGGATTTTTGATGTTCAACCTTTTTAGGGTTTTTGATGTTTTCTGGATGTTTTGGATTTTTCCTTTACAATTTTTTGAATGTTTTTGGATTTTAGCTATACAAGATTTTGACAATGTTTTTGGATTTTTTGGATAAGATTTTATGAATTTTTTTGGTGTTTTTTAATAAAAGATGACCTCAAGATATACAAGAAACCAATTGTGATGCATAACGAAATTCCCCCAGTGTGGCATGTTAGACTACTTCGATAAAGGCATGATAGACTAACCTTTAGAATATGCCAAGTCGTACTAAAGGGTTCATGATACCTCACAGTGTCAAGCCATGATAAGGAAATGGATGATGGATAAATGGTGGTGCAAAGAGCCAAGTTTTCACCAAGGATACTTTCCCAAAGTGCCACAGAAGTGGTTTTCACTAGAGGACGATTTTTTTCTTTACTTTTTTAATCCTTTTTCTATTTTTTCTGGATTTTGATCATTTTTTGATTTTTTTGTATTTTCTTATTTATACCCTTGAAGACTAGGCATAATTTTTTTTGATATGCAAGCTATTATTTGGCTCCTACAAGGGTTCACCTTCAGGTGTTGACAGTTGATATGCTCTTGATCCATAGCTTGTTGTGACGACAAAGGGACCCAACCAGTTAGGCTCAAACTTTCCTTTGTTGTCTTGATCTGGAAGGTTCTTCTAATTCCACTTTAAGACTAGATCTCTTCCCTAGAACGATCAACATTTTATTCTCTTGTTATAGCTCTATTTTAGTCGATTTTGATATACTTGCAAGTGATTAAGGGTGTCAAGATGACGTTCATCCAGGAATTCCAACTCATTCAGCTGAGATACTCTGTATTCTTCTTGAGTTATCAAGTTCTACAATGGTACTTGCAATGATGGGAGTTCAACCTCAATAGGAAAGATGGATTCTAACCCATAGACCAAGGAAAAAGGGGTTGCACTTGTAGGTGTGTGGATACTGGTTCGATAAGCCTAGAGAGTGGGGTTTAGTTGTAGATGCCAGTCACGACCAACTTCATTCGCTATTTTCTTTAGGATTTTAAGGATAGTTTTGTTGGTAGCTTTTTCTTGACCATTACGTTACAGATAGTATGAGGTAGAGAGTCGATGTTGGATATTGAATTTTTTGCACAACTCTTTGACATCTTGATTTTTAAAAGGGGTTCCATTATCTGAGATGAGGGTTTGTGGAACACCATAACGACAGATTAGGTAATTCAGGATAAATTTGGCTATCTGCTTCCTTGTTATGTAGGTCATAAGAATGACTTCGACCCACTTAGTAAAGTACTTAGTGGTGGTTATGATAAACTTGTGGCCGTTGGATGCGGTTGGAGTGATTTTTCCTATGAGGTCAAGTCCCCACTATGAAAAAGGCCATGATGTAATCATAGGTTGCAATTCTTGAGCTGGAGCATGGATAAAATCTCCATGTTGTTGAAATTGGATACACTTTTGCACATACTGATAAGCTTCTTTCTCCATGGTTGGCCAATAGTACCCCATCCTCAACAATTTCTTAGCTAATGTCATACCACTAGAATGGGACCCACATATGCCATCGTGTACTTCTATTAAAGTAGTTAAGGCTTCCTCTTGGTTAATACATCGTAGTAATGTCCCTTTGATGCTTTGGTGATAAAGGGTATCACTTAGGATCACAAATTGAGATGCCTTTTTAACAAAGGTCTTTTTTAGGTTCAGGGTGATATACAATGGGAGTGTTCCTCTGTTAAGGTAAGTAAATATGTCATGATACCATGGGGATCCAGGACCAACAATGACACATGCGAATTCAAATTTAGGGATTTCGAAAGTTGGTACAAGAAGTTGTTCCATCAAGAATTTACATTGGGGGATGTTGTTTGGCATGTCTAGTAGTGATCCAATTGTTGCCATGGCATTTGCTGCTCTGTTGTTCATGTGAGGAATCTGCTCAAAAGTTATGTCTATAAAAAAGGTCTTTTAGATTCTCCACCATCTTCTTGTAAGGAGTGAGCTTGTCGTCTTTGGTTTGATATTCATCATTGACTTGGTTGATAACTACATGTGAGTCCCCATAGAATTTTATCTCTTGAATTTGCTGCTAAACTGCTATTCTTAAACCTGTGATTAGGGATTCATACTCAACAATGTTGTGGTACAAGGAAATGATAGTCTATAAGAATTTAGGATGCAATCACCTTGGGGGGTGATGAAAATAATTCCTGCTCTTGATCCATGTTGGGTGAATGATCCATCAAAATACATCTTCCACTGAGCTATGAGATTGATGAGGAATACTGATTCATCAGGGAACTCAGATATCAAGGGGTTCTCAACATAGATGGGTGCATCTTCTAGTTGATCTACGATTACTTTTCCTTTTATTCCCTTACGCTCTACATACTCTATATCAAATTCTATTAGGATCATCACCCATTTAGCCATTCATCTTGTGAGGGTTGCTTTAGATAACAAATATTTTAATGGATCAATCTTTGCAATGAGTTTGATTTGATTTGACAACATATAATGTCTGAATTTTTGTGAAACAAAATCTACTGCTAGGCATGCCTTCTTAATGGGTGAATAGTTCATCTCATAGCCTACCAAGGTTCGACTAATGTAGTAGATAGCCCTTTCTTTTCCATTTTCATCATGCTATGCTAAAAGAGCTCCTATTGTTGTTGGTGTTGCTGAGATATACAAGATCAGTGGCTTGTTTGGTATAGGTGGCATGAGTAGATAATCCTTGATATGTTGGAAAGTTTTATCGCACTTCTCATCCCACTTGTAAGTTATCCCTTTATGGAGAAGATGCTAAGGGGTGGATTTTATCTGATAATTGTGCTATAAACCTTCTGATAGACTACAGTCTGCCTTGTAATCCTTGCATCTGCTTTAATTTTTGTGGTGGTTCCATATCTAGGATGGCTTTTACCTTTGTTGGATCAATTTCTATCCCTCTCTATGAGACTATGAAGCTAAGGAGTTTCCCTGATGTGACCCCAAAGACACACTTTTTCGGATTTAGCCTTACTTTGTATTCTTCAAGCTTGTCAAAGATAGGTCCTAAGACTTGTATGTGCTCATTTATCTTCTTTGATTTTTCCAAAATATCATCCACATAATCTTCAACCATTTTGTGGATCATGTCATGAAAGATGAGGGTCATTGCTCTTTGATAGGTTGCACCTGCATTCTTTAACCCAAATGGCATCACATTCCAGCAATAGGTTCCCTGTCCAAAAGTAAATGTAGTTTTATGTTGATCTTCCTTGGAGATTATGATTTGAATATAGCTTGAAAAACCATCCATGAGTAATAGCATTTCATACCTAGCTGTTAAGTCCACAATGAGATCAATGTTGGGAAGAGGGAAATCATCCTTCGAACATGCCTTGTTTAGATCTCTGAAATCAATGCATATTCTGATGCCCCCAGTGGGTTTTGAGACTAGTACCAGGTTTGAAACCCACTCAGGATAATCTATTGGTTGGATGAATCCAATGTCAAGAAGCTTTTGTAATTCTAGTTTTACCAATAGTGCTATCTAAGGGTAAATCTTCTTTAATTTCTGCTTAACAGGCTTGGCTTTAGGATAAACTACTAAGTGATGCACAACTACTTCCAGATCAAGGTCTGGCATATCTATGTATGACCATGCAAAGTTAGTTCTTCGCTCTTTGAGGAATGTTGCAATATTCTTATGTTCTTCGTCTAACAAGGACTCAACATAAAAAGTGATTTTATGTTCTTTCTTTGTTCCCACATTAACTAGAATGGCCTTTTCTGCTAGTACTATTGACTTTTCTAGATGCATTGCACTAAGGGGGAGATTGAATCCCTCATCCTTGGGCACCTAAGAGAGGTTTTCATCGTTGGATGCATCCTTTGTTTTTATTATTTCAGGATCAGATAGTGCCACTAGGTTGTTTTCACTCAAGGATATGCATGTTAGTTGCATTTCATTTATTTTGCGATTGAAGGATTCAATTATATCCCTATAGTATGCCCTTGTGTCGAGCTCTATGTTGAATCCTGCTTTGTGATTTTCCCATGATAAGTTGTCACAAATTCCCATGAATTTTGAGATTGCTTCATCTTTTTTGAATAAATCTAGAATCAGTGGTCCTTGTTGGTCCACGTCAATGAGTTGTGGGTATACTAGGCGTATTTCAATTGGTTGGTTGCTTGAGACAAAGGATGTTATGGATATCATAAAGAGGGTGTTGTTCTCAAATAAGTTAGCAACATCAAGGGTAAATTCATCTAAGGTTGTATCACGTGATGTAGGTGACCAAGAGGAAGCCTTGACTCATTTAGTGAAATACATTTACCAATAAGTGTGACCTTGCTAGTAGTACAACCTAGGCCAAGATTCTTTAGATGTTTCTCAAGAATGATGTGTTCTAGTAAACCATTATCATTCTATCCTAATTTTCATTCTTGTTATACCCCCAATTTTGCATGAATTGTAAGCCTTTGTTATGATCTTCCATAGGAAGAACAGGTACTGGTCATTCATCTTGATAGAGGATTTTAAAGATATCTTCCTCATTTACATCTTCTTGGTTAAAATCTCCCCACTTGGTGAACATAGTAGCTGCCATCTTGATTGTTTTGGGTTCTTTGGTACTAGATGTGGGTTTCCCATGAGATTGAGGAGAAATAGGTAACTCTCCTAAGAAAAAGGTGTCTTTCAATTGTTTGTAGTTTCCACAACCATCATCCTGGATCATAGCTTTAACGTCGGGTATACTCTACAAAATGGGAATTTTTTTTGCTGAGGTAGAGGCTAGGGATGATGTTTCAACGAATGAGCTTGATGGTGTAAGCCCTTCATCATTTTTGGGTATTTGAGGGATCATATAGAATTTGGCCTCAAGACTTTTACAATAGTAAAAAGGCTTAGGGTCTCCATGGATAGTGATTTATTTGCCTTCAAAAGGAAACTTCACACACTGATGGTAGGTTGAGGCTACAACTTTTAGAGCATGGATCCATGGTCAACCAAGTAAGATTTTATAGGGAGGATCAAGATCAAGCACTTGGCAAGTATTTTCAGTAATAAGAGGTCTCACTTGGATTGGAAATGCAATGATTCCTTGTGATACCCACTCTTGATCGTCATATGCTCTGATGGTAGTACTCTTTGTCTTCTCAATAGTATTTTTTGAATAGCCTAGGTTTTTGATCAGCTGTAAGGTACAAATGTTCAACCCAACACCTCCATCTACCAATACTCTTTTGACCTTGTTTTTATGAATGACAACCTCAAGATGTAAAGAATGGTTATGAGATGGTTGTGATGGTAGGTCCTGCTCAAAAAAGGTAAGAAGATGGTTTACGATATTCCCTACCATAGCTTGAAATGGATTAGTGTCAATATTCTTGAGAACAGATGATTTAGACAAGGCTTTCTCCAATAATTCTCTATGTGTGGGGGATAACCTTAAGAGTTCTAGGGTAGATATCTATGCGAGAGTTTGCTTAAGCTGATCTAGAAGATTTTACTTGCAAGGATTAGATGTGGGAAAAGTAGGCTATGTCCTAGATTGAGATGGGACTCCTTGAATGGTTATTTTGCCATGCCATGTGGTGAATCCACATTCCGTACCCACTCCTTTGATGGTGACAATAGTAATAATGCTATCGTAGGAGGAAACTACATTGGAATAGGTATGTTGCACATTGGTGTAATCCTTAGCTTTGTGGTTGTTACTTGCTTTGTTATGATCTAGTATAGGGTTCTTATATATCTTGAGATCTTGATTCCCAGTTGGTACCTCAACAGATATGGTATCATTTTCTATGAGATCTTGGATGATGTTCTTGAGTTTCATGCAATTTTTTATTTTATGCCCTTTGATTATATGAAAGTCACAAAGATCTCACTCATTGTACTATGATGGCTTCTCTTGTGGTTCTTGGTATTTTTCAAAGTTGGGAAGTGTTATCATATTTGACTCTACCAACTTCTTCATGATCGTCTCGATGGGTTCTGATAACTATGTGTACTTGTGTTTGGGGTAGTTGTTCCTGTTAGCGGTTTACCTTTGTTGCATGTTGTTGTTACTAATCTAATTGTTTTGAGGAGGTGTTGTTTGTTGTATAGTTGACTGGATATTAGCAACTTGATTGTTATTAGGTCTAGGAGCACTTAGGACGGTTGTCTTTGTAAGCTTGAGTATTTCCTTGTGAGATCAGAGCTCTCTTGATGTTAAGGAATCTAGGGACAAGCTCATCGTATGATGTGATGCACTACATTTTCAAGTGGAATGACAGATTTGGATCTAGATTGGCTATGATGATTCCTACTTGTTCGTCAGGAATAGGCCACTTGCTTTTACTAGCTCTTTCTCTCCATTGTTGTAAGAAATTAGAGAAAGTTTCTCCTTGATTTTGTCTAAGAGTGTATAATTCTTCTAGACTGATGTCCATGTCAAGATTGAATGAGCAGTGATCGAAGAATTTGTTGGTAATTTCTTGAAAATTTTTGATACCAGGAGGTAGATGAGAAAACCACTCCATAGCATGACCTGTTAAACTTTGAGGGAAGAGGCCCATTAGATATGAATCATTGTAAGCCACCTCCATGCACATGATGTTGAATTATTTGATATGGTCCACATGACTTCCTCTCCCTTGTCAAATTTGGGGAGTTCAAAACCAGGAGGAAATGGTATCATTGCTATGTTTTGGTCAAATGGGTAAGGACACAAGTTTTTTGTATGAGGTTTCTTTGCCTTGCCCATGCGAAGGTCTTGCATTTCTTGTAAGATTGCTTTCAATTGTGATGCCAAATCGTCTTGCAGGTTGGGTGGAGGAACATGTGGTGGGATGACGAATGAGTTGTATGGGGGGTATGGTGGGGTAAGATTATATGAAAGTGATGGGGGTATTGATGTATATGTTCCTAATGCATTTGGATTGATGATATTCACATGAGGATAATAGGAACCTTATTATTATTGTTTGGCATACTATTAAGCTAGTAAGGATTGTTGTTGACCTTGTTGTTGTTGTTGTGCCTGCTTTTGTTGGTGTGCTAATAAAGCTGCTTGTTGCACTTGATGTTGTTGTTGTGCTAAGGCTTGATGTTGAGCTTGATGTTGTTTTTGTGCTAAGGTTGCTTGTTGAGCTTGATGTTGTTTTTGTGCTAAGGCTGCTTATTTAGCTTGATGTTGTTGTTGGGCTAAGGCTGCTTGTTGAGTTGTTAAGGCTGCTTGTTGTTGTTTTTGAGTTGCTAAGGCTGCTTGTTGTTGTTGAGCTGCTAAGGTTGCTTGCTATTGTTTCCCTCCTTTTAGCGCCAAAATGTGAGATGAGGATTATTAGTATTGGCTAAATTACGCTTGAATCAAAGCATAACGGAGCCACTAATACTCGAATCTCAACAAGATCATTCAAATGAAATTGAAACTAAACATTTATCAAAACCTAACATACTAAATTATGAAAGCTTTTAAAAAAATCTACTCTAATCCATCTGAAACTTGTTCGGTTGTGGAATTGGTGTCATGTTAAAGTGGAACAATGACCATTTCCCAATCCCATGATTAGTGAGCTTGTTCCAGTCGATTCTATGGAAGAGAATTGATGAAACCATTGTGATTGATGTATGAAAACGTAGTTTATGCTAAAATGAACATGATGCAAGCTAAGTTACCATGATTTTATCTTAAGAATGATCTAATTATGCTATTACTAAGCTAATCTAAGCTAAAGCTATGCTAAAATATGGAAACCCTAATTCATATATAAAATAAGATAAATGCATGGAAGCCATTAATGGATGCTCCAAGCTATTATGTAATTAAAATTAACTAAGATAAGCTAAAAAGTGAGTAAATATGAGTGTGAGTTCATATAATATTCAACATCATAAGTTTGCAATTGAAAGATGGATCCATTTATCTCCAAATAGTTACCTATTTATAGGAGAGAAAATAAGGAATGGAGGGTGGAGATTGAAAAGATTAATCAACAGTCCAAGATGAAGGAGATGAGACATGGATCATGGATTCTCATCAACGGATGAGAATGCATGATAGGATTTAATCAAGGGCTCACAGTTGCTTCAAAGAAACACACTTTTGACCTACACACACACTACAACAAATCCCTATGATTTGCTCCATTTTTTGCTTCCACCCACTGTTTTAATGTATTTTTTGGCAAATTTTTGAAAACGTCGGCGATATTTATCGAGGTGGCATAATTTTTGGCATTTATTGTGCTGATCAGTATAAGTTGGTGCTAATTAGCACCTAAAGTAATGTCATCTTTAGCGCTGATAATAGCTTTGAGTGTAGTGTTTCCTTGATCGCCACCTTTAGCTCCGAGTTTAGATTCAAGTTTAGCGTTGCTTTTAGCTCCAACTTTGGCTTCGAGTTTAGCTCCAGGTATAGCACTGATTTAGACACCCCCATGTTGAAGAGACTTATTTATATGTCTCATCAACAATGTAAAATAGTGAAATGTCAAAAAGATACGGGCATATCGAGGAATCGCTTATGTAACATTGACAAGGTATATCTACAAGTGCTCGACGAAACAAAACTCTTGGATATAATGAAGTAATGTCGATGAGACACTGAGATATCAGTAAGACAAATAAGATTGTCTCATCGACACTTTTCAATTAATGATCAAAAGCATACACCACTATACCACAGGGAAGATGAGCAACATATGCAGTAGAGCGGTATACACCACAACCCCACAACAAGAAGCCTTGACCAAGGCGGTAGTGTCATAAACAACAAAAGGGAAGGAAAAAACATTGCTATACCACAACAATAATCATAAGTCTCCCTGACATGAAAAAGTTGCATCGATATATAAATAAATATTGCCAAAGGAAAATATCGATGAGACAGTGGCATATCGACAAGAGATATTAACTTGTCTCATCGACACTCGCAACCAACATCAGAGGAACATAAGATTTAATGTTGATGAGTTATTGATATATTGGTAAGACAGAATATTGTCTCATCGACACTCTTCAAGTAATGATCAAAATCATACACTGCTATACCATTGGGAAGGTAAGCAACATATGCGGTAGAGCGGTATACACTGCAACCCCACAATAAGAAGCCTTGAGCAAGGCAGTAGTGTGGTAAATAGCAGAAGGGAAGGGAAAAACACCGCCATACCACAATAGGTATAATAAGAGATGGTGGTAGTATGGTAATCGTGACATCATTACACCAATACATATAGAAAATCACATCAGTTGCCAAAATTAAATGCTATTAAATTATTAAGAGTTGTCAAAACTAATATGATTGAATACGTACGTGCCATCCAAAGATAAGTGAGTTTTTCCAATATCGCACTCAATTGCAGTGCACTAGCATGGAAGGAGCTAAGGATACGAGAAGAAGTCCTACAAGCATGAAATAATTAGGTAAGTGCACGAAAACTCTCTGAAAGAGCTCTATAACATATAAAAAATATTTCAAGGTTTTGTCATCTAAAGCCATAGTAGAGAAAATTGAAACATGCCTCCTAAAAGAAAATGATCAGAAGTAAAAGAAAGTCGGCCTAAAATTAAAGATGAAGAACCTAAAGTAAAGAACAAAGCACTCCATCCTAAAACAAAACAATCAGAAGCAAAAGAAATTCAGCCTAAAATTAAAGATGAACCTAAAGTAAAGAAGAGACCACTCCATCAGTCCATATTAGATATACTTCCAAGGTCTACTAAAGAGGGTAATAAGAAGTTTCTCATGGACACTGCACAAAATTGTAGGGATGCCCTCATTTCCAAATCTGGATGGGACCTATTTTGGTATTTTTACAGTAAGAGAAATGAGAAGATTCCAGTGTCAAATGCTTGGATGTTGAATATAGCAAGGTTGATTGTCCCAAATGTGTTTGTTGATGTAGAATTTATCAGACTGCTAGCCAAACACTATCGCTCAGCTACAAAAATAGTAAGGTTTCCAAAAGACATAGTATTGGTAGAAGTAACCAGAAAATTCATCATTGATTTTTTTGGCTTAAACAAGGAGGCTCTGACCAAGATAAACCTATAGAAAAGTGAGGAGAATTATGCTAGGTTAAAAAAGACTTATAGAAGTGATGAGGTACCCCTATATATGAAAAGAGGCATTGGTAAAAGAACATTCCCCATCTCTACTACCAGTACTGAACCATTTAATGTGACAGATTTTTAGTATTACTTTGTGAATACATATTTAGCTCTTTTCCAAGTGTTGGGGATAGATGCTCAAGATAAAATTCCAATAGGCCTAATGATGATGGCCGTGAGAATTCAAAACCCTGAAAATAATATTGAACATGAATTTGCTTCATACCTTGAGAAGGCGTTAGATGATGAATTCTCCCAAGTTATAGAGGATAGAGCACTGATTATATTAAAACACTATTTCCTACTATGTCATATGATATTGTACCAGAATAGGGACCATTGGACTAAAAGAATGGACTTGGCTACAGTAGATGAGCAAAGGAATCCCACACCTATCTAGAAATGGTGCTATATTTGGGACAGTTGGTGCAAGAATTCAAGCTTTGTTGTATTGTATGAAGACTTTGTACACAAAATCCTTCGAGTTCTTGGGTATGCAATACCAAGATTGTCAACCAAAATGTTGCAACTAGTGAGACCTTTGGATTTAAGACCAGAGCAAGGTCATACACACAATTTTGGAGATTGGTTCTTACTCCCAAAAGTTACAATAATAAGAGTTTATGGATGCCATGTTGCTCCACACATACTACCAGAATTTGTGCCCCTTAGATTAGAATTTCTTGAATTTATGTGGCAAATGATGTGGATGGAGAAAGATGTAATGCACAAGCAAAAGAAAGGCACTTTCCTGCCAAACCAAACCAAGTGTGAAGATTGGATTGTAGGCTCAGACACACTAGAGGAGTTACAATATTATTTGAAGGCAAGATATGCATTGAAATCTAGAAAAGAAAGAGCCTTTGACCCTAAAAATAATATGAACAACATAAGGAACAATCTTCTTACCAAAATGATAGTGCCACACCAAGTGGATTTTGAAGATGTCATAAGGAACTGAATTACTTATAATGATGTATTTAGTAGAAGGAAAAAATGGGAATATATGAAGAACGTTGAAGAAAGGATGAAGTGGAGGTCCAAGGATTTCCTAGGATACTTTGTTGAGGAAAAGGACCCCATCAAGAGGATATAATTGATATTTGGTAGATTTGAAGAATTGTACAGAAAGAGGGAAGCATATCTCAAAGAACATGATAGTGGTGCAACTGCAGAGCATACCCTAGGTGAAACCTTTGAGCCTCCCATGGAGTAGTTACCTCCCAAAAGATAGAAGACATGAATCATTGAACAATTAGTACCTTATGAGGATACTGAAGAGGTGGTTGATACTGAGGAAGTGGCTAAGTATTGCAGTCATTGAAAGGTGATATTGAAGTTGATCAGCCCATCCTTAAGACCAGTGCTTATAAACATGAGGAAAGGATGGGTGATGTAGAAAAAAACAAGTACAAAGGTACATGAAGATGAAAGGGAAATTGCAGCCAAGAGATTCATAGAAGATGATGAATTCATTAAGACTCATGAGTTTAAGGATTTTTGGATGAAGATGAAGATAAAATAATTTCAAGAGAGGATGGAATCAGCTGAAGTAGGAATTGAAGAATAAGAGAAAAATGAAATGGTAGCACAAAATTTCTAGGAATTAAGAGTTGACAACATTGGCATTAGCCCCCAGAAGGCTAGAGAAATGGTCTTGAAGAGCAATATGCTCATTTTCCCTGGCTTGGAATTAAAGAAAATGTTTCTACTTGATCAAGTGCGGGCTTAGGAAGATCCAATGATAGTTGCAAAATTTGACTCCGATGAAGGTGTGAATGGAACTGGGTATAACCCAAAGATTGAAACCCTAGCCATATGGATCAAACAGAAAAATACACAGAATCCAAAATTATTGGATGTAATTGAAGGGATGGAATGGGTAGCGATGGTAAGGACAATACAAGATACCACCCCTTTGGAGGCAGCCACAATGATCATGCATTCGGCCATGTTCACTCGAGCAACTGTTAAGGGATTAGAAGATAGATTGAAGGAGTATGAAAAGGAACAAAGGTTCCTAAATGATGAAGATAATAAGCTATTCATGGAGAATGTCAAATTGAAAGAATAATTAATAGGAGCAGGACCCTCACAAAGCAAGGAGATGGTGTTATACAAGCCTCTTATTGCTCCAATGGATATTGTGAAGAACATTTCTACATAATAGGTAAAAACTCTAGAGAAGGAAGTGGATGATGTAAATAAGGCCAACAATCAAACCTAGGATGAAGTGAAAAGATGAATTTGTGAAGTTATGGAAAAGATTCTTGAGCACAGGTTAAATCAGTTATGGATAAACTGGAGAATGTGCATGATAGTTATAAAACACTTCAGTAGGAAATGGATCAAATAAAGACACATATGCTTGTATTAGATCCTTTGTTCAAAAGGTGGTAGCCTATTCACCACACTTTGGCTAAGTTTTGTAAAGTTCTACAAAGAAGTCCTAATGCACCCACAACATTAAAGCCAACTGAACAAACTGTGAAGATGATTATTGATGAATTTCAATATGTACAAGGGTTTGATAAAAAGATTGTAACAAAAATGGATTTATTCCATACCTGCAAACAGTGGTATATACTTGAAATCGTGAGAGAATGTGATTAGTTGAAGGACTTGGATAAGTGGAAGAAAAAATTTAGTCAGGTTGTTCATAAGTGTGTAACTCATATACAAGAGGATGATGATATCAATCTTCCCAGGCTAAATCAGATCATGGACGGGTTGATTGTTCTTGATGCGGGATACCTAAAGTTTTTCAATGATACAAAGGCATTAATAGATAGTCGATGGAAAACTCATCTTGCAAACATGCAAAAGATCCAAGAATATAAGTGGCCATCAGATTTTACTGTGTATCAATGGGAGGAAAAGTATTTGGTTTTAGAAGAATAGGACACTAAGGCGAGAGCATTTGGACATTCATCATGGAGAGGAAGACTTTGCAAGATCAATGATCACGGGTCTTCTATGTTGAATAATGGAACCATATGTCAAAATGTATTAAGTCTTGTTGTTTCCTTAATTATGCTAATTAAATAGTTGTTACTAAAAGAAGTAGTTATGAAAGGTCGTTTCTTTTTGTAAAAGGCCTATAGCTTGTTGCTCCTATATACATGAGAAACCAAGGCCTAGTTTTAAATTATCATCATCATATATCATTTCCATTTTGAAGACTTCTATTATTAATATATATCAATTGAAACAATATAATGGAGAACATCTTATTATCAGAGATTCTTCATGACTGTGTTATCATTATATATTTTTCTTATATTTTTTGTACTTATTTATTCTTATATTTAAATTAATATCAATTATTGAGCTTCAATATTGTGCTTATGTGAATGAATATGCTGATACAGTAAAGCATTTATTGTGGATGTTGGTAGAGCTACTAATTTTTTTGAAAATTTGAGCTTATTTTTCCTTGTTACATGTTCAACATAAAAATGGAAACTATTTAAAAATAGTAAAGTTAACAAAATTGCTTATTTAAATAATTGTGAGTTACATGCATTAATATTTTATTAACTTTTGTGTCTTCATGAACATATTTTGATACAAAATGAATGGAAGAAGCATCCAAGTAATCCTATTTTTTTCTTCCAACAATTCATACCAAAGATTGAACAATTTAAGGATATTGCAATAGGTAATTAAGGATATGACGATGATGAAATATTCTTGTAATTGTATATTCTATGAAACATTCCTTATTTTCTATGAAACAGTGTATATATTCTTGTACTTGTAAATATTCTTTTACTATTATGTCTATTAAATAAAATAGAGTTTGAATAAAAAATGCTTCACCCTTTTTTGTAAGTGAGTATGTGAATTATTGTTTAAGGAAAAATCTTACAGTGTTTACATTTTCAGTTTACTAGTTTCAAATCTTCATTTTCTATGTATATAAAATTGTATGTGCTCTTTATCTCGAATGACATAAAACAGTTTTATCATCATAATTAGGTTTTTCAATTTCAACACCACCATTGTCCACACTTTTCATATCTTGTTCACTTTTAAGTACAATCATCAAAAATTTATTTTTATTTCTTGTCCCAGTTAATCTTGATTCCTTTCAGCACAACACAATAGGCTGCATGTTAAATTTCAAACATTTTCTTTGCATTTTTTGTATATATTATTTTCTCAGTGCATCATTATGTAACAACAATTTCACTTTTGAGATATACAATAAAAATAAATGAAATACCCTATGGTGAATACCCTATGTCTTTTAGATAAGTGTGCAAGCAAAATAAGACATAACTAACTGAATATGATTTTCTACTGTACAATTGTTTTTTTATGTGTTTTTTACTTTTTGCATGTGGATTACCCTCTGAAAGAGACTACTTATCCTTTCTTACATGAAGCCTTTACATTTCTTGTCTACAAAAGGAATTTACTACTTGACAACAGGTTCATGAACTTCATACAAATTAAGATTGGTGTAAAATGCCATCCCCGCAAATGTTGTTTGGTCTAGAATTATAATAGAAAATAAAAAAACTTGCTAGGAGAATAAAATAGGTTTTTAATTGTCCAAGTACAACATAATATTACTAAAGCATTTCAAAGTTTAGGCCATAAGAATCATCCTTTTTTAAACATGGATTGCAAATAATTCTAAAAATTTAGAAGTCTCAGTCATTAACATTATTGTCTACTACAATGTCATCCAGTGTATCATTGCCAATGTTCATATGTTCTTTCAAGTAGTTAATATTATCATCATCATCATTGAAATTTGACTGTAGACCATCTATATTGTTACCAGATGTATTTGGATCATCATTTTCTATACCATCCATTTGTTGTCTTCCATAACATCATCTAACTCTGGATTGTTGTCTTCTTGTGCCTGAACATAACCATCTTCAACATCATCATGGATGTCAATTTCTTTGATGTTCTCTAATCCCTCTCTCATTTTGTTGGCCATCATTTTTTTGCTCAGTATCCACTAATGCATCGTCAAATACATGCCTTAATCATGGATCATAATGTATGACAAATATCCATTTTGGATCCAAAATATCTTCATAGAAAAATACCTGCACATGAACAACATATATATATCAGACATTATATAAATTGTATGAACATATATACATCAAATGAATAATGGAACGCTATTTTATAAACTACCTTTTTTATACAATAATTTCTATAAAACACAATTTTGACAACATAGTTTATAAAACATCAGTCCAAGCTCATTTATTATTCTTTGGTTTTTTTCCCTTAAGAACATCCTTAGGGAGACCTTGTTCTTCCCTCTTCTTTTGTGCAGGAGTGTGTTTTAAGGAGTAATCAATCAATAACTCATCCCCAATGGTAAGGTCCATAATAACCTCACCCATTATCAATCTATCAACCTCTCTTTCAATATCTCCATCGTTATCATTTATAACCTCAACAAATTGACAATTCGGTCTTACAGTAGGGGTCCCTTCCCTTACTACTATTTATAAATCCTACAATATTTTTGTGTGTGTATGCACATCCATCTATATACATAATATTACCTCTATTAATTTCTTTTCCACTTTCCAATTGGAGATGATGTGTATACATATTCAAATTTAGACCATATGTTGACATGCTAGGCTTATATTCTGCTAGCCTTCTCCATTCACCACTGTAATATGATGGACCGTAATATGGCATTAATCTCCTAGTGGTTTTTTCTAAATTGTTTCTATTTTGGATCCCACATGTACATTTTGTACAATAAAGAGGCCTAGATTTTCTCCATGAATATTGGAGGGTCATATCATGTAGTTGTGTCCCCAAAATTGAAACACCTCGTACACTCTAGGTCGTTGTTGATCACTAGGCCAAGCGCAATATAGTCAACGATCAAATTTGTCTTTGTAAATTGATCTCAAACTCAGGGGAAATTCATCATCTCCATCACATTCATTCTCATAGGGTATGTAGTCCACCTTCCTCTTGTCTTTAAGCAAATTATGCATCTTCACACAGGTTCTTGTTCTGTTACTTGTTTTCGTCAATTCCTCATCTTCCGAGCTGGTATATTGGCACATATTTTTGTTAGATGTATCATCTGATAAATGATCATTGCCCTCTAGGCTGGAATTCGGTGATCTAGGAAACTTTAAACCAAGAAATTTATCCTGCAAGTATCCATTAAGAAAAAATTAGTTATTTAAATAATATAAAACAAAGTTTAAACAAAGTATACATGTTATTTATATCAGATTGGAAAATTCCTCACCACAATTCCTATTGGATTTGAATCGATTGTAGGAGGCATACTACCAACTGGAAGCTCATCATATATATAATGTCTTTGTACAATCGCTCGTTTGAATTGTTTCTTTCCACGACATATAGAACATCCTCAAACAACTTTCTCAAAGTATTCATCCTATGCACTATAGTCTTGACCTACCTCTTCTTTAGTGCAATCATTTGTTGTGTCTGCAGTATCCATTATCATATCCTCTTCCACCCACTGTCATCTACGTGATTTAACAGTTTTGGGTCCACGTCCACGTACATATCTTGTTCTTTTGCTAATTGAACACTTTGGCTCTGCATTTGCTCCTTTCCCCATCTAAAATAAACAACAACATGCATTAATTTATGTCAAGATTGGATAATACATTATAAATTTCAATAATACTATGAAAAAAGATGGATGTATCACAAAATTCCATCAAATCATTTTTTCCTAAGTTAAGTCAAAATTTGAGTACCTAATGTCCCACTTCATCCGTTGTGTCCTCATTTGATATGACATGATTTGTTGCCATGGCCTCATCTTGCCCCTATAATACACAACATAGTAAATAATGTTTAGTACACCAATTATATCATTTCAACAAATATGCTATCCAACACAAAACCTCACTTTAGTCATATATTTGACATATTGATATCATGTTTTGGCTATCCTAATTTTCAAACTTTTCCCTTGATCATAGAATCACATTTAATCACCATTCCTATGCATTTTCAACCAATAATTTTGACCTCAAAGGCCTCATGGACAAAAAAATGACTTTATCTCCTCTATGTTCTAGCATTTGTGAATTCATAAACACCTTTCTCATTTGGTTGAGGTTTCTTTCTCTTCTTACCTCTATTGTATCTACAGATTTCGTCGTCTCATCTATTTCCACCCACTTTCCTCTCAGCAATTTAGTATTTCTACACCATCAATGTCCTCTCTCCATGGCCTCCTTTGTGAATAAAAATTCCCCACAGAAGCTTTCACCGCACTACAACCAAAAAGGAAAAATAAAAGTGTGGGACCGTGGTAAAAATCACTCTAATGTACTGAGCTAATGAAGGAACCGTGGGACAACAGTGGTCGCCGCACTACCGCACGCCAATGGTAGAAGACTTGTGGGACTGTGGGAGTCACCACAACACTTCCAGGAATAGAAGGAAGACTCGTGTGCCACATAGAAGCTTTCACCACACTACCACTGAGAAGGATGAAGCATGTTGTGGAACCACAGTAAAAACCTCTCTATCGCACCGAGCTGATGAAGGAGCCATGGGACAGCAGTGGTCACAAAAACAATGTAGGAGTTGGAATTATTTCCAACACTCCAGGTCCTGTGATACACAACAATAAAAAATAGTCACTATACAACAATGATAGGTGTTAAATTAGGTGCACTTGACACTGCCTTATACATCCCAAACAGATTACATTAACTGCCAAAAGTCGACGCTAAAGTTGGCATTAACTAACGCTGACTAAAGCGTCGAATAATGAATCAAAATAAAAAAATTAAAACTTTCCTTTGTGAAGGAAGAAATCAAATGACAAAAAAGGTAAAAACGTCACACAAAGGAAGAAAGCAAGGCCCTACCAGCAACTGATGAGAAATTCGATTTAGTTTGTGACACCGTAGGTAAGGTTACAATTTTTTTTCTTGGTTGAATTCGTGATTGTTTATTGATCTTTGTATTGCATTTGAATTCATGATTGTTTACTGGTTTGTGGCCAAACTAGTCCAGACAACCTATAAATTGTCCCATCATTATAAATTGTAAAACCTTTGAGAAACCAACAAAAAAATTACCCTACCCATTTGAGCTTTGGCTCAAAATATTATAGCATGAAGTGAGGATGCCTCTGTACTCTTTTCGTAACCTGGGTATCAAGGAAATAGTGAACTGCTTGGAAAATATAGGAATTGGGTCAGTCACTATTAAGCAACTACTGAAAATTAACGCAGAAACCGCTTGGTTTTTCCCAGTTGTGCCATAGTCACCGATGCCATGAAAAATTTGTGCAAGATTGCATTATGAAAGAGTTTTCATGATAAGGTTATCAACACTAAGCAAACCCAGCGAAGATATTTTCCCACAAAACACTTGCATACCACAAACTGGATGAAAAATTTCATACCTAATAGTGTGTACTTCATTTGCCTCCACAAACTGGACGAAAATAATTTTCCCTAGGTCGCCTCAAAATGTCAAGCAATGGAGGGAAGTCTGGCCACAATGAGGTAATTCCTTATCAATTTATAGATTTATAAATGTTTCCATTGTTTCTTTGAATTTTACTTTTTAGTTTTTTATTTCTAAATTTAAAAGAAGAAATATAATTTAAATATATATATAGGGACATGAGACTGACAAAGATAAAGAGGAATTGGCTTCCATATTGGGGGTAGAGGCAGTGAACAAATTGGTTAATGTGGACTGGACAAAACTTGCGAGATACATAGAAAAACAATCTATTAACGCCCCTCAAACATTGCAAACAAATCAATTGTCTCAAAGGGAATCAATTGATTCCCCAACTAGTCCTAGATCGAGCAAAAGATCCAGGAGGAAATCAATGACAGTAAACTTTAAGAATGTGGAATAGGGAGCAAAGACTTCCACTCCTAGGACACAAACTTCTTCCACCATGCCATGTTTTCAATCTTGCATTGGTAGCTACAATACAAAGATAGAATACGAGGTGGTTTCAGGGGAAGTCCGAATGACGGATGCTGGGAAAATGTTTGTGAATAGGTTAGAGGAATCATGCCTTCAATGGTTCAAGACCATCTACATTTTCCATTCTCAAAGATACCCATGCACCTGAAAAAAGCAGTTATCCATGACATGGAGAATGAATTTGGCACAGGTTGGTCTGTTAAAAAGATAAAGCTACGAATGTCTCAAGACTACAAGAGATTTCAATGCAACCAAACAAAGAAGATAAAAAAAATCTCTCCTGAGCTAAGGCAGAAAAAAAGGCCAATTGATGTAAGTGTGAAAGTATGGAGAGAGCTTGTAAAATCATATGAGAAGTCTGATGCACGGAGCAAGTCCGGTGAGGAGACTACGCAGGTATTTGAATTTTCTCATAATATTATATCAAATTTATTAAACGATATTTAAATTTTATTTGTGCATAGTTAAATTGAATTAGTATATGTTTCAGGACAAGGCCTCCAAGGCTAGGCTTGAGAAACTTTGTGCCACGCATCATAGTGGGAAGAAAAGTTTACAAGCCTTGATTTGTACATTTGTAAGTATATTTCATATGTTAAATGATATATATATTTTATTTCATTGGAAAAAGTAAATGATTGCATATTAATTAGTTTAACTAGTCCATGTGCCATGTTTTGACAAGGGGAGAAATGTGGCTGCCATCCAAAGAAATTTGAAAAGAAGATGTTACAAAACAAAAAGTGGAATGATTTTGTAATCTGGATGGAGAACGAGGTATCAATAGTTGAGTTTCAATAACTTAGTTGGATATTGTTGTGTTAATATGTCAATTTGCATCTCTTGTGTTGAGTTGTTTATTGATGCATAGGATGAGTAAATAGAGCTCAAATCTTATGATTACAAGATGACCGTTTATGTGCATGAATAAATAGTAGAAGGATGTAGATGGAATCAATTCATTTGAATTTATGCCTCTTGGTGTGAATTCCTCTTGAATCTCTAATATCAAGTTCCCAAGACTTCCCTGTAGCTTTTAACTTTCGTTGTCACCTTTCCTCTTCGTTGTTAGACTCATCTAATTTTTCCTTATCTACATTTCTAGCTTCAACTTCTAATTCATCCCATGTTTTTTCTTCCTCCTCTTCAGAATCTTCTTCTTCTTCGACCTCCTCTGACTCCACAAGAGATTCATCTTCTAAACCTTCCTCATCTGATTTTGATTCCACTTCTACATCAAAGGGTTCATATCCTTGATCCGACTCTTCTAAATTATCAGAATCAGAATCAGTAGCTTCCATATTCAAAAATTCCCAACCAACATCTTCAACAAATTTATTTGGATCATCAGTAATAGTTTTCAAAATTGGCCACCAGTTCAAGTTCATTTTTCTTTCATAATACTTTATATCCATGGAGTTTAGCCATTCCTTGATGCCATCAAGCAAAGATTGAGGAATGGCATACATGTAGAGTACATCTCACTTGAAGTCTTTGAAAACAATAGCCATATCAAATTCCTTTTGCTCAAGTTCTACTCTCTCAAGGTTAACAATCTCAATCTCACTAATAGCGATTACTAAGAAAGGTAATTCCACCAACTCTACCAAATAGTTTATTGTAGGAACAATAAAAGCATAGGCTTTGAAAGGAACTCCATGAAAACCAAGCTCTCTAAATGGTATATCAAACTCTAGTCCAAAATATTTTAGATGAGGTTGCTCCCATAGCTCTCTCACTCGCTTGAAAAATCCTTGAAACTCTATATTGATTTTATTTTTCCTATCCCTCTCTTGTTGTTCTTCCTCAATTTCATCAGGATCATACATTGACCTTCTTTCCCCTCCTAAAGTTTGGACCACATCCATTACCTCTACATAAAACTAGACATCCTTGGTCTTCTTGGTTCCCATGCCATGATATGGTTATGCAAATGAAAATGAAGCAAAGTAATCATCTCCTTCTCCACTGGCTGGAAGAATGCATGCTTAATTTTTTGATACATGATATCATCTCTCTCTTCTACTCTCATGGTTGAATACCAAAATCCAATATGGTGGGCCTCTAGAGTTCTAGTCATCTTTCTTCCTCTTCCACCAAATATTGGCCTGATCTAGACGTCTACCAGCCTTATTGGCTTTGTTTTTGAAAGTTGAAGTTTCTCCTAAGTCACCAATGTAGTTCTCTTTGCCTTTTTAGGCTCTTTCATTGTTATAGATCATCTATGGGATTTAATCATTTGTACCACATGTTGATGTGCTTTGAATCCTTGCATCTAAAGGAAATTTCCTTAACATAAATACTGATAGGGAATTTCAATGTTTCCATTGTAGTTGGCATTAAAGCCAATACCTGCAACATTGAAAATTATCCTTATATAAGAATTCCCTCCATCTTGTTAATTGGCTCGTAACACTTTTGATGGTGGCTACATGAAATCTGATTATGATTCCTCTTCTACATTAGAGGGTTTGTATCCTTGATGTAACTCTTCTGCATTATCAGAATCAGAATCAATAGCTTCCATATTCAAAAATTCCCAACCAACATCTTCAATAAATTTATCTTGATCATCAGTAATAGTCTTCAAAATTGGCCGCTTGTTCAAGTTCATTATGCTTTCATAATACTTTATATCCATGGAGTTTAGCCATTTCTTGATGCCATCAAGCAAAGATTAAGGAATGGCGTACATGCAAAGAACATCCCACTTGAAGTCTTTGAAAATAATAGCCATATCAAATGCCTTTTTCCCAAGTCCTACTCTCTCAAGGTTAACAATCTCAATCTCACTAATAGTGATTACTAAGAAAGGTAATTCCACCAACTTTACCAAACAATTTATCATAGGAACAATAAAAGCAGAGGCTTTGAAAGGAACTCCAGGAAAACCAAGCTCTCTAAATGGTATATCAAACTCTAGTTCAAAATATTTTAGATGAGGTTGCTCCCATAGCTCTCTTACTTGCTTGACAAATCCTTGAAACTCTGTATTTATTTTATTTTTTATGTCCCTCTCTTGTCGTTTTTCCTTAATTTCAAATAGATCATACATTGACCTTCTTTCTCCTCCTAAATTTTGGACCACATCCATTACCTCCACATAAAAATGGACATCCTTGGTCTTCAGGGTTCCCACGCCATGATATGGTTATGCAAATGAAAATAAAGCAAAGTAATCATCTCCTTCTCCATTGGCTGGAAGAATGCATGCTTAATGTTTTGATACATGATAGTAGCTCTCTCTTCTGCTCTCATGGTTGAATACCAAAATCTAGTATGGTGGGCCTCCAGAGTTCTAGTCATCTTTCTTCCTCTTCCACCAAATGTTGGCCCGATCCGCATGCCTGCCAGCCTAATTGACTTTGTTTTTAAAAGCCAAAGTTTCTCCTAAGTCACCAGTGTAGCTCTCTACCTTTTCAGACTCTTTCATTTCTAGAGATCGTCTCTAAGATTCAATCATTTGTACCACATGGTTGATTTTCTTTGAATCCTTGCATCTAAAGTAAATTTCCTTAACATAAATACTGCTAGGGAATTTCAATGTTGCCATTGTAGTTGGCATTAATGTCAGTACCTGCAACATTGAAAATTATCCTTATATAAGAATTACCTCCATCTTGTTGGCATGTAACACTCTTGATGGTGGCTACATGAAATCTAATTCTGATTCCTCTTCTACATCAGAGGGTTCATATCCTTGATCTGACTCTTCTGAATTATCAGAATCAAAATCACTAGCTTCCATATTCAAAAATTCCCAACCACCATCTTCAATAAATTTATCTAGATCATCAGTAATACTCTTCAAAATTGGCCATCAATTCAAGTTCATTCTACTTTCATAATACTTTATATCCATAGAGTTCAACTGTTCCTTGATACCATCAAGGGAAGATTGAGGAATGGCATCAATGCAGATTACATCCCACTTGAAGTCTTTGAAAATAATAGCCATATCAAATGCTTTTTTCCCAAGTCATACTCTCTCAAGGTTAACAATCTCAATCTCACTAATATTGATTACTAAGAAAGATAATTCCACCAAATCTACCAAATAGTTTACTGTAGGAACAATAAAAGCAGAGGCTTTCAAAGGAACTCCATGAAAACCAAGCTCTCTAAATGGTATATCAAACTCTAGTTCAAAATATTTTAGATGAGGTTGCTCCCAAAGCTCTCTTACTCACTTGACAAATCCTTGAAACTCTGTATTGATTTTATTTTTCCTGTCCCTCTCTTGTTGTTCTTCCTCAATTTCATCAGGACCATACATTGACCTTCTTGCCCCTCCTAAAGTTTGGACCACATCCATTACCTCCACATAAAACTAGAAATCCTTGGTCTTCCCGGTTCCCACGTCGTGATATGGTTATGCAAATGAAAATGAAGCAAAGTAATCATCTCCTTCTCTGCTGGCTGGAAGAATGCATGCTTAATGTTTTGATACATGATATCAGCTCTCTCTTCTTCTCTCATGGTTGAATACTAAAATCCATTATGGTGGGCCTCCAGAGTTCCATTCATCTTTCTTCCTCTTCTACCAAAATGTTATCCTGATCCACAAGTCTACCAGCCTAATTGGCTTTGTTTTTGAAAGTGAAGTTTCTCCTGAGTCACCAGTATTAGCTATAACTTTTTTGAAATTTTATTATGGTATGTGCACTTTGATATGATGTAATATGATTATGGTTTTGACTCATATATGTTGTAATATTATATATATAATAGAAAGATAAATTATTGCATGAAATAAATAATAACTTTTCATTCTTTTTTTTTTTGCAGAACACGGGTCTTCCAAAAGATTAAGATAATCCTCAACATGATATAGATCCACAAAATATTGGTTCTTCCGATATAGATCACATGGAAGAGGATGATGATGACGTAGATATGGAAGACATTGAGGCTGATGACAATGATGATGATGACGATGACGACGACGACGACGACGACGACGAACAACGATGATGATGATGATGATGATGATGATGATGATGATGATGATGATGATGATGATGATGATGATGATGATGATGATGATGATGATGATGATGATGATGATGATGATGATGATGATGATGATGATCGATGGTGATGATGATGATGAGACAGTTGGTGGTAGTAACCAGTGACATTCATGATCATATAGACTGCATCATGGATCATTGCCGATATATCGTTATGATGACTCTTTTCATGGTTACTATCATATGTATCATTTCATGGCCTATAGTACTATATTATTGATTTGTATCATATTGACATGTATCATTTTCACTATATCATTTGGGAATGTATCATCTTGACTTGTATTAGTTTGAGTTACATAATTTATCAAAAAAAATTATATCATTTGTACATGTATCATTTTCATTTATGTCGACTGTTGGACATGTATCATTTTGACATGTTTTTGACATACTAGTATATTTGACTTTCACTTGTTTTAGTTATATATGATGATGATCTTATCAGTATTGACTTGTCAATTTATATATATTAAAAGTGGTCAATGATTTTTGGATGGATATTTATTACGTATGATGATTTTAATTTACTGCTTAGGATGGATGTTGTCAAATTCAATTAAATTATAGATATTTGACTCACTTGTTTTAATTATAGATGATGATCATGTTACAATAATAGTTTAGGTGGTGATGAAAGGTAAAATTAATGCTTAGAACCTCCAGAACATAATTGAACAAATCAGAGAAGTGTTAAGCTCTTTTGAAATTTTTGTGGTGAGCCACATTAAAAGAGGTGGTAATGTGGAAGCAGATGTCTTATCTAAATGGGCTTTAAATTTTGGTGAAACGGGGGAATTTAGGTTGGGGGATTTTAGAGGTGTTAAGTTAGAAGACTTAGGTGAAAACACGAGAGAGGACAATGCCTTAAATGAACAAGGTGGAGAAGCGAGTGGAATAGTACTTCATAAACAAGGTGGCAGGTGGTGGTGAAGTAGTACTTCATTAATAGAAAGTGTGGGCAATCCAAGATGGTGTTAAATGCAAGCCCTTGATTAAGATGTGTTAATTGCATTTGGAAAGGGTCGAGAAAAACTCTACAACAAACTTTGGTGGTGGCGGCACTGGTTGTCAGGAGAAATGGAAGCCAATTTCACCTTCTGGTCATGAAGATCTTTGGGCCTATTTTATGGAGAGGCGTTCAGAAAATGACTACAGGGCCATTTCCTTATTGACGACAAGTGGCTAGTGCAGTGTGCAAAAATGATTTGTGGCAAGGATTTCGGCTCTCTGAAACACAAATACCAAACCAACATGGATGTTTACTCCTTAATTGCGGTGTGGGGCTTGGATTTAGGTGAACCAGTGGAAATGGTGAGGATGGTGATGCAGAAAATTGTGCATGAAGATTTTCTGGTAGGCATGGAGTCCATTCTCGAATGGGCGGTTCCAGGTGTAGGTTTAGATTATTCTAAAGGATTGGTAGATGATGAAATTGAGGAGCTCTATGTGAGACTAGGATTCAAACCCTTTATTCGTTGGCCCGAAGGAAAATACAAAGCTCATTGTCATGAGGAAGCGCGTTTGGGATAGAAAGAGCTCAAACTCTTCATCGAACTCATGGAGGTTGATGAAGTTCTGGCACAAGAAAAGGCGAAGATGCAAGGATTGGAAGTGAAAAGGAAGCGCTAGAAGAAGAAGTCAGGGAAGCGACAGAAGAAGAAGCCTTTGAAGGAGATAGCCAAGAGTCCATTGGATCTAGGTGGAGCTCGTTAAGACTGGTCGTGTTTGTTTGTGTTTGATTTTGAATTATCCCTTCGCTTTTTTGTATTAAATCATGTAACTCTGAACACTGTTAATGGTGGTTATTTTTTTGTAAGGATTTTATTGGTAAACAGTTACAGGGGTTATGGGGTTTATTTAATGTTTTACTCTACACGTTAAGGTGCCTCTAGTTTTTGTTGTTTGCTGTGGAATTTTGGTGGGTAATGACACTAAACAATAGATGTACTTTTTTATCTTTACAAGCAATACAAAAATTTCATGTTACCGACCCAAAAATAATAATTATCTTGTTATTTAATCATATGAGTTAAATAATTAAATTACTTAGTCTATAATCATATGAGTTATTTAAGAGGCACGATATATTTAACTAATTAAATTGAAATAAAACATATTAAATCAATAAATGGAAGCAAAAAGAAGCAAGCAAGTGGAAGCAAAATTGGAAGCAAAATTGGAAGCAAGACTAGAAGCAAACCTAGAAGAAAACTTGGAAGCAAAACTGGAAGCAAAACTGGAAGCAAAACCAAAAGAAAAACCAGAAGCAAACCTAGAAGCAAAATCAGAAGCAAACTTGGAAGCAAAACCGAAAGCAAACAAGGAAGCAAAACTGGAAGCAAAACTAGAAGCAAAACCGGAAGCAAAACTAGAAGTAAAAGTGGAAGCAAAACCGAAAGCAAAAGTGGAAGAAAACCTGGAAGCAAAATTGGAAGCAAACTTGGAAGCAAAATTGGAGGAAAAACTGGAAGCAAACCTAGAGGCAAAACTGGAAGCAAAACCGGAAGCAAAACTGAAAGAAAAATTGGAAGCAAACCTAGAAGCAAAACTGGAAGCAAAACTGGAAGCAAAACTGGAAGCAAAACTAGAAGCGAAAATGGGAGTAGACATAGAAGCAAAACCAGAAGCCAAATTGGGCGCTAATTTAGGCACTATTTTTTATGCTATTTCCCAATGCTATTTTTGGTGTTATTTCCTAGTGCTATTTTAGGCGCTAATGGGGGCGCTATGATTTTCCGATGCAACGTCGGGTGCAAAAGTTGGTGCCAAATTCAGCACTAAGATGACCATGCCTATTTACGTCGAGTTTAGTGCTAGCCAAATTGCCCTATTCGTGAATTGAAATACACTAAAATTCGGCTCTATTTTCTTGTTTTGTTGTAGTGGCATAGGTCAAAGGTGACTTGTTCAAAAGGTCACAAGTTAACTTACACATGAATTTTAGTGAAAATATCCCTTTTTCAAATGATGGAGGAATAAGAATATTCCTTAGAATATTCAATTTTCAAATTAAAACAAAGTTTTAATTGTGCAAAAAAAGGATAAGGAATATTCCCTATGCTTAGAGGAAAGGTTAATTTAATTGCTAATTAAACAAGGTTTAATCATGCAATTAGGGGAAATTGAAGAATTAAAGTGATATTCATTAAATTAATTGATTTAATGAATGGGGAAAGGGGGAAATGATATTTAATTAAATAACTTAGGGTTATTTAATTAAATAAGATGACATTAGAGATTAAATTAAATATTTTGATGTATTTAATTTAATGAGATGAAATGTCAACATGAAGGGGAGTGAATTAACCTGATTAAATTAATTAGGTCAATAGATGAAAATGATTCAATTAATTAAATAGCTAGGCTAATTAAATTAATTGAAGCGAAAAGAGGATGGGTTGAGAAGAAATTATGTTAGTAAATCTATTTCGAATGTATGATATTGCTTAGGACATTTTTTAGTGTCTACAATCATGATATTGGAAGGATGTGGGATTATTCTATGTGTAAGGTATTGTGATGGCTTCTCAAGGCTAAGGAGGAGGGAACCATATGTGGTAGTGGTTTCCCAAGACAAAAGTGGAAAGGAAAAAAGTGGGGGATTTTTCATGAAAGGTGATGCATCCTACAGATGCCAGGGATTCAAACAAATAACTCTTATAGGAGAATGAGAGTACCCTGCCACTATTTGGAATAACATTCTACAAGGTTTTCTTATTCTCATAGGTGAAGTTTCATGGTGGAGAAATATAAGGAGGCACACAGAGCAATCAAAGAGTAAGGTGATCAGAGTGTGAGAATGGGGAAGGCGCAATGAGGAGTGGAGTTGTGTTCAAAAGTGTGAAGTAGAGTCTATGAGAATTGTAGTGTTTGGACTTGGAGTTCCCGTTGGAGGGAGACCTGGGTCTTAAGTGGGTAAGTCTTCTTGGAACCACGAGAGGTCATCAAGGAGTACCACACCACAATTGAGTTTCTAAGTTACTTGGAGTTAAAGGGTTTAGAATCCATGTGAAGAGCTATAGTTAGGGGAAAGATTAGTGATAGATCATAGCTTGAAGAGTGTGTGCAAACCTAGGGGTGGGAACTTGTAATCGATTTCTTGAAAAGGAATCAGGGTAGTGACCAACAATATAGTTGGAATTGAATGTAGACCGAGCTAGGGTCTATTTTGAAATCAATAAATCTATCTGTTTACCCCACTCTGGTGTTGCACTATTTTGTGTGTATATATTCAATTCACATTGCATTGTGTAAATAAGTTGCATTGTTAGTAAGTTCTATTGTGTATTGGTATTTTGGTGATTGGTGTGTGCAAGTTTTGGAGCTTGGGTTGGTTACAGGAGTAGTTCAGATCTCTTGGGCACACTTGATTCTCTCAGACAAGTGAAGAAAAGAGTTTTGGTGCTGCACAGAGGTGTGGCCCCATGACAGTTGGTATAAGAGCAAGGCTTGATACCGCAAGCAAGCCACACCATTTTTGAAGTTGGGATTTTTATCAGTTGGACTCTATGGATCTAGGTGGATCAGAAGATAGTGGTATAGGGTTAGGCTCTAAGGGAGAGTGTGAGCACCATCCTCTGGATCATGTTACAAGAAACATGAATACCCAAAGGACCCGAGATAGAGTCAATGATTTGGAGAATCGAGTTGGATCCTTAGAGGACATGGACATATCTAGTAGGTTGGACACATTGGAGGATGAGGTCAAGGACCTCCATATATGATTTGATTTTAAGAGTTTGGACCACAATAAATTGGAGGATGAGATCCAATTTTTGAAGGGATCATTACACGGGGTGTAGTGAAGACAGGGCATAAGGCCAAACCCCTAGACCCATATGATGGACAGAGGGATGATAAAGTTCTAGAGAACTTCTTCTAGGACACAGATTAGTATCTAGATACATTTGTGGGGTACTCAGATGAGGCAAAGGTGAGAATTGTTGCCACATTCTTGTCAAGGAGTGCCAATCTTTGGTGGAGGACTAGAGCAAAGGATTTGAGGGTAGGAAATATGATGGTTAAGGTGGAAAAATTGGATGAGTTACATACCACTATTAGGGATTAGTTTAAGCCTAGGAACTTAGCTTGGAAAGCCAGGTTGCAACTCATGAACTTGAAACAAAGTGGGAGAATCATGGATTACATAAAATCCTTCTCTTCCTTGATGTTGGAGATCAAGGACATGTCTGAGGTAGACAAGTTGTTCTAGTTCATGAGAGGTATTGCATCGTGGGTTCAGCAGGAGCTTAGGCTCCTAAATTTCTAGACCCTTGTAGAGGGGATTGCAGCAAAAAATTGACTCCTAAATTTTAAGACATTTGATCTACAAAAGGATAGTGTTGGGTCTAGTTCTCACAAAATGGATAAGAAGACACCCCAAAAACAGGATAGGGGAAAGTCTAAGGAGACATTTGGGAATTATTTAAACACTAAATCAAGTGGAAGTGGGAATCAAAAGCACCAAAGTAGTAAGAAGGGATTGACTAGACCAAAGGATGTGTATTCCAAGACTCCCAAGAAGATGCATGGGTGTTTCATATGTCGGAAGCCAAATCATTGGACTAGGGAATGTCCAGAAAGATAGAGGTTGAGTTTTGTAGCACAAAAACAAGTTGCAGAGCAAGATGGGTCAACTTCAGCTATGGGAGTGATCCAAGGTTTGAGTGTACTGAGTGCATAGGGTTAGCCAAAGGCCACTGCAACCAAACCTGTTATGTGAATTTTTTCCCAAGAGAAGAGAAAGTTATAAATAACCATTTATAATTAAAAGGGAGATAGAAAATAAAGGATATTATGGTCCTTTTGGTTAAAAAAAATATTAATAAAGAATATGTATAAAAACTCTTAAAAAGGGGAGGAATAATTATTTATTTAAATAATTATTAGAGGCAACCTTTGTGAAAGGGTGTGATGGTTTGGAAACCAACCCTTGAGAATTATATAAATCATTTGTGTGAGACATGGAAAGCATTCAAGCATGGAAAAAATTCAAGAAAGAAGAACATTCAAGGAAGAAGAAAGTGGTTGGTGAGCTATGGAAAGGATGGAGGAGGAAAATCTAATGAGTGTGTCCAACCTAGGGTACAGAGGCGCATTCAGGACAGTCCTGGACAAGGCATGGTTTTTTCATGAGCATTGAGCATTGTTCTAGAGGAACCAACACTCATGTAGAGTGGAAAAGTATGCTTATTCCTCCTAGACTGATCCATGGAAAGAGCCAATACCACTGATATCTTCCTAGGGTGAGAATGACCTTTCCAAGACCTATGATTTAGATAAGTACTAAACTCAATTCCAAGATATTTTAATTATAAATGAGATGGATTTGATTTAATTGACTTCTTTAATGATGTTATTTATTCTCTGTTAATAATATGTAAATTATTGAATACCAATTTATGTATTATTGATGATGTTATCATGTGCTTAAATCTTAAACTAGATAACACTAATTAATTAGCATTTTTGTGCATTTGCATCTAATTTATAATCTTTAAATTGACTTAATAACACTAATAATTTTTTTGCCAAATATATGTTAAACTTATCCAATTTAATACTTGGGAAAAAGTAGTATCACAAAACCAAAAAACAAGAATAGGTTGTGCTATGTGGAAGTCTGGATGAATGGGAAGAGTACCATTGGAATGGTAGAATCAAGAGCCACACACAACTACATCTCAACAAGGAGAGCAATAGAACTAGGGCTCAAGATGTAACCAAGTGCAAGATCCTTTAAGGCTATCAACTCACCAGCCAAGAAAGTAACTAGTGTTGTCAAGGACATACTAGTGAAAGTGGGTGTGTTCATTAGACATTTGTTGATCATAGAACCCAAAGCCTGTGCTTCTGCATTTTTTATCATATTATTTCCCTTTCTAAGTCCATCACTCATGAACATCTTCAGTTTTTTCCTTCGATTATGGAGGACAACTTTTGAGTCAAGTGCAACAACTACATATGTAAAAAGAGCAATTTTCCATAAAAATTATAGAGATGGGTGCATCATCTCAAGAATGCATCTAGAGAAAAATCATGATAGTAAGAGTAAAGCATGAGGACTTAGAGGATGAAGAAGACCAGCATGACAATCATCAACCATGTATGGTAGTGACTTAGACAAAGGACCATTGAGCATGGTTGTCAGAGGTGAGAAGGCTCAGAAGGAAGATCTTTGACACTCTAAAACTATAAATTCCCTATGAAGTCACATAAACACCATCATAAATAGGATGCACAAAAAAGTTGGAGCAATGAGATCATTAGCATTTTTTCAAAATACCAATGGAAAGTCTGAGTAAGCATTATTGCTCATTGATGGAGGAAAACATAGGCATATATTTTGTAGATGTAAAAGGATAGTGCTTTGAAAGATGACAGTAGTAGTCATGAAAAGGTTCTCAAAGAACTTGTAGAGTCATAGGAAAATACATGGTGACTTGAGGGTAGACTTAGGACTGCATTTTTATAAAAACTATAAACCAACATTTCTACAATGCATGGGTCTTTGAGAAAGTCATCAATGAGAAGAATGAATTAAAGTATTATCAAGATGCATCAAATGATGGCAAACAAAAGAATATTATATTGTATGAAAGTCATCAAAATATGTCTACCATGTGTAAGAGGGCAGACTAGTGATAAGGGAAGACCTAGAAGGACAATGTGTTTTCAACATAAGGCAGTCTTTGAGCACCTCTCTAGGTTCTATTTTTCTACATATATGGACCCTTTTAAGAGGGTTGGTTGAAGCATCTTCCTTGTAAGAGGAAATTTTCCAAGAAAGTGCCTTGTCTCCAATTTAGGTAGTAATGCTTTTGGGAAATGATTCACTCATGAAGATGTATAAAGGATTGTCAAATCCACATCAGTGACACAAAATGTTTCTTGTGAATAGAAGTCTATATCAGTTCTATTTTCACCTTATGATGTAAAAGGAGATACAACTTTAAGTATTGGTAATTCTAAATTATGAATATTCTCAATTGAGGGTTGCAATAGCTACTAGTTTGGAAACATGACTCTCCACAAGGTGAAAACCATAGTGTTAATGGTTAATTTACAAATTCATTTAGCATTGATGACAATGGTGTGTACAAAGAGTAGTGAGTGGATGAAAATCAACAAGAGCAACATAAAGAAGCTTTAGGACATAAAACATGTGTCATCTTTCATCCCTTGAAGTTCTCCTACACCCTCCTAAGGAAATTGACTTTTTCAAATCTTCTTTCCACATGCCCTATTAACATGTTTGAAGAGTAATGAGTAGTTGAGGATATCTAGGGTAGTTGAGTGAGTTGTGCAATTGGTTGAGAGAATATAGGGGGCAGTTTTGACTTAGTTTCAGCATTTTGAGGGCATCTAGGAGCTATTAAAGGTACCTTAATGGTGGATACGGTCAAGGAAATACTTTTTCATCACTCAAACAACTTTTTGGAGCACTTTAAGGGACTGTAAATGAGGGATGACTATTTTGGATGACCAAAGAGTTTGACCTAGCCAACTAAAGCAAGCACATGTGTTTTTCCCCTCCCCACATGTTCCTATTTTGTAGCAATTGTTGAGCAGCATAAAAGAAAGCTTAAGGGGCAGATATTTAGTTTCTTTTCTCTCTTAGCAATGTATTGTAACTTTCTTGAAGGTTCTTTCAAGCTAGACCAATAATGAAAATCACTTTTCAAACTTATAAGCCGTTGTTTGTGACTTATTTTAATCAATAAAGACAAGAATTTTTCCTTCTCTAGTTTGTATGTTGTGTACAATAACGAATGATGGATATGGTTTTCGTGATACTATACTCAATCCTTGAATTTAATGTCTCATTCTCTAGTACCTTCATGTAGAAATATGTATATTCTATGCAGGTTATAAGTTGTGTAATGACTAAAACACCCCTTTTATTGTGAAATATGTATTTTCCTTTCTAAGGTTGTTGAGTTCCAACCTTCTTATAAAACAAACATGCATAGGTATGTAGAAACTTGAGTTGTGCATGAAACAACTTATTCATTTGGTTGTATTGTGAGTCCAAACAGTAGTGTAGGTTTGAAAAGAAATCATTTGGTGCATCACCTTTTAGAGTTTAGGTTTCATTTTATGTTTTCCTTCTCTCTATTCTTTGCAAGCAACAGTAGCATAGGTTAGATTAGCTGAAGTTCCAAGGAAACCAACCCTCTTTGGAGGTTGATCTCTGTCATCTAAGCCCTCACTCAGGGAGATCATCCCATGTTTCACTAGTTAGCTGAGTGATTCTATTAGCTTAGCAAGGGTGCACACTTCTATGACAACTATCACACAGTATAGGAAAAGATTCATCATACACCACATTCACATCCTTCAAAGTGTGCTTCATCCAAATCACTTGAGTGCAACAAGATGTTGCAACAATATATTCTAATTTTGTTGTGGAAAAAGACACGGAATGCTTCTTTTTACTGAACCATGAGACCAATCTGTCTCCCAAAAGAATGCACTTCCACTTGTATTCCTCTGTTCATCAACACAACCATTGGAGAACCTATCACTATAGGAGTACCCACTGGTTTAGAGTCTTCCATTCCAAATTTCTTTAGCATCTCCTTGAAATATTTAGCTTTAGAAATGAAGATGCCACCATATTTTTGAATAATTTGAAGCCCAAGGAAGAAGGAAAACTCACCAATCATTGACATCTCAAATTATTTATGCATCTCTTCTATAAATTTTTTATACATATCATTATCTCCACCAAAGATGATGGAGTCAACATATACTACTGCAATCATCAATTTTCCTTCTTGAACCTTCATATACATATATATATATAAATATATATGTATATATATATATATATATTACTATCTGCATTACCTTTCTTTAATCCTTGTTAAAGTAGGTACTTATCCAATCTATCATACCAAGCTCCGGGAGCTTTCTTGATACCATATAGAGCTTTCTTGAGTCTACAAACCAATGTTTGGATCCTCTGATAATTGGAAACCATCTGGTTTCTCAATGTATACCTCTTCTTATAGATCACCATTCAAGAAAGTTGACTTGACATTCATTTGGTATACTTTGAAGTTCTTATGAGCAACAAAAGCAAGAAACATCTTTATTTCCTCCAATCTAGCTACTAGAGCAAAGGTCTCCTCAAAATCAATACCTTCAACTTGTGAATAGTCCTTGCAAACCAATCTGGCTTTGTTCCTTATTACCTTACCATCTTCATTCAACTTATTCTAGAACACCTATTTTGTTCCTATCACATTCTTATCAGTTGGTATGGGAACTAATTCCCAAGTCTAATTCTTCTCTATCTAATTCAATTATTCCTCCATTGCCTTTATCCAATTATCATCTTTGCTAGCATCATCAAAGTTCTTAGGTTCTACTATTGATAATAAGCACAAATTTCCTTGTTTCATTTTCTCTTGCAAACTTTCTTGTCATCGTACCTTCATTTTTGTCTCCAATGATTTGATCTAGAGAGTGGTTCTTCTACACAAATTTTGGAGTCTTGAGAGACTTCACTATTTTTGGTTCCTCTTCTTCTTTCTATTCTATTTCTTCTTCTTCAATCTAGGGAAGCATATCAGATCCGGGAACCTCAAGTTCATGTGAGACCTAACACAAGTCTTCATCTACCTTGACATTTGTACTTTCAATCATCTTTCCCAATCTCTTGTTGTAGCATATTTATGCCTTGCTCCTAGTTGAGTAACCAAGAAATATTCCTTCATCACACCTTGAATAAAAATTTCCAAGGTCTCTTCATATCTTTTGATGTAGCATTTGCTCCCAAAGATTTAAAAATTTCTAACAATGGGAGGTCTTCCATACCACAGCTCATAAGGGATCTTATTGATGTTGACCCTTAGTTGCACTCTATTAAGAAAATAGATAGCAGTATGTATTGCTTCCTTCCAATACCTATCTGATAGGCCACCATCTTTCATCATTATCCTAGCCATTTCTTGCATTATTCTATTCTTCCTTTCAACTACCCCATTTTGCCGAGGGGTTCGAGGAGTAGACAAATGCCTCCAAATGCTATGATCTTCACAAAAAAAATTAAATTCATACGAAGTGAATTCACCTCCTCTATCTGACCTTAAAATTTTTATCCTAACATCCATTTCATTCTCAATATTTTATTTAAAAATCTTAAACTTATCAAAGGCTTTGGATTTCTCTCTTACGAATGTAACCCAAGTCATTCTAGTGTAATCATCTATAAGAAAAATAAAGTACCTTTCACCTTGTTGACTCCTTATCCTTGTAGGTCTATATAGATCAGTGTGAATTAGCTCCAATGGCATTAAAATAGATGACTCCTTGATTTTGAAGCTAGTCCTTGTTTTCTTTCTCATCTAAAATTCTTTGCACAAAGTGTTTGCAAGCTTGGTTATCTTGGGCATATCTCTCACTACATGAGAGGAACTAAGTGAGAGAAACTAATATTTACCATGTTGTCAAAGTTAATGTGCCTCATTCTCTTTGTCCACAACCAACATTCTCCAAACTAAGTCAATAAGTAGATTCTTCCATTAGCTCCCTTTAGAAGATAGACATTACCATTTTTCCTTGTTCCTTCAGCAACAAGCCTTCCGAAAACTTCATTTCTAATCTCACATCCATTAGCATTAAAAGTGAGGTTGTATCCTTTGATGCACATTTGATTGACACTCAAGAGATTATGTTTCAATCCTTTGACATAAAGGACATCTTCAGTTTTTTTCTTTCCATCAATTGTTAAATCACCTTTTCTACGAATTTGTGTTGACTTATCAGATCACCAAACTTAACAGCTCCACCATTGACCTTCTTGAGATTTATGAACTTACTTATGTCAACAGTCATGTCGTGATAACACCCACTATCAATCACCCAAGAATTTTCCTATTCCCTTGCATGAAAAGCAGTCCATACTACCATAGATTTTTCATTAACCTTTTATTATGTAGGGTATCAAACCTTTTGCATTCTCCAATATTGTTCTTTTGTCCTTTCAAAGCCATGAATATATTTTCATCATTTTCATCATTATATTCATCTTCAGAGGAACAACTTCTCTCCTTAGAATAGAACCCTCTTTTAAATTTCTCTCTTTTGTTATCATTAAAGACATCTAGATGCAAAATGACCAACTCTTCCACAATTGAAACACTTGAATGGTAACTTACCTCTGTATTTGTCGAAGCCTTTCTTCAATCTTCTCACAATTTTTTCTTCAACCTCATAAAATTCATCATTTTTATTAGCAATTTCATCTTCAATCTTTTTGTTGGCTTTGAATGTAGCTTCCTTCTTTGGAATATCTTTATCAAACTCTCTCATCTTAAAGGCAGTAGGAGTACCAAACATTTCATCAACTGAATACTAATCCAAGTCTTTAGATTCTTCAATGGCTGAAACTTTATGGTTGTAGGATTTTAGGAGAGATCTCAAAACCTTCTTTACAATTCCATTTTCTTTCACTTTTCTACCAAGTTTGAAGATTCCAAAGATAATTTCTTGTACTCAAAGTATATAACTTGCAATGTATTCATCTTCAGTCATCTTTAGATTCTCAAATCTACTTTTAAAGATCTACATCTTAGATTTCTTCACTTTAGTTTCTCCTTCATAGATGCTACTAATATTTTCTCAAGCATCTTTGGAAAAACTGCAATTCATCACCTTCAAAAGTTCTGAATCAGCCAACCCTCACAACATAGCATTCTTGGCTTCGGCATTGCATTCATACAATCCAATTTCAGTTGGATCTATAAGAGGGGTGGTTGGAGTAGTATAATCACTTTTGAATAATTGCCACACCCCAAACCCAAGAGATTTTAGGTATCCTTCCATTCTCATTTTCCATAAAGAGTAAGTAGTCACATCAAACCTAGGACCCTTGTATGAACCATCATGTGCCATCACAAATCGTTGCCTCGAGTTGTTAATCTTGTATAGAGGAACTTGGATTAGATGCCAATTTTTAAACACTTTTGGAGATTGAGAGGGGGGATGAATCAATCTACACAAACTTAACCCCTTTTGTAACTTGAATCTCGCAGTACAAGACAACATTCTTTACAAGATCAAGACACCTTTAAGCAGAACACTAATAAAGAATGATATAGCAGTTTGAATCCTTAGCGCTTCATGAAAAATGAAAGATATAACAATTCTACTTCTAAACAGATCAACAGCAATGAAAAATAAAGAACACTAGATTTACATGGAAAACCCAATGAGGGAAAAAACACATTGAGAGTTAACTCATAATATAGGCTTACTACCAAAAGGACTTGCAGAAAGGCTCACTGCCTTAAAGAATGATACAGAGGACTTGCTGAGCTGAAGACAACACAAATTCAGGAGCAAGATACAAGGACTTGATTAGACTCATTGTCTCATAGAAATGTACAATATGATTTAGAGAGAACTACAATTATTTTCCACCACAACACTCTATTGATTGAGGAATTTATAGCACAATTGATCTTTCCTTTCACAATATTTAGCACTATCTCTATTGGATATTTAATACAATTCACACACACACTTCTTCACACTTATACACTTCTCCGTCTTGTTGCATCCAAAATGATCTTTCATTTATATCCACTGCAACACTTCATTTCTTCAATTAGGTCAGCCAAGAAAAGAATAAATAATGAATTCAACTAGTCAGCCACCAAAAACATAATGTTGTCTTATCCTGAATATAGAGAGGACCAAAAAAACTCTTATCACTTCTTTCAATGTGATCCAAAACCATTTAAATGTGGGCACACATCAACCTAAGTTGACATCAAGAAAACATGTGGATAAAACAAAGTACACAACCAATCGACTCAAAAACATACTTTCAATTAATTTTACTTGATGTGGTCCCAAAAAGGATACATAATGGCCCAAATCTATCATAAAACATCTACCATTGCTAGCACAACCCTCCAAGCACATAGTCCAAGCAAAGGAACAAGCCCTATTAGCCACATATCCACAAAATATTAAGAAAGACAACTCAAGATGATATACGGCACCAAAGTGTCCAAATAGAAACATGTGGATCACATGGGGATGTTCCTTAAACATCCAACAACACCTTCATACATTTCTTTCATATTGTCATGCCATCTATAGCCACCGTAGAAAAAATAGATACATAATATTTTATTCAGGAAGCACATAATGCATAATCATGAGATATAACAATAACATATCAGCTTATAGACCACTTCAGCACATGGTATTGGAACTGAGACACTGCACAAATGTTGAGAGAACATTCACCAAGCTGTAGAAGTAGAGATATCAATGTGGAGAAATGTGGAACATTTCCTAGACTAGTTCAGACAACCAACAACACTGCCAACCTTCTACAATTCACATAACTCTCCTCGGCAACACAGGTGACCTAAAAATATAGGAGTGCAACATCCACAAAGAATTGACATTGAATGTCAAACCACAAGACCAAAGCATCAACAACGAAGGAATGTAGAGTATTCTCTTAGATAGACTTCACTAGATCTCCCTGAACCAGAAACACTTAAGAAACTTGCACAAGCCAGAACTTCCTTTCAACAACACATACTTCATTAGGAGCATCAGGAGAGAGCATAAGATATATTGTATACCTTCAACAACATCTCTCAACTATTAATCATGCTTCTAATCCTCATAATATATCATTATGAAATCAACTATGTTGACAATAATAATGCAGTATGTGAATATCATCAATACTTCTTTGATAAGGCATGACATCCAACCATGATCTTCATCACCAATGTTAGCCCAAACTGAATATAACAATGAGGGCTAATCCTTCTTCTTGGTCAATTATGCATATTATTGAGGACATTATTTCCATATTCAAATCTTTTGAGGAATTTTATGTTTTACATGTTTACCGTGAAGCTAATTGCTTAGATGATTTCCTTAACAATTTAGGGGTGTTCATGGCCTAAAGCTTGTTTAGGAAAAGGGAGTTAGAAAAATATAGCTAGAGGGAGACTCTTTAAATATTGTTAATTTTCTTAAGAGGGTTAATCCTTCTTCTTGTTCAATTGAGCATATTATTAAGGACACTATTTCCATATTGAACTCTTTTGAGGTATTTTATGTTTCACATGTTTACCGTGAAGCTTATTGCTTAGTTGATTGCCTTGCCAATTTAGGGGGGTGTCCTCTCATAAGCGTTAGGACTCTCATGACATCACCCCTATTGAGATTCAAAATCTTATTAAATATGATCAAACATCACTTGATGGTCGAAAATTTAGGATTTAGAGGAGATTGTTTATCGCTTCATAATTTCCTCATTAATTTAAAAAGACATGTGAAGCTCTGCTTATGTCCTGATAATTATGGCAAAGCTTATGGAAATATTCCAAGTGTTGCAGCCATGCTGATTTTTAGTCCTTTTGTTGTTAGATTTACACGGATTGTGAGTGATTGGTTCTACCTCCTCCTTTGTATTTGGAGCTTTCTCTTTCATTTGCTTGTGTTTTATTTCATGGAGAAATTTGAGTTCAATTGTGCTTTGTTGATCATCAGGGGTAACAGCTGTAGGCTAGAACCTATTGTTGGGATTAAGGTGTCTCAACCTTAGAGTCCTAATATTGATTTAATTGATGTATTATTGTATTAATTTGTATTATTTAAATGCCTATGGTGTCATGTCACATATTGGGACCCACCGACTTAGTGGCATCCCTATTGGAAGTGACTCGATGACACATAATCATCCCAAGTGGACATAGGAATCCCACTTTGGAATCTATGACCTATGATAGATTCTATGACGTGTCATAAGGCACCTTTGAATGCATGGGAGAAAGTTGGCGCCCAAGTTGGGTTATAACAGGATGTAAGAGAATCAACTACTTTTTAGTTAGTTATGACAAATTCTCTTACAGCTGTAAGTGTTGTCATCTATGACAGATTCTATGATAGTTGTAAGATGTGTAAGGCATTTTTCATAAGCTATTTTTAGCATATTCTAGGCACCCAAGCTTGCGGAAGGAATATTTGCATGTTTGACCATTATAAGGGGTGTAAGGGAATGTTGCACATGTGTCCAAATGCATGTTTATGGCATGGGATATTGTTCCATGTGGATTTGGACACCCCTCTCCTTCTAGATGCTTCTTGAGGCTTATATCTCTCTATAAAATGATTTCCTTGCATTGTAGAATGCATAGTTTGTTTGCAAGTAACAAAGTGTTGTCGGGTTAACTCTAGAATGGGTGCTTGTTTCAAAGCACTTGTGTAGAAGCTTTATACTTGGGTTGTATTGTAACTCCTATTTGAAGCAATATAGAAGTATTGTGCTTTTGGAGGGTGGGGTTTTTTACCTAAAATGGTTTTCCCCACATATATTTGGTGTATGTTGTTTTATTCCATTTATCCTATGTGTTTCTCATTACTGGAACTATATAAGGTGTTAAAAGGAATTTTTTGTAACTCTCCCCTACTTAGAATAGTGTAGGAAGTTGTTTCCACTCACCCAACTTCCTTTCAATTGGTATCAAAGCTTGGCCATCCTTGGTTCCTTTTTCTGGTAGAAGGGTTTTTTGAGCTAATCTTTGTTTCAGTGGGAGTTTTGTAGAAGTGTGTGTTTTATTACCTTGTTGCAGGAAAGAGATGGCAGCCACATCTGGGAGGATTGAGATGGAGAAGTTTAACAATGGTAATTTTGAGTTGTGAAAGCTCAAAATGGAATACATGCTTGTAGATCATGATCTATGGGCTACTATTTTTGGAACCAACCTTCAGGCATGAAACAAGAAGATTGGGATCTCATGGATAGGAAATCCAAGGGTCTTATTAGACTTTTTTTGTCTAATTTTGTCCTCCTGAATGTCCATAAAGATAAAAAAAATTGCTTCTCTATGGAAGAAGCTTGATGATGTCTATCAGGTTAAATCCCTGGTAAATAAGTTTTTCCTAAGAAAGAAGATGTATTCTTTGAAAATGGAAGATGGAGGGTCTATAGCAGATCATCTAAATGTATTTAACATGTTGGTTGCACAACTAGGTTTTGTTGGAGACAAGATTGATGAACAATACCATTGCATGCTCCTTTTTTGTTCTTTGTCGGACTCTTGGGATCATCTAGTAATGGCTATTAGAAGCACTACTTCCACCTTTAAGATGGATGAGGTCATTGCCTCATTATTCACTGAAGAGATGTGAAGGAAGTCTTTTGAGATGGCTAAAGGAGGCTGATGAGGTATAAATAACCTCATAATTATAATAAGCTAAAAACCCTTTGTTGTTCTTACAAATCACTTTAGCCCTGCCAATTGTTTATTTTTAGGAATAATAATTTCTTACCTTTTGTAAAAAGATGTATAAATCTTTATTTCCTAAATCGATTGAAATTAGCTAGCTAACATTGATATAATGGTATAGTTTTAAGTCATTGTACAAGACATTATGCATGACTGAGTGGAGTTTAAGCGGACTTCAAGTAGTTGAAGATAGAGCGTTGGAAGTTTAGGTGCCGAAAATTCAGGAGTGCATAGTGGAACAAGTCCTTTTAATGCTTTATGTTAAATTTTTGTTTAAAAACTTTATGACTCCACTCCGAACCTTTAATATATTTTATGTTATGGACCTCAGTCAGTTGGTTAGTTGAAATTTCATTAAAATACATTTTCAATGGTGACCTTCCACCATCTATAATTTAGGATTTTGTTAGAAATTTAGTATATATATGTTACCACCAAAAACAATGATACATGATACTGTTATGATGTGATATGCTTTGAACACTATTCAACTATGTCTTATGTTTTAAAATTTTATGATATGAATAAATAAATATTGCTAGTCTTATTTTGAATAAATCATTTTGACTAATGGAAGTATCATGGATGGATTCATTTTGAAGATGTGAAAGTACATGTGATCTGAGAAAATCATAGGCATACCCGAGAGCTGGCCACTCGAGAGATCCCGTAGGATAGATAAGTTTTTTCATTTTCAATGTTGTTTCCTTTATTATGTACATTATAAATTTGGATGAATGTTATTTGTATGTGTTGAGCTCTGTCAAATATTCCTACAAGTCGTAGTTTTGAATTTGCAATCTTTAAGTTCTATTTATTTAGAAATTTTGGAGCATCCACTCTTGTTGTTAGTTACAAATTATCAAGTTTACCTTATTTCTACAGTTAGTCGTTAGTCGTTAGTTATTTTCATTTAAATTTTACAATTTTATTGCAAGTGTCTTTTCTTAGGTAATTTATATGCTTTCTAGTTTAATCGTCTCATGCTTTCTAGCTTAAACAACTTCATGCTTTCTAGTTTAATTGATTTCTAGTTAAATTTATGTTTACAACCGTTTCAATAATTCAAAAAATCTGAGAGAGAGCCAAGATGTCCCCTATTGCATACAACTTTTGAACACTACCTGGTCGATATAATTGATACATTTTCAACTAAAGCGATAGGACCTCACGACAATCTGTCACTTTTTGGAACTGTTGGTTGGGACCTTCCTTTTCTAGTGTTAGTAGAAGATTGCTTGAATACCTCTTTTAGAAAAAAAATAGTTTCCAAGCTTCTTTTTTGCATGGTCAGGAAATGAGGTCCACACTGAAGATTCATACCAAAACCCCCCCAAAAGATGTTCCAACCACAAGCAAGGAGGTAAAAGTCTCAACTGAATAACTTATTGAAGAATTGATCGAGCAGGATCAACTTGAGACCTCCCAGTATACCCCAAAAAATCACCCATTAGAGAAAACTTTAGAAGACGAATGCATTCCTTTCAATGTCATGGGTGACCATAGAAATGACGCTAACCCAATAGGGGGAGCACAAAAATTTACTTATCCTATTGCTCACGATCAAGATGATGATACACCTATGAAAAACATTTCATTGGCCTTCTTACCAACTTTCAGAGGTTTATCCTCCAAAGATCCTGATCAATTCCTATTTGAGTTTAAAGTTTTGTGTTAGACCTATGACTACAAAAATGAAAACCAAAAATTGAAACTCTTCCCCTCCACTCTAAAGGAAGTTGCAATGTGTTGGTTCATGGGATTAGCTTCAGGGTAGATAACCTCTTGGGATGATATGGAGTATGTCTTTTGGAAAAATACTAGAGTTACTGTAGAGTCAGCGATAGGAAAAAGGAGTTGTTCAAGCTAAGGAAAAATGAAGATGAAAGCCTAGAAGATTGCCTGGATAGGTTCATCTTCTTATCTAAATGATGTGGCGGAGAAGCCATAAGTCTAGAAATTATGAAGACTATATTTCTCAAGGGACTTGATGAAGATGCTAGGATAAGGCTAGATTTAATGAGAAAAGGAGACATGTCCCAACTTGGACTCGATGATATCATTGAGTTATGTCAGAATTTCTCTCATACTTGAGGAGGTATTCGTAAATATACTCTTTTCAAAGGTTCCAATGAAATAAATAAATTGTGTGAGGAGATAGAAAATCTTAAAACTGACATTCTCATTCAACTAAACACCACGTTGGATGGAATACAGGCCAAAAAACATAATCTTGAGAACTTATCCATCTATTGTCCTAGGTGTCAAAACAAGCATCTATTAAGAGAATGTCCCTTGGACAAAATTAATGTTTTCCAAGTATGTGATAAGATTCATGCCACTGATCAATGTGAGATCCTAAATGCAATCAAAAATTCCAAGAAGAGGACATCTCAGGTTGAGGAGGAGGTCAAATTTGTAAATCAAAGACCTAGAGGAAATTTCTCTTATGGCTAGAATTCAAATCCCTCCTAGCGGCCCCCAAACAATTGGGATAATAATCAATGGGTGGAACCTTGGCCTCAAGCACCACCTAATTGGGGAGCTTACTCTTGGGGACCACCTGAATGGGAAAATCAGTCCTGGGGAAACCCCCAATGTCCAAACCAGACTCAACAATAATGGTATCCTCAAAATCCTGCTCCTCAATGGAATAACCCTCAAAATTAGTTTTACACTAGGCCTAGGAGGATGCCTAATCCACAAAAGAACCTTTTACCAACCCCTCAGAGCCCTCAACAAAATGAGTAGGTCAACCAACCACAACTTCTAGCACAACTTGTCCCTAATCCAAGGAATAATCAAAAAAATACCATAGAGTATTCTACATAATAGGAAAATGTGACTGGACTTAATGCTATCCATTGTGGAAATCTACATTTAAGGTCAAGAAAAACACTCCAACAACCTACTATAGTTGATATTTTGGACGAGTCGATTAAAGAATCTATTGAAACAACTAAGACATCTTCCACACCTTTAGAGAAAAACCTAACAAGTAATCAAGACAAGACCCTTCCATAATCCTCATCTAGAACTTTTGAGTTACCTCAAAGGGAGGATGGTCAACATCCAACTAATCTTTTAAAGGACTCCACCTTGAAAGAGAAAACTCAAGCACCTTTTTCAGAGCATCTCAAACCAACCACCTTGAATAACCCTCTGAAAATGACCTTATCCATCGAAGCCACACTGATACAAGAGATTAAACAACTTCAAATCGAGGTTCCCTTGTTACAAGCAATTAAAGAGATCCCTGAACTAAACCAACTAATCAAATAGTTGTGCATCAAAACACCAAGAAGGAAACCAAAATGGATTAACACTATTCACATAAATGGGAATCTAGCTGACCTTCTAGTTGGAAAGATCGCAGCTCCAAAATATGATGACCCAGGCAATCCACTTATAACAGTGACAATCAATGAGGTTGCAATACCTAATGCACTTGTGGACCTAGGAGTGGTCATTAATGTAATGACAGTCGATGTTATGGAAAAGTTGGGACTCACTAATTTACGTTCCACAACTACAATGTTGCAAATGGAAAATCAATCCATAGCTATTCCCAAAGTTGTAATAGAAAATGTTCTTGTTAAGGTTGACAATTGGGAATATCCAGTAGACTTCCAAATAATCCAGTCCCTCACACCAAAGGATAGTTATCCGGTAATTCTAGGAAGACCGTGGCTAGCTATAGTTGTATCCAAGATTGACTACAGAGAGGGAGGAATGACCATTTCAAATGGTTCCAATAGCAAACATTTATTCTTGTATCCCCCCGCTAAACCTACTGAACATAACAAAGTTTGGGTTGATGAACTAGATGGACCCAACGAACAAAAGAATCTAGCCTCACTTGCTATGGTATTCATTAAACAACATGGTGAAGAGTTAGAAGATGAACTGGAAAAAAATATGGAAAATCTTACCATAGACTCAAGTGATGAAGAAATGATAGACATAGAAGAGATTCTAGGGCATCCAATCAATGTTGATCACACTGAATTTGATTACACCAGCTTCATGGGATTACCTTGTCCCCTGGCTAATATCATTCCAAAACTGGATCACTTCTTCGAAGATATTTTCAAACTCCATAGAACCATACCACATAGTTGTCCTCTCAACACTTTGACTAGAGAAGTTTATACTATCACCTCCAACTATCTAGGGGTCAAAACGATCATGTTATTACCAGGAAAAACTTTGAATATCAACATCTGGTTGACAGATCTAGAAGGGCACAAATTGTTTGATGTTTTGGTGAATAGATCTAGAGCTTTTGCTTGGGACTATAGAGACATGAGAGGAATACACCCAAGTGTTTGTACCCATAACATCTATACTAGGGATGTTAGACATGTTTTTCAACCACAACGAAGACTCAATCCTACTTTGAAAGACATTGATAAAACTGAAATTGAGAAACCCCTGCAAGTGGGATTTATCTATTCCATTTCTAACAGTAAATGGGTTTCGCCTCTGGTATTGGTCCCAAAGAAAAATGGGAAGTGGAGAGTGTGCATTGACTATAGGTAACTCAATAAAGCTACCCATAGAGATTACTTCCCTCTACCATTTATAGACCAAGTCTTGGATAATTTGGCTAGGAGGAAGCATTTCTCATTCCTAGATGGATTCAACAGATATAACCAAATACAAGTAGTTGCAAAATGCCAAGATAACTTTTACTTTTCCTTGGGGAACATTCGCATATTGTGTCCTTCCCTTTGGGCTATGCAACGCTCCTGCAACATTTCAGAGGGCTATCCTGGCAATATGCATTAAGCTAGTGAATGACTGTGTGGAAGTCTACATGGATGAATTCACTGTGTATGGGTCAAATTTTGATGAAGGCCTTCAAAATCTAGACAAAGTATTGAAGAAATGTCAGGACCATCGGCTATCCCTGGGTCACGAAAATCCTCTAATAATGGTGGAACAAGGGATAGTGTTGGGACACCACATTTTAGTTGAAGGTATAAAAGTGGATCCTAAGAAAATTGAGGTAATACAACAACTTGAGACTCTGAAAAACCAAACTAATGTTAGAAGTTTCTTAGGACATGCTAGATACTACCGGAGATTCATAGAAAATTTTAGCAAGATAGCAGCTCCTATGTTTCCATCCTCCAAAAGAATGTAGATTTTGTCTGGACATCAGAATGTCAATCATCATTTGAGATAATTAAGGAGAAACTCATCTCTGCTCTTGTCCTACGTGGACCTAATTGGAACCTTTTGTTCCATATTTATGCAAATGCTTCAGATGATGCTATTGGAGTGGTTTTAGTTTAGGAAGCTGAGAATGTGGGAAAGTATGTTATTTATTTCATTAGTAAGAATTTGACTCCCACTGAACGAAATTACACCACCATGGAGAAAGAATTTTTAGTTGTGGTACATGCAATCAAGAAATTTTACATTAAATTACAGGGTATAAAGTGACTTTGTTCACAAACCATTCGGCTATCAAGTACCTAATGAACAAACCTATAATAAATGAAAGGATAATTAGGTGGTTATTACTTCTACAATAATTCAATGTGTCCATTATTGAAAAACCTGGGAAGTTCAACATAGTTACAGATTTCCTATCTCAGATTAAATAATACAATGCCGGATATTGTGCTCCTGTGCAAGATGAATTTCCAAATGAAAATCTCTTTGACATCTCCATTAAAACTCCTTCGTTTGTTGACATCGCCAACTACCTAGTCACTTCAAATTTCCCACCAAATTTCACATGAAAACAAAAGAAACATCTCGTTCGAGAAAGCACTTCGTTCAAATGGATTAATGGAATATTATTTCGATGTGGTCTTGATATGGTTTTACGATGTTGTGTCAGAGCAAATGAAACATATAGCATCCTTAGAGCTTTCCATGAAGACCCCTCTGGAGGCCATTACTCTGCCAAGAGGATGTCCCATAAGATTTTGGTTGCAGAATATTATTGGCCCTCTATGCATAAAGATGTAAAAAAATATGTTTGTCACTGTGATGAATGCCAAAGAGTAGGGAGACCCACTACATCCAATGAAATGTCTTTGCAACCCCATGTAGTTCTTGAACCATTTGAAAAGTGGGGATTGGATTTTATTGGTCCTATAGACCCTCCTTCATAAGGAAAATATTACATTTTGGTTTGTACCGAATATCTAACTAATTGGGCAGAAGTTCAAGCCTTAAGAGTCGCTAGGGAAGAACAAGTTGTTGACCTCTTGTATAACAATATTTTTCTTAGATTTGGAGCCCTTAGGACAATTGTCATAGATCAAGGACCCCAATTTATGTCTAAAGTTTTGTTAGCCTTTACTAATCATTTCCAAGTAAGCCATAAGAAGTCATCACCCTATCACCCACAAGTAAATGGTCAAGTAGAAGTCACTAATAGAGAGATAGAGAATATTTTAACAAAATTAGTTTCATCAAGGAGAAAATACTAGGCTAGAAAATTACTTGAACCATTTGGGCTTATAACACAACTTGGAAATCAACCACTGGTTTCAGTCCGTATGAGTTAGTTTTTGAGAAGAAACCACTTCTACCCATTGAATTTGAACTTCAAACCCTAATAACAACAATGGAGTTAGGCTTAGATCTCAAATGAGCGCAGATTGAAAGAGTCCTATAGCTTAGTGACTTGGATGAACTCCATTTAGATTTTATCCACCAAACTGAGCTAGTTCAACACCAACGAAAGGCCTGGAATGATAAACACATAAAGGAAAGAGAGTTCCACAATGGGGATTGGGCATTGTTATTCGATTCTTGATATAAAGATCATCAAGGTAAACTAAGGACTCATTAGCTAGGTCCATATGAAATTTTTGAAGTATTTTCAAATGGAGCAGTGTAGCTCAAACCCATTGATGGTGACACTCAAACTCTGTTGGTCAACGAACATTGATTACGCATCTACCATAAACCAATTAACATGGAGGAATTTACAAGGATGGTAGAAATGCAAGGAGAAATACAATGCATTGACTCTACTACGACAGAGCCAATGGAATGTTTGGATTAATAGTCACCCAGTCTAAAAAAAAAATTGCATGTGTATGAATTTGTAATTACTTTAGGGTATTTCTTTTGAATTTTTCAACTTTTAGAATTGGCTAAAATTTGTTTCTTTCTTGCAGGACTTTATTTGTAATCAAATACAAATTCTGGCACATCTTGCTATGATGCTCTGAAACTTGTTGGCTCAGTTTTTGCGATGCTTCAGAACTTGCACACCCTACTAGTGTCATTCCTTGTTTTATTTATGCAGTCTAGAGTATCTTTCAATGATGCTTCGGAAATTCTAAAGTTCAAAGTCCTTCATTCTACTTCCTTCTTCCGGTGGCATCTTTCGGCGATGCTCCAGAAATTTTCTTGTTGCTTTACGGCTACATCTTTCAACGATGCTCCTGAATTTTATTGCTTCTTCCTTTTGGCGATGCTCCAAAAATTTTGCTTCTTCGTTCCAGCAATGTCTTTTGGAAATGCTCCAAAAAATTTGTTGTTTCTTCTGACTACATCTTTCATCTATGCTCTAGAAACCTTGTTGTTGCTTTTGGTTGCATCTTTCAGTGATGCTCCAAAAATTTTGTTGTTGCTTTCAGTTGCATCTCTCAGCAATGCTCTGAAACTTATCTCTCACATTCTAACAACATCTTCCAACGATGCTCCAAAATTTTCTTCTTCACTCTGGTTGCATCTCCCAGCGATGCTCTGGAATTTTGCTACTTCACTTTTTTGTTTCTATCACATCTTCCAACATGCTCCAAAAAAATTATTCCTCATCCCGACCGCATCTTCCAGTGATGCTTTAGACTTTTGTAAATTCCCTTCTTCTCTAAATGATCTGATATTTCCAGTGTCATACACATGCTCATCATTAAATTTTTCCATCACCTTTGAAATCCACACCCTACACTACCATTTCTTATCATAGTAAATCAAAATTATTATGGATACTTTCTATCATAATAATTAGAACATTAATTAGTTGTTCCATCTTCATTCATAATAAAATCATCACCACCCTTGCCATCCCATCTAATTATATAGTTACGCCAAAAAAGGTAAGTGATTTTCAAATTCATGACAAGATGTAAGGTATGTACAAATTTTACTTTAAGTATAGGTAATTATTGTGAATAAAAATAAATAAATTGGCACATACCACCACCCTTTCCAAACTTAGTAAATTGTGCAGATTGTACTCTCACTTAAGATGCGGTAATTCATGCACTCTTTTCCATACAAAGTAATGATTTTAGTACAGCGAAGCCAAATGCCATAATTAATTCATGTCAAAGTACGAGTGGTTAAAGAGTTTACATTTTCTTTAATTTGTGTCACAATTTCATTTAACAGTTTTTCACCTTTTGAATGCCACAACATTCAACAGAAACTAAGCAGAATCAAAAGAAAGTGATAGGATGGGAGGAGCTCAGCAAAAATCAGAGCCAACTTCCATAGACAAGTTATTGGCACTAAGTAAAATTTCAGAACTATTTCAGAGGATTGGGTGGCTAGAGTTTATGAAGAAGTTTGAAGGGCACAATGAGCAGCTGGTAAAAGAATTTGTAGAGAATTTCTTAGATGGACAGTCAATAGTGTGTGGGAAGAAATTCAAGGTAGGCCCTAGAGTCATTTCTCGTTTATCCGGTATTAGAAATGAGGGTGTAAATTTATCATAAACTATAAAGATTTCCTATCAGAAAATGGTAGAGCTTTTTAGTAGGGAATGGGAACCTTGACCTTTATTAGTTGTAAATACCAAGGGGCAAAACAAATGGTTTCAAAGAATGTCAATTCCAGAGCCATGGAGAACAAAAGTTTCCTAGATAATCAAATATTTCATATGTGAAGGGCAATGTGCCATAATAGTTGGTCCCCCCTTTTGATTATTGACTCATTTGCACCATGGCACTGAAAACCCTGACTTCAAATTCAACCTTCCTTCTTTTCTTAGTGATTCTATTGTTAATATGATTGAAAAATTTAAAATTAGGTCGGGTCCATTAAAACATCACAACATCATACATTTAATTTGTAAATATCATTTCTTGAAGAAAGGAATAAAAGAACAAAAATGGTAAAAATTTCTTCAAATTTTTGAGAACCCTATGCTTTCAAGACATTTAGAGGAAGGAGAACCATCTAGTTTGGTGGCCCAAAAAATAGAAGCACTTAGACCTTCCCCTTTGAGAAGAAGCAAGAGATTGTCTTCTGAGATTATTTATGCTACAACTTCTGATCATCCACATATCTCTAGAAAGAAACGATAGAATAGGGAACCCCAAGAAAATGTAGCACAATTATGTGAAAAAGAGGCCCCACCATGTGTAGAAACAACCCAACAAGATGAATCTGAAAATGAAAATGTCTCACTTGAGACAAGACAAGAAGAAATAAGAGAACAGCTTCCAAATGTTGTACTTATTGAGGATGGGCCTCTGGAATCATTTTCTCCTTTTCACCAGCCAATGGAAACACATGAAGGTGATATGACTCACCTAAGTGAAAATTTGTCTTTCTTAATTGCCAGTGATGCAAAACCAGACCCACTAGAGGTACATGGTAAAGAAAATGTGATTGATGATAATGCAGAAGCTTTTGTTTCTCCTCTTTGTTCTAATGTACAAATTAAAATTTTTGATAAAATAAAAAATAAATTAGATAAGTTGAAAAATGAAATTGTTTAGTTAAAGTTCAGCCTACAGAAAAATGAAGAACATGTAAGTCAGCAGCAGCAAGAAATAGATATTCAAACTAAACTTTTGAAGAAAAGGGATCAGGAAATCACAGCTTTGAAGGTTCAATTGGAGCAAAAAGATAAAATTATTGGAGAATTGCAATTTCAGGTGCAACAAAGTAATGAGGAAGGTAAACAATATTTGACAAATTTTTTTGAAAAAGGACAAACAAATTAAAGGTTTAACTAATAATCTAGTACAAACTCTCCAAGCATTTGTAAAAAGAAAAGAAAAACAAAAAGATGAACTCAATGCAGCTTTGAGTAAAACTATTGAACTAGAACAAGATTTGCAAGAAATTAAGATAAAGCCAAAAATAGAATTGAAGGAAGTATAGACTGAGCCAACCAAAATTGAATGGTTTCAAGTCTACATTCCCCCAATGTTGACAAAATGGATGGAAAGATGTTATTTCCTAAGACAAGCAAGGGCAAAGAATGTCAGACTTAAGAAGGAAATAGTATTATTAAAAGAATCATATGATAGGATTTATCAAGCTAAAACTGATGCATGCCAAATTGGGGAGTTGCTATTAGCCTATAGGAAACCATCCAAGTTGTCTTTTGTGTTTTTGAATGAGCAATTGTTAAGATGGAAATTGTTGAGAATTTCTTGCAATCTACCTCATGATCTAGATGATGAGTAATTTTTAAAAGTATTTAAAGAGGCAACATCCATTCAACAGAACTTGTTGTGTGAATTTTTTGTACATAATCTATTTTTAGAGAGACATACTAATTTCTTTGTCAACCTCTTTGTTGGGGAAGTACATCTCAAGACATTCATGTCCACTATGCAAAATCAAATTCAGCAATAGGAAAGGACCAAAGAGTATTTGCAAGTAGAAAGGACTGTGGGACTTCAGATGAAATACCCTAATAGAAAACCTGCTTCCTTTAAAGCTCGATTCTAAGGCATGAAGAGCTATGAAGCTGTGAGAAGCAAATATAATGATAATCTTCAAAAAAATTATGAGAATTTCAAAGTCCAAGGGCCAAGATTGATATAAAAAGCATGGAGTGCGTGTAAGGAGGAAGGTGATCTTAGCTACCAATATAAGGTGGTCCTATAGAAGGGCAAGGCATTAGCAGAGATACTACATCAGCTTAAAACCAAATGGATAGGAATGAGGTATAGACCTCCATTGCTTCTTCAACCACCCCCTACAATACTTGTCACTACAGAGCAGAATCCTAAGGACTTGCATTCATGGAAAGTAAGGGTTAGATACAACAAGGGTTTTCTTAAAAGTCCTAGTGATTTGGATAGAGAAGCAGAGGATCTATATGATCTCAGTGCCAAATATAATGAATTAAATAGGAATAGGGATGTGGAAAGGAAGAGGACACATCAGAGAGCAAGAGGACCTTCTCATGCTTAGGAAGGGGAGAGTGATGAGGTATAAATAACCTCATAATTATAATAAGCTAAAAACCCTTTGTTGTTCTTACCAATCACTTTAGCCCTGCCAATTGTTTATTTTTAGGATTAATAATTACTTACTTTTTGTAAAAAATGTATAAATCTTTATTTCCTAAATCAATTGAAATTAGCTAATTAACGTTGATATAATGGTATAGTTTTAAGTCATTGTAGAGGAAATTATGCATGACCGAGTGGACTTTAAGCTGACTTCAAGTAGTTGAACATAGAGTGTTGAAAGTCTAGGCGTCAAAAATTCAAGAGTGCATAGTGGAACAAGTCTTTTTAATGCTTTCTATTAAAAAAAAATTTAAAACTTTACAGCTCCACTCCGAGCCTTTAATATGTTTTATGTTATAGACCTCAGTTAGTTGGTTAGCTGAAATTTTGTTAAAAGACTTTTTCATTGGTGATCTTCCACCTTCTAAACTTTAGGATTTTGTTAGCAGTTTAGTATATATAGAGTTTGAAAAGTTTTGTAAAGAGCATAGGATAGAGATACATAAGAAAACTCCCTTCGCTCCATAACAAAATAGAGTTGCAGAGAGGATGAACAGAATGTTGATGGAGATGGCTCTAGGAGTATGTTGAGTGGTGCTAGCCTTGAACAAAAATTTTGGGCTGAAGTGATAGCCATTGCATGTTATTTAATCAACAGATCTCCTACATTAGTGCTTGTTGGAAAGACACCCATGGAGGTGTGGTCTAGTAAAAATCCTTCGATGAGACATCTCAGAGTATTTAGTTGGAAAGCTTATGCTCATGTTTTGATTGAGAAGAGGTCTAAGTTGGAGAACAAGGTTGTTAAGTGTATCTTTATCGGCTATGGTGTCTGTGTGAAAGGGTACAAGCTTTGGGATCCATAAGCTTAAAAGGTTCTCTACAGTAAAAGTGTGATTTTCAGAGAGATGAAACCTTCTACTATTGAGTTGCAGCCAAGAAAATAGGTAGTTTAGATTCCAACTACTCCAAAGAAAGAGGAACTACGTACTCCTGTTGGACCTAATGATGAGGAGAGCTCAAGTAGTTGTAAATTTTTTGAAGGAGAACCTCAACCTCAGCCTTTAAGGAGGTCCACATGAGTTAGGCGGCAACCAAAAAGGTTTGGTTATTCATTATTGGATTCCAGTTGCATTTTTTCCTTGACTACTAGCACTAATGAGCCTAAGATGGTTAGAGAGGCATTGGGTATGAGTGATTCAAATTCTCGGATGCAAGCTCTAGATGAAGAGATGTCTTCTTTAAATAAAAAAAGACTTGGGATTTGGTACCTTTCCTTGTTGGACATAAACCCGTTGGTTGTAAATGGGTTTTTAAGAAAAAGTGTGGTCCTGATGGAAGTGATGAGAAGTATAAGGAATTGTTGGTCACTAAGGGGTTTTCTCAAGTGGAGGTAATTGATTATGGGGAGATATTCTCTCATGTAGCGAAGCTGACATCTATCTGGCTTTTGTTGTCACTTGCAGCTATATATGACTTAGAAGTGGAACAGATGGATGTGAAGACATTATTCCTTCCTGGTGATTTGGAGGAAGAGATTTACATGTCACATCCAAAGCATTTCATTGAGAAAGCTAAAGAAAATTTGGTTTGCAAACTGAAGAAGTCTCTTTATGGTTTGAAACAGTCTCCTAGAATGTGGTATCAGAAATTTGATACCTATGTGTTGTCATTGGGATTTCAAAGATCTAAATCTGACTATTGTGTATATTTCAAAACTAATAATGGTCACATTCTCATTATTTTCCTAGATGATATGTTGTTTATTGGGAATGGTAAAAGTATGATTTCAAATTTGAAGTTTCAATTGTCAACACAATTTGAGATGAAAGACCTAGGTGCAACTAGGTATGTTTTGGGAATGGAAATCATAAGAGATAGAGCTAACATGAAGCTTTGGTTAAGCCAGAGCAAGTATGTGAACTCCATGTTGGAAAGATTCAACATGTTAGATTGTAGACAATTAGTTGTTCCTGTGATGCAAGGGATGAAGCTTTCTATGAATGATTACCCAAAATCTCCTATTAAGATGGAGTACATGACCAAAGCACCATATGCAAGTGTAGTTGGCAACCTAATGTATGCGATGGTGTGTACGAGACCAGAAATTTCCCAAGCAATGGGAGTTCTTAGCCGTTTTATGGATAATCTTGGACGAGTGCATTGGGATGCAGTTAAGAGAGTGTTCAGATATTTACGAGGTACTTCTAAGTATGCCTTGTGTTTTCATGGTTATCCTTCTGGACCTCAGCATTCTGTGAGCATTCGAGGATCTATTGATTTAGATTGGGTGACATTGACAGCAGAAGATCAACTAGTGGTTACGTTTTTATGATGTTTAGCGGTGCTATTAGTTGGATGAGTAAGCAACAGGCTATATTTGCATTTTCCATGAAAAAAGTAGAGTATATGGAAGCAACTAATGCTTGTAAGGAAGCTATTTGGCTTAAGATATTGTGTTCTGATATTGGTTTAGATGCAAGATATTTTAATGTTTGTTGTGATAGTCAAAGTGTGATTTTTCTAGCAAAGAATCTTACCTTCCATGCCAGAACAAAGCACATCGATGTATAATATCATTTTTTTCATGATATGGTAGAGGATGGAAAAGTGAACTTGGAGAAGGCTGACACTTTAGTGAATTTTGTAGATGCACTAACAAAACTAGTGAGCACAAAGAAGTTCAGATGGTGTTTCGATTCCATGGGCCTTGGGGCCTTGAGTAGATGATTTTGTATGACTCTTGGCAGGTCTTTGACAAGTGGGAGAATGTTTGTATTAAGGTTTCTCAACCTTAGAGTCCTAATATCGATTTAATTGTTGTATTATTGTATTAATTTGTATTATTTAAATGTCTATGGTGTCATGTCACATATTGGGACCCACTGGATGGGTGGAATCCCTGTTGGAAGTGACTAGATGACACATAATCATCCCAAGTGGACATATCCATCCCACTTTGGAATCTATGATATATGACAGATTCTATGACACATCGTAAGGCATCTTTGAATGCATGGGAGAAAGTTGGCGCCCAAGTTGGGTTATGACAAGATGTAAGAAAATCAACTACTTTTTAGTCAGTTATGACATATTCTCTTGCAGCTGTAAGTGTTTTCAACTATGAAAAATTCTATGACAACTATAAGATGTGTAACGCATCTGTCATAAGCTATTTTTAGCATATTCTAGGTTCCCAAGCTTGAGGAAGAAATATTTGCATGTTTGACCATTGTAAGGGGTGTAAGGGAATGTTGTACATGTGTCCAAATGAATGTTTATGGCATGGTATATTGTTCCATGTGGATTTGGACACCCCTCTCCTTCTAAATGCTTCTTGAAGCTTATATCTCTCTATAAAATGAGTGCCTTGTATTGTAGAATGCATAGTTTGTTTGTAGGTAACAAAGTGTTGTCGAGATAACTCCAGAACAGATGTTTTTTTTTAAGCACTTATGTAGAAGCTTTGTACTTGGGTTGTATTGTAACTCCTATTTCAAGTAATATAGAAGTACTTTACTTTTGGAGGGTGGGGTTTTCTACCCGAAAGGGTTTTCCCCACATATATTTGGTGCATGTTTTTTTTGTGTACTTGCTATTTTATTCCATTTATCCTATGTGTTTCTCATTATTGTAATTGTATAAGGTATTAAAAGGAATTTTTTGTAACTCTACCCTACTTAGATTAATGTAGGAAGTTGTTTTTGCTCACCCAACTTCCTTTCACCTGTTACTTGTGAAGACTTTAAAGCGAATGGTTTAGTCTAGGAAATTTTGGAGAAGGGTGGGGTTACCCCTTTCATTTTGAAGCGTCATGGGTTCGATGATACACAAATTTCCCATGAATTCGTCAATGGTTGGAGTAATAGGGTGTTGAGAGTCTTTGGTGTGGAGATTAGTATCATGGAGGACTTTATTGTGAATATTACTGGGTTATCTTCAGAGGGTAGGAAATTTTACAAGGAAAGGTCAACATCTAAGTTGGCTTTGGCTAGTTTCTTTAAAGGAAATGAAAGGGTGAAGCTTAAGAAATTGACTTGTGGAGGATATAATCGACATTCCATCAAGCCTATTTGGAGAGAAGTTGTCATGGTGATTATGAAGTATTTCACTTAGATGGTAGATTCTCTGCCCTCTATGGATTTCATTTCATGATGCTTAACCACTTGAGGCATAATAAACTAGTGTCATTCTCATTTGATTTGCTCCTTTCATTGGAAAATGGGATTATGGAATTCAAAAAAAACCCCAATAATCGCTTTCTACATGAGGGTCTAATGCTCTTGATAATGGAATATGTAAAAGTTAAGTATGTGCTTGAAGTCCAAAAATTAACCAGAGCTCACAAGCTTAAGGAATTCCCCCTATTTATAAAATGGTTAATGACTCTGATGGAAAGGATAAAGTGGATGAACAATCGAGTTCTTTTGAAGAGCACTTTGTTTCCTTGGAAGAATTTGATAATTTGCCCAAAAAAAGGGTTAAGAAAGAGGCTCTCCCCTCTTGGTCGGGTGGTTCGCATACAGATCTAGACATTGAGGAGTGTCCTTCGATTATGGCCAAGAGTAAAGGTTCGGTAAAGGTTAAGAAAGGGAGCCAGAGCTTTAAAAAGGCGAAGTCATCTCTTCCTTCGAGAGTGAAAAGAATAATTCTGGAAGTGGAAGGAAAGAAAGGGGTTGAGCATAAGAGCTCTAAGGGGAAGAAAGCCCTTAACATTGGTTTGGGTAAGGACAAGGAGATTGTCTCAAGGGTTGAGGTGACGGTTGGTAAGGAGAAAGTCCAAGACATTGCCATGGGTGAGAAAGGTAAGCTTGAGAAGTTGGAGGATCCTAAAATAGCTGCTCAAGTGAACAAAGCTGAGAATGAGTTGTGGAATTGGATGTCTCTCCTGTTGGTACGGATTTTGTGGGTAAAAGCAAAGAAATTTTGGAGTCTCTTGGTGATATTTTCCATGATGTTTAGCCCAAGGGGTTGGCTAGTTTATAGGAAGAGCCTACCAATTGGGAGAATTTTGACTCTAATATTGTCATTAGGATGGAAAAGGATGGGATTGGGAACCTCTTCAAACTTTTCAAATGGCTTCTATTGGAAGTAAAATAGATTAATATCAAGTTAAATTTGTTGGCTAATATCAATTATGGTTAACAATAGAAAATTGGAGATGGTCATTTTCAATTAGGTCATGATTATGAATATTGTACTTGATAAGTGTGCAGGGGTTGTATGTGTTGAACAAGAAGGCTCGTAAATGGATTGGGAAACCACTTATTAAAGGGAAAAAAGTGCACGAAGTGGAGGATGATGGATAGAAAGGACACCTAGATAAGGGTATGGATGTGAGCCCTTGTATCAAAACTAGAATCAAGATGAAGAAAAGTGTTGTCATTTCAGCATGATAACTAGATGAAGTTGTTGAGATGCATGAGAAGCTCATCTCTAGGTATCTGGAAGCGACTAGGATCTTAAAGAATTTGTTGTAATTTCTATTTTTCAACTATTTTTTTGCTAATTTTTAACTATTGGTATGTTGTTGGTATGGTAATGTTTATTCTATGATAGCATTTTTGGTCTGGTACTTCTTGTTTTTCTTTCTAGTAACATTTTTTTGTTGCGATGGGTTGTAGGGCCCCTTCAAAACCTACTTTTTCGATAATAAGAAACAATGATCACCAATGCCAAGGACTAACCACGTTCTTATAACCAATGTTGACACGAATGACAATCACATATAGTAATCTTTGACATGAGAGAAAATCGAAAAACACTGTTGATAACAAAGATAACAACTACCAATAATCTCCTCAAGTGTTGACATCAATGGCAACCATCAATGTTGGCATCAATGACAACTGCCAACAATCTCCTCAAATGTTAACATCAATGGAAACCATCAGTGTTAACATCAATGACGACAACTGCCAACACTATGGAGAATTGTATCAATTGTTTTTAAAAGTCTCAATAATGAAGATTTTAGAAGACACTACATAACTATTGGCATATGACATACCGAACTATCCTTCACCAATATGATTTATAGCACCTAGTTTTGTAATGTATGATGGTAGAGATGATCTATTGATTCATATACATTCCTTGAAATTTGTATGCTTGGATTACTTTTATGAGGATAAATGTATTACCAAGCTATTTCCATAAAATTGAATGATTACACAATAATTAATGTTTTTATTAACCTCATGCTTTGATTTCTCCTCCTGGAGACTTGACTAATATTTGTATTGATCATTTGCAACATAAAGTTGAACATAAGGTAATAGTTCTCAAATTAACACAATGAAAACAAGGACAAAATGATATAAAGAATTATGTGCTTGGATTTCAAATTTTCATAGCCAAAATGAGTTTCAAACTAGCAAAAAATAAGCTTCAAGGTTTATTTATCAATTTCCAACTTGTAATACTCAAAGAAAATGTGATTTTCAGTACTTATCATTTGTCTTCTAATTTATCTACCAATACATGTCATTCTGAACTTACCTTGTTAGAATATATTTTTTTATTATAATATCTCTAGCATCCCCATGCTTTCCAATGACTTGCATTCTAAATCAAATTGAATATGGGGTACAATTGGGTGGATTAAAAAAGGAAAGCAATGTTGATGATCATGTGGAAAATGTTAAACTAAAAATATATAGAGTTCACTAGCTTCCAGGATCCTCCATGTGTAGTGTTAAAACAAATTTTACAATAAATCATCACTTTACCTCCTACCAAACACATTGATACATCCAAGGTGTCTTGCCATATTTTAAACCTAGTTCTTTTTTATGATTTTTATTGCACACATGGATATACTATGGGTAGTTTTATCACTCTCAAAAATGTGATAAAGGGATGTTGGTGTGAATAAGGTTTTGTACCTAGCTAATTCCTAGTAGGGGACTTATTCACATGTTTACTGAGGTCCTAATTGACCTTCTAGAAGTTTTAGTTGTCTAGATAATATCTTATCTTATCTTTTTTATTTTTTTGTAAAATTAGGTGTCTCATAACATAGAATTAAGACACATGTCACAATCTTGTCTAATCCTATCTCACAACTTATCTTTATAAGCAAGGCCTCTCATGTGCATTTACATATTCAATCTTAAAATATTGTATCCTTAATAATAGCAAGATACTCTTGTTATTTCTCTCTTGTGGATGATATTTTGGTTTGGCAGTTGATCTTGGGGTGTTGGGATTTCACCATTGACTCCTACATGGTATTAGAGCTCCAATGTTGCAGACTCTTTCCCAGATTTGAGGGACATATCTTGGCTTGAATATTTTGTAGGGTGCATTTTAGGGTTTCAAAGAACTCACCATTGAATCTAGGGCATCAAATAAAGTCATGTTTGCCTTTCATTTTGTCAAATTTTGTTATGTTTTGTCAGATCTACAAGGGTTTCAAGTAGGGTTAAAGTTATTGGATCTAGTAGGTAGCTGAATTTTTGAAAAACTTTGGGCCAAATCCAACCCTACCATTAAAAAGGCCCAAAAATATAAATGTTTCTTGTGAAATCATCAAGTTTGGACACTTTATCTTGAGGGCATCAAGCAATTTTTTTATCTCGTTGCAATTGATCATGAATTTTAAAGGTTGTGGTCATCGCTACTCGCGGAGACCTATGCCCCAAGCAGCACAGCTCAACCCGTCATTGTTGTTAGGAAGAATATTTTTTAAAACTATTGTGTACACCCCTAGTAATATTTAGGAGCGACTGCCAACCCTCAGTGGCTTAACTTGACCTTCTATAGCCCTAATAGGATATTTTTTCAAACTGTCATAGCTTGCAATCCAAGAGGTAAAATTTTGAAAACGAGATATTATCGAAAAGTTGGTTCTATGAATTTTATAATGGTGTATGTTATTTTTTATAATTTTTCTATTTGGTAATAGTAATTGCTGATTGAAGTCAGATCTTATTTTTTGGCTCCTGAGCTCATAACATTTTGCCACAATCTTTGATTTTTGTAATTCATGTGACATTGGAAAGGCATTAAGGAGCTCTATCTAGCCATCCATGCACTTTTTCTTGTTTCTATCCCAGGTATATTATTGTTTCAGTTCTTTCCTAGTGAGTATCTTGGAGGATTACTTGGATATTTTGGCAGTTGGGAGGGTGTTGTTTTGATCATTATACTTCATTTCAGCCACCTTTCATGTATTGATCTCTAATTTTATCTTTTGGGAAGTGTATAATTGTTGTAATCATGGGTTATGCAACTCATCCTTCTGTAATAATTCGAAGGATAGTTATGAGTCTTGGAAAAAGGCATCCTAACACATTTTTGGTGGCTCAATATTTTGCCTCATCTTTATGGACGCATACCCAAGCCAAAGGAAACATAGAAGAAATTAGTTTGGGGTAATAAGAATGATCATATCACGGGATTTATTGGTTCTAGTTTCAATGCAAGCATCTTCAGAGAGACCTACAATCACATTTCAAGAATCTTGTGCCCACGCATAGTTTGGACCAATATTTTGGAGATCCACATAATCCTCCATTCCCAGATGATCCTGCGTCAAATTGCCTCATTCCACTTGATGATGTTGGCAATTTCCCCTTTGATGATGACACCTTAGAGGAGCTTGAATATGATGCAAAACTTAAGCATCTTGATGATCCAAAGACTTCTCTTACAACTCCTACTTCTCCAATTGAGATCACACATTCATTATATGTTGGTGATTTATTGAGAACTTCCAATGATTCATAGAAACAATTATCTAATTATCTTCCTGATTGGGATTCCTATTTATCACACATTGCATCTTTGTTTATGGAGTCTCACATTTTATATTTGGAGGGTCAATTTGAGAGTTTATCTCTCCTATTTGATGAGATTCATGGCACAACTATTGTAACTTCATCTTTGTCTTTGGAGTTAGTTTGATATTAGTTTCCTTTTGTTCCTATTTTTTCACCTTTTATTGTGATTAGGCATGTACCTGATTGGATTGTGTAATCAATATCTACCAAGAACTTGGCAACACATGAGAAAATTTCAGAGATAATCTTCATAAATATGGATTCTTCTTCCAACCAATTCCTATCTAGAATGGGAAGCATTCTTATATTTATACTTGATTTATCTTCTTCCCAAGGGGAGAAAAAAAAATTTAGGCATTGGATCATGTTTTGTCTTCAACCACTCACTATTTTTATAGGAGATTACACATTATGGGGGGATATCTTGTCTCTCTTTTTCTCTTATTTGGTGAGGGGGGGTTGGGTTCATTGATTGTATACACATGATGGATGTAGTCCTTGGGGGGCATCATTGAGACATCCATACATCATCCTTCATTGTATCTTTTCTCTTTTGGAGAGGAGTTTTGTCCCACTATATTTTCTCATTTTCTCTATTGTGAGAGATTACATTGTACATGGGTACCTAACATGGCCTTGTATTTGGGACCCATCCTTGCATCATTGCATCTTTGCATAGTAATCTATTCCCTAAGTTGCACTTAAGGGGGTGTTGGTGTGAATAAGGTCTTGTACCTAGCTAATTCCTAGTCAGGGGACTTATTCACATGTTAAGTTTACTTAGGTCCTAAGTGATCTTCTAGAAGTCTTAGTTGTCTAAATAAGATCTTATCATATCTTATCTTTTTGACTTTTTTCAAGTTAGTTTTCTCATAAAATAGGATTAAAACACATGTCATAATCTTGTCTAATTATATCTCACAACTTGCCTTTATAAGCAAGGCCTCTCAAGTACATTTGTATATTCAATCTTGCAATCTTGCATCCTTAATCATAGCAAGATATAATTGCCATTTCTCTCTTGTGGAAGATACTTTGGTTTGACAACTGATCCTGGGGTGTTGGAATTTCACCATTAACTCCTACATATCATTGAGTTCACACATCATCATTGTTTGTATCTTTTCTCTCTTTTGGAGAGGAGTTTTGTCCCAATAAGTTCTCATTTTCTCCATTTGTGAGAGATTGCATTGTACATGGGTACCTAACATGGCCTTATAGTCAAGACCCATCCTTGCATCTTTGGATATTTACATAATAATCTACTCCCTAAGTTGCACTTAAGGGGGATATTACTGTGAATAAGGTATTGTACCTAGCTAATTCCTAGTAGGTGCTTATTCACATGTTAAGTTTACTTAAGTGTTGAGTGACCTTATAGAAGTCTTAGTTGTCTAGATAAGATCTTATTATCTTATATTTTTGACTTTTTTGTTAAGTTAGTTGTCTCATAACATAGGATTAAGACACATGTCACAATCTTGTCTAATCCTATCTAACAACTTGCTTTTATAAGCAAGGCCTCTCATGTATATTTACATATTCAATATTGCAATCTTGCATCCTTAATCATAGCAAGATATTCTTGTCATGTCTCTCATGCGGAAGATATTTTGGTTTGGTAGTTGATCTTGGGGTGTTGGGAGTTCACCATTAACTCCTACAAGGGACATGTATGTGAACTCACAACATTTATGTTGGTTCCTCTAAAGAAGACATCACGATTAGGACATCAATGCACTACTATTATTCATAAAGAGTCACCTAATGCCCATACATCATCATCGATGTATGTGTATCATGGCATTAGAGAGGGTAGTCTCATGGACCACAATGATTTGAGAGACACATATATAAACCCATTTCCACCTAATTTTCTTGGCATTGCTAGCTAATAATACATACTCATCTTATACATCCTATTATTACATATGACATGTTATGGTATTCCCATGCTTTTCACTTGATCTTACCACTTGGAGGCAAGGTATTGTTTTGTTTTGCAAGTATGTCTTCATGTGTGCTCATTAGGGGAAAAATCAAGGATGTATTTTCATTCACATCTATTGCACACACATGCAAATTAAGGATGTATTTTCATTCATATCTATTGCACACATGTGTAAGCATATAAAAGGTGTGTCTTGTTTACTGTTTTACATTTACATATCATGTTTTATTTTTTCTCATTTTAATCATTTTTTATTATTTTTCTCTCCTTGATCTTTGTGTACTCCTTCATAGTACACATAGTTCAAGGGGGCAAAATATTATTAATTATACTTCTTAGTTTATGCACAAATTTCATAGGTCCGGTGCATATTCTTGTTCTAGTGACTCAAATTCAAGAATCATTGTATCATTTTTATTCTCTTACTTTCTACTTTAGAATGCATACTCACTTAGATTTGAATGCACACAAAAGTGAGGTCAATGTGTAAAGAAGAAAAGTGCATAACCTTGCACTTTTCCCTACTTGTTTTATGCTACTATATGTGGATGTCAATAATGCATGGTCCTAGCATTTTATTGGTCTATTTTGGCACACTATCTAACCCAAAACCCGAATTTAATACTTAATTATGCCATAGCACTCAATTCATCCTAATCCAATTCCTAGAGAATTGCCCATATTAAACTAGATCACGCTTATGATTGTATCCCCTAGAATAAATTGTGGCCTTTTGTTCTCTTTGTTTTAAAATTCAAATCCAATTGTTTCTTATGTTGACTCTCAAAATATGATCATTGTCCATCGCCCAATACCAATAATTATAATGTTTGTCTAGATCGTGTATTTAAAGGCACATCCTAATTCATTCTAATCATCAAAAACAAGAAGAATATCTAATCAACAATTTGGACAACACATCAAAACCATAATGTCATGTCAATTGTAGGTTCAACTATAAATTGTATATTAGCATCCAACATCACTTATCTATTTCATTCATGTTTTAATCAATCTTTGGGATTGGATTCTAACAAAGAATTAGATTTCTTATAAAAGGTCTCAATAGTGCTTCTTAGCACCACACATTTATATATATACAAAGATATTATCTAATTGAACTTTTTTAGGTATTGAAAGCCTATTTTCACTTAGAAAAAAACCACACAAATGAACTCAATCACAAATATGGTGCTATCCTAGGTCCTTAAATTCTTAGGTCTTAATTGTCACAAGTCTCTAATACTAGATATAGTTCCATATTTTAATTTCTCTCTTTGTCATAGTTTCACAAAAATCAATGTCTTCACTACAATAATGTCAAGGTAAAGCCTAAACTATTTTTATCAATAAATTTTATTTTTTGTCAAATTATTCAATTGCTAGTTTCAATTCCTTTATCTATCTAAATGTCTAAATTTTATTGATTTATCATTGCTTAGACTTAGATATTTGAAGGTTGCTATTTATTCCCTACAAATATATTATAGCTATCACATAGTCGTATGATACCAATACTTTATAAACTAATTTATCAACATCCAAGACACTAAGCTATAATAAAGTTATACTATAAATTTACAATATTTTTAACAAATGATTAAACATGAGATTGAAACATAAAAAACCAACAATATGCTTATAAGATGTCATATGCTTGTATATCATCCCTAACAATATCATTTGGATATTCTCAAGTAAGAAGAGGTCTCCAACTTGATTTGTTTCTTTTATGTTTCTTTAGCATATACCAACAAAAAAAATAAAAAATAATTTACTTAAGCAAATCAATTCATTGATATTATCCATGATAAGTTTCTCCGCCCACAAATAATAATACTTCCCCATTACTAATAGAAGGAATGCGATAGTTAAGTTAGGAACACAAGGAAAGACTACTATCTAATTTTACTTCACGACTCCCACTAAGTAGAAAAACCATGCAATATCACTCATTTTATTAAATGTGAAAGAAATGTGAAGTGTATACCTTTACAACCCCTTCACAGTGTCTTATATGACTTTTGACCTTCCAATCTTTGAATGTATTTTAACATATTTTTACTTAATTTCAGATTAATTTAGCATCTCTCTTGTGATACAAAGTTTATTGAACTTGTTTTCTACAATTGGAATGATCTAAGATATAAGTGTCATATCTTTACAACCCTTTTCTCGTGAGAAATGAACATGAATTAATATTTAAATAAAATTCAACATTGTTTTATTTAATTTTGGATTTTTCCCTAACATACATCTTGTGATCCAATGTTTATTCAATTCATTTTTGACGAATTGAATGATCTTAAGAATCATGGAAGAAACCTCACAAATCTTTGTAAAATCTACTCAATTTGATAGTACTACACTTTCCACTTAAGTGTTCAATGATTCAAAAATCTTCACTATATAATAGATGTGTGTCAAAACTACAAATAAAGAAGCTCATATTGTTGCTTATAAGTTCCTAGATCTCTCCAAATGTATGTCTCTTACCCTCCTCATCGGAGGCAGAGCAAGAGTGCCCGCAAGCATCCAAAACTCTCAAGGTAAAATTGCAATGTTGGTGAAAATTTATTTGTATCTTATATTTGTAATTTAAGCTAAGTATACTTCTTTTTATTGGTTGCATCACAACTAGATTGAAGTGTATAATAGGAATAGGTTTTTTTAAGAATGGATTACAAAGATAATATTTGTATTTGCAAACTTTTTAAGAGAAGCAATAGGAATTCTTAGTATTTGTATTTGTAATCTTTTAAGAGAAGCAATAGGAAGCAATAGGAATTCTTAGCCTATGTGCTTTTAGAAAAAGTATTTGCAATTGCATGACACTTAATATAGATGGAAACTAGAATATACTTAGAGTAGATTAAAGTAATCCAATTACAGCTAAACCTACAAAGAGTAAATTAAAGCCTCCCTCACTCTATGTATCTCTCATAAGTGATAAATTATTGATTGACAACTATAGTTTTAGCCATGAGGAGACCAACCAATGAGTTTGCAAAATAAAACCTCCCTCACTTTATGTATCTCTCATAAGTGGTAGTATTATTGATTGACAACTATAGTCTTAGTTAATAGGAAACCAACCAATGAGTTTGCAAGTTGAGTCTCTTCTCTAGTCTACAAGTTCTACTTGTTTGATCACTTGCTTCCTCCTAAGTCACTCCATCAAGGACAAAGTTTATTATATGTACACCATAACCACACTGACTTGATAATGTTGAATGATTGTAATAATTTAGCATGTTATTATTTTCTATCGTGTACATGTGTTTCACGAATGCTTTATTATAGTTTGATTTAATAGCATGCAAGTCTAATAGAGGGTGCTAGCACTTTCATGTAGCTTGGGTGAACAATCTCTGATTAAAATGCTCATGCATAGAGGTAACAAAGGGTTTAGCCACAAGTCTTATTGTATGCATGGGTAAGTTGATTAATATTTTTGTTCATTGCCAAGATCCTCTTTAAGAATTGTGGTGTTTAAGCATGTCCTCTGAAGTCACATGCATGGACAGCTTTTAAATGGTTTTGTTCATTGCCAAGACCCTCTTATGAATTGTGTTTAGGTCTGCCTTGGCAAGTCGTATGCATGGACAGCTTTAAATGGTTAACAGAAAGGTGAAAGAGTGCACAAGAGAGCTCTTACTAGTGGCAAGGTTGTGAAAACGTTTATTTTGATCTACTGTACATGTTTTTACCAAGTTACTTGAGCAGCTCTTCGATCGATTGCCTACATGGGCTAAATGGTGCAAATAAAGGTACTAAAGGTAAGTATAGTAGACAATTGACGCTATTGTGCAATTGCAATAGCTACATACGATGTTTACGTATGATGTTGACACTTAGTGAAGGGTGCAATCAACAACTACAAATTTTAGTTTATAATGTACTGCTCAAGTCAAGAAGTGCAAATTAAGGTACTAAAGGGAAGTACAGTAGCCTATTGACGCTATTGTGCAATTACAATGGCTACATACCATGTGCACCTATATTGATCACCGTTTGTGAAGGGCACAATCAACTAGAAGTTGTAGTTTGCAATGTCCACATACATTCAACAGAGGGAGAAATACAGAAGATCGTACCCCCTCACCAACACAATCTTAAAAAGATAATGGCTTTTGGATAAGATAATCCTCATTGGAAAGCACGTTGAGACCCTGGTGTAAAGAGTAACAAGTTCACAGCCCAGTATTGAAAGGGCAAAATTATGTAAGCTAGCGATTCTGGAGCAAGGCACCAAAAGAGATGGAATCAGACGCAAAAGACCATGACTCCCTCAACCTAAGTTAAATGATTCTGATAACATGAGCCAAGAAAACAGCACAATGGAGGAAGCACTAATGCAAGACACGTCCATTTATGAAGAAAGGATCACACACAAGACGGAAAAAAGAGCAAATTGTGCACACAAAAATAGAAAACTAATAATCAAACAATGCTTGGACGCTGAACAAACCTAGCTATGTCATAACTCCGCCACTCTGTATGAATTAATTTTACCAGCAGTTGAGGATCACACACAAGACGGAAAAAAGAGCAAATTGTGCACACAAAAATAGAAAACTAATAATCAAACAATGCTTGGACACTGAACAAACCTAGCTATGTCATAACTCCGCCACTCTCTATGAATTAATTTTACCAGCTGTTTTCATAAAGTGACAATGACATGTCTGTGACGTTTATTGAATTAATTTTATCAGCAGTTTTCATAAAGTGACAATGAAAAGTCTGTGACGTTTATTGAACAAATTTGAGACACTAAATTAAAGAAGATAAATTTCGCTAGACAGATCTAATAATAACTTCGATACTGTTTATATTATATCCATATTTAGGGGCCACAAGCAGTAGAAACTCCAAGTATTATTCGTATTTTGTTGGATACAAATCTTATTGAGAAATGGTTCAAGATGAGAGACACGTGGCCTTCTGCAGATGCAGGAACAAACCAAGAATCAGATTGATAGTTAAATGTAATGTTCTTGCCACATGCCCTGGTTTCTAATTTATGTTCTCTGACATATTTCCATGTAAGGTATAGATTTCATATAGATTTGTGCTTTAATTAAATCTTGAGTTGATAAAGATTTCAGATAGCTCAGCGACGTTAATTATGACAAACATTATCATAATGATTTTTTAACATACAGATTCTAAGTAATGTGACGTTCAGTGTCCCTCTTAGGCTTTGCTTAGGTTTACATTCAAATTTCGATCTTAACATTGGTGGCCTATTGGAAGGCTCAAGATTTATTTTTGTTCGCTCTGTATTCTCCTTAATAAGAGCGATAAAATAGTTTTCGTCATTTTAGAAAAAAGATTTTCCTTGTTACCAAAACAAATAACACCAATTACCTAAGTTGCTTCATACCATATAAATTATGTAACCGACAATCAGCATTCTTCATACCATTTCCCCAAATAATTTCTATCTGTCAACATAAACATTGTTGCATCTGACACCATCCAACCGAGATATTACATAAGCAATCATGGATGCTGTTATTCTTACCACATGTTCAAAAACCAGTTTTCTGCATACTGTGCAGAAGCAAGAACCACCAATCTCCCATCTCTATTACAAAGACAGCTGATGATGATGATATGTTCATTGCAAATGAAATATTAATTGATGATGCAGATCAACACATATAGACTTTGGACAAAATCTTCCAGTTTGGCTACTGAAGAACAGTAAAAACTAAGTACACATTAAATAATTTCATATAAAACCCAGGGTGTCCTGAGCATCTTGTCAGAATCATTTATAGAATATAGAAAATATGCCAGGAAAAGGCAACATGTGGAATTCTGAGCAAACACTGGAGCACCAAATACTCCAGATGCCTCTTGATAGCAAACACTCTGAATGGTTCCCTTCAGGGAATAAAAATAACAGGTAGCTCGCCTACCGTAAAGCAAAATTCAAATATCAATCTGGTTGCACGGTGGAAGTCCATTTAGCAAATAAGATCAATGAGAATCACAAAATTAACAATCACATGATTACAAACTTCATGGTCTACATAAAAACAGTAAACAGGTCCAATGCTCATACACTTTAAAACTTTCAAATTGAAAAAAAAATGTGTCAGAGTTAGTTGCGGATCTTAATTAGTACAAGACAGAATTACAACATGCTAAGATGATTGAGAATTTATTCCAAAAGCTTGTGAGCATTTTCAAATGAAATCAGCAAACAAGGATAGGCATGTGCTATCCAGAACAATTGCTATGGATTACAGAAAGATTAAAATATATATACGCTGAAGAGTGAACAACAAATGGGCTGACCTTTACTACCTTCTTACCAGCGCTGGCAGAAACACCTTCAAACTGCCTAACAGATGTTCTGCAGAAAAATCATGATGTAAGAAATTTCCAGATCTTCTTTTTTAGAGAGGAATTGTTATCCTCTTCCTCATCATCTCCATCTTCATCAAGTTCATCAATTTCTTCATCTTCTATCTCATCTACAGGAGCATCCTCCACATTGCCACCACTGTCTTCTCCAGTCTCATCATATCGATCCCCTGTTTCAGACTGAGAAAACACACCCTTTTAAATCGGTATATTTCTCATGACATCTCACAAATAAAAATCAAGTAACACTTCTGCAAAGAAGTTACATACACTGACTTCAATTTCTGCATTTCAGACATAAATTTTTTAACATGAATCAGGCAGAAAACATAATACTAGAAGGCATTCAAAACCAACAATTCCATGCAAGGCAGATATCAATATATGCAAATGCACATAAATTATAAACCATTAAAATCAAGTAACACATCTGTAAAGAAGTTACGTACACTGACTTCAATTTCTGCATTTCAGACATACTATTTTTAATATGAATCAGGCAGAAAACATAATGCTAGAAGGCATTCAAAACCAACCATTCCATGCAAGGCAGATATCAATATGCAAATGCACATAAATTATAAACCATTGTTTGCTTATTTTCAAGTTCAAGAATCCAAGGAAGCAATCAAACTAGCAGTTGAAGTCTGGAAGTGTACTAAAACCTAAAGCTCTTTACAGAATTTTAAATCACAATATAATGAACAAAAATATATATCTTTTATATCAGAAGACTTACGTAAGCAGTACCTTCTTAGGTATTTCATACCACCTACAAAAGCAACACGCCCTTTACAGAACTATATTTCTCAGGGGTGTGTATTTAAAAGTCAAGCTTACTTGCATACAGGGTTGCAAGGGTGCACAAAATATACAGACCAGTGAAGACAAGGTACTTAAACAAGTGTACACACTCACATGCATATAAGTATGTATAATATATCAAAACATACTAACTCGAAAAAATGATGAGCTGAGACCGTGCACACCACACCATATCTATTTGCCACTAATCCAGAAAAAACTTACAAGGAAAGCTTCATAACACCAAGATCACTAATATCCTCCGTTCCCAGATTGACTCTTCTTATTTGTGGCATGCAATTATTCCAGTTCAGTAAACATACACGAACAAACTAATATGTTTGCAAGACATCAATCATGTTAAATATGCAGGTCGTACAAGAAGCCTTGGAAGAAGACATTGTTCAATTTCTCCGGCAGTTTCAAAAAATATTTACATTATTTCTCGATAAGACAAGCATCTTTAAAATGTGACTTCGCTCTTAAAAATTATTGGTAAATAGGAAGTGGCTGCCCAAGTAGATATCTTTTGAATTTTAGATGCAGAACTGGCCTAGCCTCAATATTCAAATTTGTCGAAGCCATCAAAACAGCCACACACCACTGCCAGACATCATGTAAAGATGAACCCTTTAAAATCAGAGCTCTCAATTCTCAAATACCATGTTAACATGGACATGAGAAACAAGCCAAGAGATTGCCCAAAAATAAAGTGCAGAGCCAATCTTTCCAAGAATGTTGGAATTTCTATCCTCAAAAATTTTCATTATGTTTTTGCAATTTTAAAAAATGCAAGTGTGAAATGAGGGTTCCACGTACAAAAACCTTAAATAGTGAGAGCTACCTTAGAAAATAAAGTGGGAGATTCCAATTATACGGAACCTGAAAACTGAACCAGATCAAAGTCCAATTAACATGTTTTTGCAATTTTAAAAAATGCAAGTGTGAAATGAGGGTTCCACGTACAAAAACCTTAAATAGTGAGAGCTACCTTAGAAAATAAAGTGGGAGATTCCAATTATACGGAACCTGAAAACTGAACCAGATCAAAGTCAGGTTCTTAATAGAGAGGAAAATCAAACATTCATGGTCAAGTTCTTGATAGATGATTATTACACATCAAAAATCAAAAATAATAGCCTACGTTACCAGGTCATGCTAGAATCAGTCCTGATGATATACTAATACCAGATAGGGGAGTGGGAGTGCATTTGGGAAGTCCAGGGCCCCTGTTCAAGCCCAGGCCATGTGTGGTCATTTCCAAGAGAGCCCACAGCCACTGAAATTTATAAAAAGAAATGTCCAAACTCTAAACAATTAATTTTTAAAATTAAAAGGAGAACTGGTATGTTGTAACGTAACCTAAAACCTGTTTAGAAACCCTAAAAGTGACACAAAACACTTGCTTTTACTTCATTTCACAATGACAAGCCACACAAACCTCCAATACCATTCCAAGTGTGAGTGGCACTGCGGTTGCTTGTGGTTCAGATGAAGTTGAACCAAGTGATGGCCTTGATGCTTTCAATGACGAGCAAGATGCAGATCCTGATTGTATTTATTATTTTGTATTGATTCAACAATGACATATATGATATTATCAATTATCAACCATTAAAAATTATAAATGTGCGTAGTACAGCCATATCCAGCAGTACCAAACCTGTTAAAAAAAGTGCCATACAGGAAATCCCCTAACCCTGAACTTGTACCTGATCACATACTAGGACCAGATCATAGCCTCTCATTACACAAGAAATCTCTAGCAAAAGCATTCCTAACTGATATAATACATATCCTCAACTTGCTTGTTTGCAGTAGAAGCTGAGTACCTGAGCATGCCCAGTATTCACTCGTAAACCAAGACAAATGCAGTCAAATCAGAAAAAATGCATTTAAAAAAGAGAAGCATTTTCAGCTCTGTAATTTCAGATGCAATTTTGACCTTCTTCATCTCCTTTGGTTCATTATCTCTACTTCGTGAATATTCATGCTTAAAAACAAGGATCTTGGAACAGCTTACACATGTTTCTGGTCCCGCCTGGGCATTTGGGGTTAACATTGGCATAGCCACATATCACAAAAAACATGCTCAGGAATTCTATTCTGGTCAATTATTATTGCTAATAGCTAAGGATGGGTACTTAGCGATGCACTTGTAGTTGTTCCATAATCAGCCCTTAAATCTAATAATAAGGTCTTTAATTTTCATGTAACAGAGATATCATTCCCTTGCTTAAATTAAGATAATATTGTTTTTTTCGTTTTCCTATAATGTTGCATTTGTTAAGTTATTTGATTAAAAAATATATAGTAATAACTAATAAGCTTGTTTTCTGGAAAGACTAATATTTTTAAGGATTTCATATTATTGATGTAAATTTCTTTGCATGAACATTTCATGGTTAAAATGTTATAAAAAATTTATTTATTATTAATAATATTACAAATTACTTATTTATTGTTAATTTAATTATATTTAGAAACTAAATTTATTGTTAATTTATATTTGTTTACTTTTACTCTATTTTATATTTATATGGTTATATTTATGATTTTTTATGTATTTTTAATTTTTTAAATATTTTACAGTTGAACTCCACCATACCAACAGAAGAAAAATATCTACAAACTGCAAAAACCCAAATCCGATGGTGAACTAGCGACATAGCTTGTAGCTCAAACAACCCGTAAACTCAATCATTAATCATATGGAGGAACTCTATTATTATAAAACTTTCCCATTTCAAGTTGTTCGAGATTATAAAAAATTAATGCCTCTCAATTATATAGAGAGACTTAAAATTATAAATAACTAAAGATTATAAATTAAATAGGTTAAATTAATGAATTATCTATAAGAGGTCTATTTAATTAAATTAATATGTTGGAATGGTTCATATCAAGCATGAACAATACAAAGTTTAATTATATTAACGATTAGGTCATTTATATTAATTCTAAGATAGATGGTAGGGCCCAAGTCCTACCTTTACAACTTAGTGGCAATCCCAATTCATAGAAGGTAGGGCATAATATTTGTTGGATACAAATTACAAGCAGACCGCTAATTAATGAATTGTATTGAGATTTAGAACTAACCTAAAGTTAAAAAAAATGTTGAAGCATTTCTGTGACTAGATGGAATGTTACAAAAAAGATTGCGGTAGGGACATGCTTTTTCCTATAATTTTCCTACATTAGGGTGTTTGTTATGCCCTGATCCCCATTTGTCTTTTGTACTGGCACCTACAATTTGACAGTCTGGCAGTGAATGGGACTTGAATTCCTGTTTTCAGTTGTTCCCATCTCCGAATTTTGTGGAAGAATCATGCTCCATTTAGTGTTCTATTTCTATTTTGCCGGTTATGTTGTCATACTAATCTTCATTGCACAATTGAGAAACAGTGTTATACATAATGCAAGTAATTAAATCATCCTTCTGGCTGCTAACTGCTATTGGGATCATGTTTCTTGAATCAAATGCCTGGTTTTCATGAGTTTAGCCTCTTGAAAGTGAAGTTCAAGCAAAATATAGGGATTTCTGATTATTTTATGAGAATGTTGGCCATGTGATTTCCCCCAAAGAAATAATCCTGTGTCGACCATGCAATACTAATTAGTAGTAGCCAAAATGTGCAGGTTGTTGTTCATCGTTGCAGGGTGAATCAGATATAAAGTTTGAAGATAATAACCAGGCATATGTTGGCATAGTTCATTCATACACAAGGAAAGTGCCTTGAAGGTTATAATAAAGAGCCCAGTCTAAGAATCTCCTTAAGACTTTAAGTACATGATGTTAGCATTTCACTGGGATGTCCCTCAGGTTTAAAAATCCTTACAATAGTTTAGTTTGGACTACCTGGACAAAGAAGTCTGAAGACTTCTTTTATTTTTAGTTTTTTAAATTGAAAAAGAACAAAAAAAATATACGAAATAGGCAAAAGTGAGAAAAATCTCAAACAAAAAACAAACGCATCCAAACTGAATAGTAAAAATGAAGGACATCAAAAGCAAATGCAAAAACCTCAACGGTTATTCACTGTGTCAGATTATTAAGACTAAATTTCTTGTGTATTTTCTGTCATGAACAGGTTTACAGTTTGAAATTTTTCACGCTTTAATCATTCATTTTCCACTGAAGGTTCATCCAGAGGCTAACAAAGTTTTAATGCACATCTATCTTTCCCATTCTCAATCTGTATGTAGTCATGAGTTTCATTGAAATGTTTGCATGTTCATAAGGAGCATGGTTCTGTGCTAAGTTGCCAGTTCTGGTACAGGATCAGGTACGGGTACAGAATAAGGGTACGCCGGTATGGCAATACAAATCTCGGGTATGGTATGTTTGGGTACGGCTGTATAATATATATATGCAAAAAATTTAAAAATATACAGAATTGTAAATACATTTGATAGTATGATACTTCATCATTGATCAACGGTAGGTGATAAAGATAAATGCCATGAATAGTTCAAAATTTCAATATTCTGAACGGAGCGAAATGGGGCTTTTAAGTGCGTTTTAGGGTTTAAGTTGCACTTTTTGCAACTGGTTTTCATATTTTTAACCTTTTTTTTGGTGCCCCCTAGGCGTTGGCGCTCACAGGAGCGCCCCAGATGCCCTGAGTTCCCTGTTGGTACGCAGTGTACCCATAGGGAACCCAGGGCGTCCGGGGCACTCTCAGGGCACTCCTGAACCGGGACGCTCCTGGAGCAGACACAGGAGCCCAAATAGGAGACCCTGGTAACATACGTTCTGTGCTTCTATTTCTATGTGGCTGCACTCTTTCCCTTTCCCAATAGAGGAGACAAAAGCAACACGATGCTTATGAAACATTTTTTGTACACTTAAAAGTTATTAGTGTAACTTTAATTAGAAGCTAAAATAATTGTGTGCTTAAAACTTTCAAATTTTATAGTAATTTATATATTAATATTAAACCTTGCAAGAAAGTGGAACGTTAATTTGTTAGTTGTGGGGATTGGGGACCATTCATCAAAGTAAAAAATTTATATTTTAATTACTAAACCTTTATTAAACTAGTAGCTTTAACTTTTATTTTTGGATGGCAATAGCATGAGGTAGAGAGATCACAAGATTGGTGAGAGTTATAACAAGCAGGAATGAGATTGGAAACCATAGAGATGAAGCATGCTCTTCACAGGGGATTTTTGATGGCTTCTACATAGATTATCAAGCCGATCAGCAAATAGAACAGTGATTGTAGGAATGAGTAGTTAGGATTGCATCTGAAAGGCAGAGATCTTGGTTCTGATACTACAAAGGAAGATGAGCAGGAGGTTAGGCCAATCTATTCAACTTGCAAAATGCTGCTGCCCCTTTCATACTTTCCAGGCCTTTTATGAAATCCTTCTATTGCAGATGGACACCTACTTTGTGCCTCCTCTTGTCCATAGTCCTGTAGTTATGGCATCACCTTCTTCCAATATTTACTTGCACAGGGCAGGACAAGGAGCTTGATTCCCCCTCCTCTAGACCGCTTCTCTGAGGATGCCCAGCTGAATTGGGATTCCACCATGGTTTGGAGTCAAACAACCCATTTCTTTCCTCCCTGGAAACATATCTATTTCTTTCTTCCATTCTTCTCCAGAGCCAGATCAGCAATTTGACTATGCCATTGAAAATTTGGAGAGCCTATCATTTTTCATTGCATGAGCAGGTGTCTGTCCTTAGTAGAGATTAAAAGATGAATAGAAGAATCTCGGCCCTCTGTCACCAATCCTTTGGTAACTTTGCTCTCTAACAGGCTTTTTTTGGTGGTTACATTTCAATCTCTAGCATATCATGAATTTGTATGGGCAAATGGTCCCCACTCTTGTGAAATGCTGATCTTTTAACACTTCTTGTGGAACAGGTTGGGAGATTCATTAGAATCAATCCATCTTCAGAAGATTTACAGAATCATTTTGTTAAGAGTGTGTGCGATGATTGATTTTCCAAGCCCCTTCCACACTCCATCCATATCTGTTTGGCACGTGCCCCTTGGATTCAATTTATAAATTATGAAAGCCTTTCATTTCACTATTTTCATTTCAATCAAATGGAACATTCCAAGCGAGGGTGCAGCTCTCTCAAGGCTTCTTCTCCCAAGCTGCAGTGTGGATCCAAAAAATCAAAAAGCCAGACTCTGAATTCATCTTACAAAACCATGGCTAGTTCATGAAAAATCATACTAAGGAAGCCCATATTTCTTCATCAATGGATGACAAAGAAGATGGCACCAAAGTGGTCTCTCCAATTAGTGAGGCTGTTGGTGGGAGCTTCCTTTCAAGTGGGGAGGAATCAGATGATTCAAAGTATGATGATTTTGAAGATGAAATTTGTCCTACAAAAAAATCCTTACAATTTCCTAATCAAAGATTATTTTGACAAAAGCAAACTATGGCCTCAAAGGAAACCATCAGCAGAAGTTGATGGCTGAAAAAACAAAAAGAGGAGACTGATTGTGAAAATCAGGTTTCTCTGGGATAAATATACCATGCTTTTGACTGAGTGCAATGGATTGGAAGATTGTGCCTCAAGTATCTTCAAAGGACACTTGTAGAGCTGTGAAATATGACAGCTCCCCTCTCCCATCTCTAGATAGTAGATACTCTTTCTACCTCCACCAAGAAGCAGAGGGTTAGGAAAACAGAAGCTGAGCATCGTTATTTAATATTCAGAAGCGAAGGAGCCTCTCTCTAGAAGAGGGAAGAAGCAACCCTTGGCTCCTTCCTAGTTTGTTTTCATTCCAGAAAAGGGTTTGAATCTCTCAGCTTGTAGTGTTGTTTTCTGCTTTGGCTGCTATTTTCCAAAGTTTTTTTGCTGGTAACTAGAATCGTTCCCATGGCTTACAAGAAGGTTTGTTAAGTAGTTGATCAAATTTAATTAAAAATTGTTCATTAGGCCCTTTCCTGTTGGGGATTGTTGTTGGGTGCTTCACACCCTTAGCCTGCATATGCTAAACACAACCTTGGTTTGTAAGCAACAATAAATATGCATAATAATGGAATGATTGCAAAATTTATCATCACATTATATTTATATTTATATTCCAATATCATGGGCGGGGGCCCTAGCTCGGTTGGCTAAGTAATTCCGTTGCGGCTCTGCTGGTCACGAGTTCTAGTCTCCCCCGTCCCGTGGTACCGGAGGGCGTGTCGCGCCAGCGCCGCCGGTCACGTTAAAAAGTTTACCAGGCGCACTGCAGTTTATAGGGGGTCGTGCTACCCGATTCCTGCAGTCTAAAAAAATATATATATATATTCCAATATCATAGAATTATCTCATATTTTGTTTCCCATTCAAAATTTTTACTTTCACATTGTTAAAAATTAAAAAATAATCTTTCATAGTGTAATTTCCTTGTTAATATTTGTTATTTTATAAATTATTATTATACTATAGTAAATGTATTTACTTTTTGAAATTTGTTTAAATTTCAATAATTTAAATTTTAAAAGAAAAAATTAAATGTTTAAATTGATATTGAATCGGTATTACTATATTATTTCAAACTTGTAATATTTATGGTAATTTTGTTTAGTGAATGTATAATATGTGACATTTTGAATTTAATTCTTATTTAATATTTATTAGGCTGCAAATATGTATATGGTTATAATTTTTATATATTTTTTGTATGGACATACCCACACCACCCACCCCCAAAATTTGCCATACCAGTGTATTGTACCCACATACCCATTGCCATGAACAATTCCAATGATTAATCATAATTTTGATTGAGTTGCCAGTCCAGCATGGGAAAGTGTACAGGTACAGTTTGCCTAGGCTTCAGCTGTGTGTGTGTGTGTGTGCATGCGTGTGTGCCTAGGCTTCAGCTGTGTGTGTGTGTGTGTGTGCGTGCATGCGCGTGTGTGTGTGTGTGTTAGTTATGTCAAATACCCAACAAATTCTTCACACATCTTTCCAAAGAATAATAGCTACAACAGCATAAAAGAGTACATGTTCATAAAAGAGAGCAAGGTACATCTAATCTAAAATCAATCAATAAGACATGAAGATTGTTACTTTCTGACCTTGTGTATAAAATCTAGTATAGATACATCTATCTAAAAAGAGCTGAGAGATATAAGTCTTGAGTTTATTTACTTATGAGATGCTTTATTTTACTTTAACACTATTTAAAAATTATTTTTATTTAAATTATTTAGAAATATTTTTATTTACTTAACAATTATTTTATTTGACTTTATAAATGTTTAAGAATTACTTTATTTTATTTGGATTGCTTACTATTTTTATTTAATTAAAAATAATAATGAAGTTAAACTATAAAATATAAATATAAAATACTATATGCAAATCAATGGTTTTTTAATTAGAATTACAAAAATAATAAATGGTGGCTTTTCCAAAAGTAAAATTAAATATTACATACAAAAGTAAAGCTATTGTATTACCACAAAATAAAGAGAACAAAGTAGATACAGTAAAATAACTTTTAAGTAAATAAAATAGCTCCAAACTGATATCTCTCAGTGTTCTTTAGATAGATGTAGTTAGGATATCTATACTAATTTTATTTACTTAAGAATTAATTTATTTTAATTTAGAACTATTTTAAGAATTATTTTATTTTATTTGTGTTGTAAAATGTAGAGGGATGAGAATAGTTAAGAAAGAAAGAAAGTAGTAACCAAAAGTGGTTATTACATTAGTTCTAGCTAAACAAACAAAATCAAATAAATAATGGCAAACGCATAACATAAGGGGATTCAAACTTGAGCATTCATGAACATTTACGTTTTTGGACTTTTTCCTTTTGCATATGTTTTTTTTAAAGCATGCTCAGCACAAGTTCTCCCTGGCTGGAGCAGGATACAAAAATTAGAATGTAACCCAGCCATTTCAAAACATAGACCAGCCCAGAGTCGTGAACTGGATATAGGTACAGGGGATTTGGGGAAAGAACCCAGTAACTTGGGATCTTGGCAATTAGTTGCCCAATTCCAGTCATGCTGCATAGAACCAAACTGCAATTAAGACAGTAATCCCCACAATCTAAAAACTTCTACATGTGGACTCCCCACAATCTAAAAACTTCTACATGTGGACTCACTTATAGCCTTATACATCTTATCCAGGTCTTGTCCTAAATTTTTTCTAAGGATTAGTATTCTGAGTAATACTAAAAATAAAACAAGGATACAAAACAACAGAATGCATACACTGGTCCTTAACAAATTTATGTGTAAAATGAAATGAATACCTTTGTAAGTTCATGAGATAAAACCTCCTGAAGATCCTCAACAGCATCTTCCAAACCACAATCAGGGTATCTTGGAGTGTCCTGTGTCTCCCCTTGAAGAATATTGTTGTCACTATCTTGGGCTGAAGTCACCATTGCAGTTTTATCTAAAGAATCTTCCCGGCTATCCTTTGTATCCTTGCCTGATGAAGCCCCCTGCAAATTCTTCGGCTCTTCTTCTTCAGGTTGGGCAACAACCTTGTCCTTAACATCCATAGATAGTGCTTGAGTGGCTACAGAACTTGCACTACACATGCACAAAGGTGAGCATTATCAGAGAAAAATTCACATCACGTTTCATAAACAAGAAAAGCTAAATTCCACATATTCAGCCAACTCACATGGTAGAATGCCTGAAATTGTATCGCTTTCCTCCAGGAGTTCCTAACCCTGAGCTACCACCATTTGCTGTGCCTTGTTGCCGTCTTTTTCTGCGCCCTCCTGCAGCAAGCTCTGACTGAATTTCAGAATCATCTGCATCTTGCTCACTTGTGACTCTAGATGAATATCCACGTCGCCTTTTCCTTCCAGACTTGGTCGATCTTTTATCATTGGCAAGTGATTCCCTGTTGCTGTCATCAATTTCTTGAGCAGAATTGGCTTGATTTCCACCTGCCCTTCCTTCCTTGTCCTGCCTATTATCTGGAACTGCCGATTGATTTTGCAGGTGTTCTTGTCTACTTTCAGACTCATTCTTCTCCTGATCAGAAGGGACGTCAATAATTCCCCTGGCATCCTCTACAACAGCCTTCATGGATCGAGTTCTTTTGAAAACTTTAACTTTTGATTTATCATTTGACTTGGATCCATTACCTTTGGAGCGGGATGGTGGAGAATGGTCAAATTTTACAGTAGGTGAAGACTTGGTTATACCTTGCTCCTGAGCATCTACTTCTGTTTCAACTCCAGCATCATGATTCTGATCATCTGCTAAGAATGTGGGTTGAATTTCTAATCCTACAACAATTTCTCCAGTCATTCTTTCACTTTCTGCACCAGTAGATTCAGGTACCACTGTGGGTGATCTATCAGTTTCTTCTTTTCGGCCTGTAGAATCAATCATTTTCTCAGGGGATGGCGATTGGTTAAAAAACCTTGTAGCACATCGCTGCAACCATGACAGACGGCCTGGTGTTCCCGAAGCACTTGGAACTGTTCTTCCAGAAGAAGGTTCGGGATCACCCTTTGCAGATGCAGATGCAGTTGTGCCAAAAATCTTTTGGGGGACCGCTTCCAGAGAGAAACCATGGTCATCCCCAGACCTATGATTTCCACCGTTATTTGCGATCAGATCCAATCCATCCTCCCTTATATTTAGCTCTGTTTTCAATTTCTGAAGCTGCTCAAACAATCTTAAAACTTCTTCTCTTTCTTTGCACAAAGATTCTCGCTGTTCTTTAAGCTTGTCCCTCTGGAGTTGGAGTTCTACAATATCTTTCTTTATCTCAATCCACTGCATCTCTGCATGCTGCCGACCTGTGCTAATCTCTTGCCTTTCCTTCTCAAGCTTGTTCCTTTCAAGTCTCATCTCTTCCATTTCTTTGGATAACAATTCCCTTTGTGCTCTGATATGCTGTGTCTCCCTCTCTTTCTCTCTTTGAAATCCAATTTCCTTTTCCTGCAAAGACTTCTCAATCTCCTCTTGCCTTTTCTCTATATTATTCTCCAGATCACTTCTGTGAAGTTCACTATCTCGAATAAGATCTGCTTGCTCCCTTCGAATACTCTCAAGCCACTCTGCTCGTTCATGCTGCATGTTAGCTGCAAAAGCTTCCTTTTCAAGATGAAGAGCCTCTGTCTCGTTTTGAATTCGTTCCTGCAGTGCAGATTTTTCTTGTTTTAATCTTTCTTCTTCATCGCTACAGCCATTTGAGATTCTTTCTTTCTCTTCTTTCAACCAGTAATTCAATTCTTCTTTCACTTTGTTCTTTCTTGAAACGACAGAACTTTTCTCCATCCAGCTTCTTCTTCTCTATCGTAATTTCCTTTTCCTCATTTTTTAGGATTTTCTCTCTTTCCTTGAGAGTTTTCGACCTTGCATCCACCTCTTTCTCCTTTTCCTTCAGCTTTTCAACTTTCTTTTCAATTTGTTGCTCCCTTTTACTAATCTTTTCCTCTTTAGAATTGATATCTGTTTCAAACAACTCTAATGTACTTCTCCTCTTTTCCAGCTCCTTTTCTACTGATATCTTTTTCTGTTCAAGCTCAGCTTCGAACTCAATTTTCCTTGCTTCAAGCATAGCCTTGTGCTCATCCAGAAGCTTTTGGATCTCCTCCTGCACTTACAGGGAGAAAATTATTAGGTCCCATTTAGAATAGAATTGTCTGGATGCTAAAAGATCACTACATATTTGTAAAGACGTTAGGACAGAGCAAAGGAATAAAATGATCTGATTAACATTGTATTTTAGATATCAACCAGAAATTATTGAATTCCATATCATGAATCCTTTCCAGAAACTCACATTCTCCTTACTGGCAAGTTTCTCTTGTAAGACAAGCAATTCTTGCTCTTTCTTGTCAATAAGAATTTCTCTTTTAACAGCATTCTGAAAAGGAAAAAGTAAAAATGAGACATGGTCATATAAGTTTTATGGTTTAAACTTTAATCTATTATAATGGCAAAATCCTATTTTACAAAATCCTAAAAAGCAAACCTCTTCTCTTGTGGATAAAGCTGTCAACCTAACAGTTATATCTGCCTCTTTCTCTTTTAAGGTTGAATGATCATTCTCAATCTGCTTTTTGGCATCCTCCAACTCCTTTTCAATTTGTTTCAAAGCCTCATCTCTCTGATTTGTGTACTCTTCCCTTTGATTCAGTAACCTCTGTCCTTCAAGCAATCTATCTTGGCCATCTTGCAATTTTTTCTCCCAATCAATCAGATTCCGTCTTTCAAGGGAAAGCTCTACCTCATGGGCCTCACGCCTGAAAGAACATCCATAATATCATTTTAGCACAAGCCAACATATTCAGTAGAGTAGAAAGTTGAACTGATAACACAAGATAATACAACATAGCTGAAAACACAATCTAATTGCCTAACAGAATTGACTTCTGCACAAATAATTGCAGGCATAAAGAATAAGCTTGCTGCTTATCCAAACAATTACACTGAATCTCAAAGGATTCCAAAAAGAAAACAGGAAGAAAGAAACTCAGAGTCTGTATTGATCTTTTCATAGTTGAAGTATAACCGTATACATCATTAAAAGCAATAATTCGACAGCTAATTTTATGTATCTATAACATACAGATACACATAACCAAGCATGTTGCTGACAGCAGAAGTAGACACAGCATGCATTGACTTAAGGTATAGGTGAATAAGAAGATTCAAAAAAAAAAGAAATCAGCAATTACTGCCATTACATACTCAGACTTGAAGGATTGACGATCTCTTCTAAGAGCACTTTCAATAGCTTCAATCTCCTGCAATTTTCTTTCTGTCTCTGCATGCTTGCGGCTTGCTTCAGCCTGCAAAGCTTCAGCTGCATGCAACTTTGATTCTGCATCAAGGTTCTTCTCTTCTGTACTTGCCACCATGTCACGAGCTTGTGCCAGCTTACTCTCAGATATAAACTTTTGTTCAGCAACTTCGGAACGCATCTCATGTAAAGCTTTCTCAAGCTGAAAAATAAAGTGACAGAGATTAGCAAACCTACTTCAAAACAATTCAGAAAAGGGGTTATTTCCAACATAATTTGCTAAGTTTTGATTAAAAATTGATACTCAAACTGGGCATATTGAAATCAATCTTGTTTAAAATGGTAGACAACTACATTATTGCAGGCTGCAGCTCCCAGGTGCCTTGGAAGCGAAGCGTGCCTTGGAAGCAAAGCACTCCTAATTACAAAATGTAACCCAGAATTCTGAGGATAATGTAGCGTATGCTTGGAGATACTATCATTTGCTCTTAAATCAGCCAATTACTCAAAACACAGTTAGCATGTCCTACATTTTAGTTATTGTAGAATCTTGACACAATATTCTACACAATTTAAAAATCTTCTGAATGCTGTAATATACCCATTTTCTTTGCGCCAATCACCACCAAAATTACATAGTTAAGGCTTGATTTTCTAGTTGCAAATTTCAGTTAATGTGAAGTGTAATATGTTCTAAAGCGAAGTATCTATTACTTTAAATTACTTAATTATTATCCTCATTCCAAGCCTTTAGGCAAAACTAGGGTACAAAAATGCACAAAAAAGAATTTTAAAATAAAGGGAAAGTAAAACATAACAAAAGTATAGTTCAGTTCATATCTGTTGTGAAATTGAGAATTCCATACTGTTGTTGCATACTTATGTCATGTTTTTTCATTAAAAATATCTTATTGTAAAAAGAATTCATGACAAACTTACAAGCATGCCACACTGGAATGATCACACGATTTGAGGAAAATTAATGTCATTATGGAACAAGTGATTCTTCTCTTGCACAAAACTGACTCAACCGAACAGATAATTTGTAACAATTTGTGATGTTGCTGAAAAATCCTTGTTGAAAATATTAGATAAGCCCACAGATTACATTTTTTCAGAAAAATGCAAAAAAATGCAATTGAAACAGTGAAATATAGAGCAGTCTACAGACTATATGAAGTTAAACGTCAAATAATAATTTCTAACAAACAATGTGAAAACCAATTCATCAAAAGATGATTGCATAAAATAACTGATGTAAACAAGGAAGAGTACTTATCACATAGGGAGTCCCTACATTTACTGAACCTTAACCTCAAAATTTGCAAATTTCTGTAGGGTTAAAAACTTAAATCTGTAATCATAATCATCAAATGACAAGCCAACAATGAACAGCTTGAGTTTCAACTCTCAATAACAAAACAACAAACTCTCCAGTAAATGATCTGCCATTTGGAGGGTGGATTTGTTCAGTCATGGGATTATGATAATCTAATCCCTATGCACCATTTGTGGAACATAAAAAGCAAACTTTACATTTAATCTCAAAACTGATGCCAAAAGTATCCCTCACAATGTTCGGACAAAAAAAATAATAATAATAAACTTTCTATGACAAATATGACATCGAGATTGGATAGCATGTTGGACTGCATGAAAAGGTTTACAAAAGATCCAACTTATCATCATTGAGGATTACACACTATGCATTTAGAATATGGAATTCTTAAGGTGATTAAAATGTATAGCTATTAAAATAAAGCTTCAGAAGATGTGTACATATCAAAACCTAGAGCTCACCTAAAATTTAGACAACAATATTTTCCTCACATAATTAAAAGCATATCCAGTGCACTTGTAATAAGTAAACTCAAATTGGGTCATAATTGAAGAGCACATGGCATAGATAAACAGTATCCTTACATCAGAAACACACTGTTTCTCAACGCCTAACGATTTCTTCAAGCTTTCTTCTCGCTTTTCAGCTTCTGTTATGGCAACCAAGTGTGCAGATTGTTCTCGCTTCAGACTTTCTTCAGCTTCAGCTAGAGCAAGTTTCATTTGTTCATACTTAGATGTCCATTCCTTGCGCTCTATTAAGAGAAGCCCCATATTGTATTGATAATCATACAGCTGTAAAAGACCAAAAAGATAATCAGAAGAAATATAAGAGCAAGAGTTCATATATGAGTTGATATGCATTTTACAAATTAACATTTAAACATTATTGTGAGACGTTTGAATTAGTAAAATCTCAGACATTATAATTTCATTTATATTTTGTTGAATTTTTCTCTATCAGACTGTGGAGATATTTTATGGTCTGACAATTCAGGTCTCACAACTGGTCTCATGAACCTGTAATCAGAAAATAAATTTAAGACAATGAATTTATTATTTATATGAATTTCCTACACTGATGAGAAAAAGAAGTGTTGAGCCATATCCTTAAAAGAGCACTCCTGATAAGCTAAAAAAAGGTTTTGAAACAGCAATAAGGAACTTATGATTCTCTGGTATAAATAATATACATGACAGTAAATGAAGGACCAGTAGGCAGCAATTTAATAACCCTTCATAAAACAAGAAAGGTTTTAAAACAGAAAAATGTCTACAGCTAATGTGGGAAAGGAACTTACAATTCTCTGGTACAAATAATATATATGACAGTAAATGAAGAACCAGTAGGCAGCAATTCAATAAATCTTCATAAAACATACATTTTTTCTCTATTCAAGACTTAATATTACACTTGATAGAAAAAATATTGATGTCATTCCACATGGACAAACAAACGTGCACCTTCAACAGAAACTTGATACACTGGATATAATTATACTTGTGCTGCCAACCACCATCCCCAGATCTGGGTTCAAAGTTGCTCTGTCCCTGAAATTTGTCCTGTTCACCCCATTCCAAAACTCCATGGAATACTATAAGTATAGATAAATATGCAATCCAAATGTAAGATAGGGGCTTTTGGACTTGCCTTTGAAGAGCTTATATTTTGGACTCCTATCTTAAGAACAACGAGTGAAGTTGCAAGGAGAGGAAAGCTCTCAAGGCACATAATGAATGCAACTTGCAAAGAAATAGCCAAAAAATCCTGTTAGTCCAGTTAACCATATTGTTTGTTATTATAGTTGAGGGTAGATATAGAAAAAAAGTGTGCTAATAGTTGGAATAAATATAGAAGAGTGATGTGTGTAGATATAATTCTGCAAGAGTATCTCATGTAATGAGTTTTTAGAGAATTAATGAAGAAATTCATATATTAAATATTTCCATCTCAATCTCTTAGTGTTTAGCTTCCAAAGTGTACACTAATCAGTTGATTGCTTGATGGCTGTTCCTTTGATCCTCAACAAAGCCCTCATTGTGGCATCTGAGCACAATAATATCATGCATTGCTGAAGTGACTTCAGAAAAGTTAAAGTTGATTTGAGTTGAGTTGAGAGGAAGCAAGTAAAACCAAAGTGAATCTTACTGTTAGTGAATTGAGTTGCTCTGAGAAGTGGAAAAGAGAGAAATTGGAGGTTAAACCACATTAAAGAAGTGCAAAATACAACCAAGAGAGGAATACCTCTTGGAAGAGGAGGTTGAGCACAAAAATTTGATCTTGCAAAGACATTAGGCACTGAACAAGCCAGATTGGTTGCCATAAAGGACTTACTTCGAAGGAAAGTTAATGAAGTGAAATTAAGGAGGAAAGAATAACCTATTGGAGGATGGGAATTTCTTGGTATATAAATGGTCCTTGGCTTCCCATTCAAAATGAATTTAACACATGTTAAAGAAGAAGCATATCAGCATGGTTTGAGTCAAAAAGTTAAGATTTCAAAGTAAGCCATAAAGTGTAAGAGGGGGTGGATGTTAATGTTAAAGTAATAGCAAAGTTGTTGGAAAAGGTGAAGTTGTTGGGTAACGCAAATATAAATAAGTTAAATCAAGCTTCACATATGATATTAAATGCCCTTGATTACTCTAATTTTTATAGAAGAAAAGGTGGGTAATTATTTGGTGGTGTTTTGGAAGTGGTCAGAGATAAATATGCAATCCAAATGTAAAAATAGTAACTTTTGTAATTTCGTTTCAAGAGCAAAGCTTTTACACTCGTATCATTAAGAATAGACGCAAATAAATTGCTAGGTGATGTAAGCTCACAAGGAACCAAGTGATTACAAATTGCAAGTAGATTGCCAAAAATTCCATAGTTGAGTTGAATGTACAGTATTTGTTGTTGTATTTGACGATTGAGATTAGAAAAACAGTGTGTTATAATAGATGGAACAAGTGTAGAAGAGTGGTATCTGATAGTAATTTTTCCAAACTATTCTATGTAATTGGTTATGAAGAATGAAGAATATCATATATTTCTATCTTCATGTGTTAATGTTTGGACTATACAGTATACACTACTCAATAGAGTGCTTATTGTTCATTCAACTCTCAACGAAGTCATTATTGTGGTAACAAAGCATTTTAAAATCATACATTTTTTTACATAAATTGGGTCAAGTTCATTTCTGCGGCATGGGAAGAAGTAAAAGTAAGCTGAATTCTATAAGTGAATTAAATTATTCAGAGAAGCGGATAAATAAGAAAATGAACATTCAACTACATTACAGAGGAGTTTTATGTTAGCTTATTCTACCCCAGCTTGCGCGCACAGACCTTAGCAGCATTTATTGACCAGCACATGCCAGCATATTAAGCGTGTGTACAACTCACTCGATGATGAGTACGACTCCAACCATAATTAACAAAGAGGGAAGATAACCAATTACAAAACTATAAAAACGGGGGATGGGTAGAGATTTTATGAGACCAAAACGACCCATGGGACCACCATCTACAAAGCACCACCAAAAAAGTGATAATCACTGCCAGAAATGACAAAGGAGGCTCTGTTCAAGTTCAAGACACCGATGTACTTACTTGAAAATTGAGAATTTACGGCAGAAGTGGTCACAGGTTCAATTCTTCCAAACTCCTCTTAGAAACCAAGACTGGTGTTTTATTATCTTGTTCTAGAGTTTGTAAGCATTTGGACAAAAAATGTTTATTTAGAAAACTCACAACAACTGGGAAGAGTATCAGGCTCACATAACAGGCCCCGTGTTCAAAATTGGAAGACATTATAGAACGTTTTATCCAAATCGCTCAGTGGCCTGTCCTAAAAGAACTAGGAGAGTCAGTAGTAGGTGAATTTCACAGAAAAGATATCCCTAACTCATGACTCCCACAACTAAACTTCAAGGGAATTTAGAAAATTAAAAAAGGGGCTAATTTAACAAGTTCTTTTAGGGGAAAATTTAGCAAACAAAAAAAATAATAATCCAGGTACTGACCTCGGCGTCAAGTTTGTTAATATGAAGGAACAAAGCCGCCCTGTCTTTTTTCTCGAGCGAGTCCTGGTCCAGAGATCCCGACTCCCTGAAGCGCCGCCAGACCTCAGGCTCCGCCGCCGCCGCAAACCGGCCATTCCCGTCTAAAGAATTCCTCGGTGGGGCCTCCACGGTGGCCTTCCCGGCGCTGCCACCTGAGCCCACGGTCACATGGCCGCTCTTCTCCACCACTGCAACTGCCCTGTCATCCACCGCAGGCGAGGAGCGAGATGTAGGAGACCATCCCGGCCAGCGCCCCCTCCTGTTGGGGGTCATCATCTCTCAAACCTTCGAAACCCTAATTTTTATACTCTCTCTACTTTAAGTCCCCGCGGCTGTCACATGCAAGCAAAGAAAAATTTAAACCCTCTCCCGCTCCTTGGCCTTCGCCTCCCCACCTATAGGCAAATCAAACCCGCAACCTCGAACCCTCGGCTCCTCCGTTACAATAAAGAAGAGCTCAATCCCTGCCCATGACATCGAGAGTTCGATCCACAGGCACTCACAAGATGAGAAAAATCCGTGAAGTAAAGTTATCTATCCTGTGAGTTTTTTTTCCGTTCAATGCCTTGTTGACCAACTTCCGAGAGCCGTGTGATACAAGACCTCTTGTCTGCCTTTAACAGCTCACGGCTGTTCCGCCACGTGACGACATTTAATTGGGTGGAGTCTGGGTCTCTACTTAATGCAGTGTGGGGAAAGCTTCACGTGGGTTCAAATGAAGACGAAATTCGCCAAAAATGAAATTCAAATGCGTCTGGTAAAAATTTATGGATTTGTCTGCCGTTCGGCTAAGGTTTTTTAATTTTTTAATATATGTTTGCAGAAATGCGGAGAACATTACATTATTTTCTCTTACCTGTTTTAAAGGAAGAAAAAATTTATAATATTAGCCTCTTGGGTAGTTAGAGTTGTCATTCCCCTTGTGGGCCTCCTCTTGCTTGGGCTTTACATTGTACTAAGGGGTTGCAATTGTTAGTGAAGGAATCATGTATATAGTATTGTTTTCCAAATAGAGTCTTTTTAGTCCAAGGGGTAGACATGGAGTGATTAGTTGGAGATACTCAAATTTAAATATTAAAAGTGACATTAAGGTGTAATTTTAGGTGGTGATTCTTAGTCATTTGTTTGTTTGGTTTCAATATTTAAAATCAAAATAAAATTTCTTTTGATTATTGTTAATCTTCTAGTTAAGGTGGACTTTATATATTCTTTTGTCTCATGATAAGTGGGTGTTCACTTTTCGTTAATAAGTTTGTGTCATATATTACAACCAAAAGTTGGAAGTTTGGTTTCATATTGGAATGGTAAAAATTGCATACCTATGCTCTTTCGTCTTATGTTTTGAGTTTGTTCTAATTAGAGCATCTTAAATGTAATAACAAGTTTACAAGTGGTATATTTTTATATGAATTCAATTAATGACAACATTATATCTAATTGTATTATCACTTATCCCCAAATATTTAGCCTTGATTCCTAGATCCTCTAATTGTCATCATGTATCAAATCCGCAAATGTGGACTTGACCTAGATCACTTATGTAGTCATGGATTTAAACCTGAAGTTTAAAAATTTAAATTCAAAATAAATCTTACTAACCCCCTCATATTAGCCAAGGTGCACTAACCTAGGATGTGTTTGTATTGATTTGAATTCATAATTTATGTGGCTAAGGGGACTCTTTAATGATGTTCAAAGATAATTTAATTAGTGGATGTGACTTGTGTATATCATTTAGAAGAAAATAAACAACCTCTACAAATATCTAAAGCATGTTATAATAATGAGGAAGAGTGATTGACTTCCTTGTTAGTAGTCAAGGTTTATATTAGTTCAATGATGATGGAGATAGAAAATAAATAAAGTTGTTAAATTTTGATGGAGATAATTTAGTCAATAGTTAGACTTGTAATATTAATGATAAATATGTGAGTGTTGTCCTATTTAAATTAGATGTTCTATGTTATATTTGATTTCTACATGATGATGTAATGAATTAGGATGGTGTCTTTAAATACACAACCCAATACACATAAGTTATGGTATTTTAGGATCCAAGGTCATTTAAGACCATAATCATATAGGCAAAATGATTAATTCTAGAAAGGCACCCATAAGATCATGATCATGTATGCAAAGAGGTATAAAACGAAAAGATAAAAGTGCAAGGTGTGTATTTTTCTCCTTTACAATCATATATTGTATGGTGTTGTTGAGATTCAAAATTATGTTGGACTTAGAAATAATCAATTTGCTAAACTAATTGAATTACTCATTGATATTCAAGTATATTTATTGAAATGTGAGTTTTATACAATGAGAATAACATAAAAATATGTGCTTAAAAATATAAATCATATAGATTTAACAAAATTATATATTTGATTGTTCTTAAATTTTTCAATTAGTATATATAATTTTAAAAAATCCTTGTCATTAAAATTTAAAATTGTAAAGGTGATGATATGAAAGAAATAAGATCTTCTAAAACTTTACTTATGTAACCATATTATTCTCAAATTATAAGATAAAAATATATAAGATTATGACTAAAAATTGTGCCCACCATTAACTCATTTAATGCATTCAATGTTATGAAATAATGAAAGAGCATAAATTCATGTTCACTTGAATAGTTTAAACTATATAAAAATTAAACCTTTAAATAATAGGTATAAAATTTAAATGGATGTCACTAATAAAGTATGCTAAATTTAAAACATACATATAAATCAAATTAATAGTGAAAATTTCATATAATTAAAAGGTAATCATGAAAATGATTGTCTTAGTTTTTCTTCCTTTAGATTCGTTCTACCTTTTTTGTGCATTTTATCTAAACTCCAACCTCCAATTGGTTACATGGTGTCATCTAGGGGTCTAGGGGACCCCTCTTCTCTCTCTTTTAAAGACGTAATATTTGGTGGGGACTCTACATTGTTTGGGCATGTGGATGTGATTAACTTCCTCTTGCATATTGTGGAGGAATCCAAGAATAATCATATTAAGGGTTGTGTTCAAAACCCAATGGTTGTTTGGAAAGAAGCAAGGAACACCTGGTGATGATGATCAACCTAAATGTTGTTGTTGATGATGTTCTATATTGTCAAAGCATGCATTAATTTGAAAATTTATGGGGGTTCACATCATTGTACTTTTTTTAGAGGTTTAGACCCATAATAATTGGAATCTATAAGGGGATATGTAAATCATCATAGGGGCAAATGGCTTCTTATTTTTGGTGTTTTCTCGATTAGAAAATTGAAATATGATCTTTCAAGGTGGCCCCTATTTTCATAATTGGGAAGGGATTTTTATCAGGACATGGCATATGGGGTTTGATCCTATGGAAGAGATTTCATCAACGATTCATATTTGGATTCATCTTCCTCCACTTACAATGGATTTTTGGTGCCAAGACATTTTATATTCCATTGTTGTAGTTCTAGGGAAGCCCCTAGGTCCATCATGACAAATCCTCAATCATAGGGTAACCACTTTTTCTTTTCTTTGTGGAAATTAATTTAAATAACCCTTTTTCCAAGTCTCTAAAAATCAAATTAGGGAGCATTTGTTGGATCTAATAGGTTGACTATGAAGCACTTCCATTTCATTGTCATGTTTATCATGAGTATAGAAACTTGCAAAGGAATCACCCTAAGTTGGGAGTAAATCTTCAACAACCTCCTAGGATACATGCAACTAATTCTAAAGTAAAGGGTAAAGCTCCAATACAAAACAAAGGGCCTAATTCCAATAGTTTTATTCCTATGAAATCTCAGTTAAAGGAAAGGGTGTCAACTTGTCAAAATAAAGCTACACCTAGGGGGCTTTTGGAAACAAAGATGATGTTCTCGAAAACTTTAAGATAAAGTCAAAGGAGCATGATCATACTATTTGGGGTCAAGTTATACAACGAATGGGTTCAGTCAGTCATATTCCTCTAGTCCCTATTTCAAAGATGGATACATTTGAGGATTCAAATGAAGGAGTTGCTCCTTCATCATTTCTAATTGAGACTTGGGTTAATGATCAAGAAGATGTAAGGGATCTAGAGGTTATTATGGCTTCTAACACTTTGTACGATATTTCTTTGGAGTGTACAAACACTAAGATTATGGTTGATCTTGTGTCTGATTTTGGCACTAAGGAAAATGTTAAGAGGAAAGCTTTGCCTTAGGAATCCATCAGAAGAGCTCAAAGAAAGGGGTTGTTGATTAAATGGTCAAGGTGGGAAACAAAAAGGATCTAGAAAAGATAAAGATAATGGAAGAGTCTTTAGTGGAATTTGGTGTTGTTAGGACATTGGATATTCATTTTGCCTCTTCTCAAAATTGATTGTGATCTCATGAAATGTTAGGGGTTTGAATAACATCCCTTGACAAAAGGCTACTCGAGATTTGGTACATGATTATAAACCAAATATTTTATTCATTCAAGAAACTAAGCTTTCATCGAAGGATATGATGAGTACATCCTCCAAAATTTGGAAAAGGGGGCTTTGTCAGTGTGTTAGTTCCTAAGGATCGACTAGGGGTGTAGCCTACCTCTAAGATTTCTCGTAGATACTTGTCTTGATAGCTAAACAAATCCATTATCTTGCTTCAAACTTTGACGCTCCCTTTGTTCATGTTCCTAGGGAATGGAACAAGGTTGCCAACAGTCTAGCCAAATGGGTCTCTAAAGAAATTTGGGTGCGGTATGTGGTGGATTGGGGTCAATTAGGTCAGCATAAAATTTAATTATCGCTTTAGTCCCTCCATGATGATCAAGAAGATTAGTTTTGGATGGATGGATTGGAAGGTTTTTCTTCTTGGTAGTAGTGTATGTTTTCATGTTGGTATGTTGGGTTGGTTCTATGTTTGTACCCAATGAGATTGTGTTCTTATGTATATCTCGATGGCTATGGTCATTTGAAATTCTTTTTATTGTATTTGTGAGCATTTTAATTAAATAAATAAAAAATCACCCCTTTTTAAAAATGGAAAAAAGGTAATTATTAAAATTTGAAAATGTTATATTCTATATAAAAAGGCCATTGTCATTTTATTCTAATATTCTCTCTATAACATATACCAATAAAATTTTCAACTTAAATGCAAAGCAAACTATAAAATGGTAGAAAAAATTATGTTAGAAATTTTTTTTGTGAATACTTGTGTCACTTTCTATAACATTTACTTACTACGACTATCTATTGTATGCCTTGAGCAAGGAAGGTGAATAAATCAAATATTTTGGTTATGGTGTTTTATAATTTATAATATCGAGTTTCTTAATACTGTAGAGGAGAAAAGTACATACCTTGCATTTTTTATTTTTACACTATTTTCCATTCATGTTTATGTTCTTAAGGGGATCTTCTAGAATTATCAATTTGTAAACACTTCTAAAGTGGCCTCAAATCATAAAAAGTATTGAGTTATGTGTCCAAGCTTGTGAATTTAAATGCATCATCCTAGTTCATTTTTATCTTCACATAGAAATAAAAGACATTGAAAGAGTGTCTAATCATGAAAACACATTTAGACACTTGTCACAAACACTTAACAAGTTCTAGCTATTGACTATTGTGTTTGCATTAACATCCAACTCCATTATTTACTTTCTACTTTCACCAGTATTGACTCCTCTTTGGGGCCTAACAATAAGGAAATTGATTGCTCTTCCCTAATTTTATCGAAATTTCCCATAATTCTTTCTAGCACCACATAATTTCACTCACACAAATATCACTTAGATGAGCATCTCTTGCAAGTGGTAAAGATAAAATGTTGCATCATGATAAAATTATGACAAGGAATAATCATACATCATTTAGGATAAAATCATGTGTGATTGCATCCTAACAAAAAATGTGAGAGTGACCTTTAAATTTAGATTTTATTAGTTTTCTCTAATGCATCAAAATAATAGATTTTAAGGAATAGTTACAAAATTGATCAAAATAATCAACAAATATATATTGACCATTGAAATTGGGTTCAAGTCATAATCAATTAAAGGCAGCAAAGGTTGCCTTCTTTGTTTTTATCACTCGAGGTGCATGATTATTTTCCCTTATGATTAAATATTATTTTATGGGTAGGATAATCTTATGGGGGAGTTATAGTGCCACATCAAATTATTAATGGTGATCTGGATCATGTAGGGAGGTAGGTGGGAGTGAATAGTGCCAAAGAAAAATATTTTGGAGTTTGAGGGTTAGGGATACCTCATGACTTACCAAATGTCAAATAGTTAGTGTTTAGAGGAGAATCATTAGGGTAAGATCAGGTAAAAACATCAACAAAGGTAAGGGAAAGTAGAGGTCAAATGGAAGGAATCTTAGTAAGGGTAACTCTAAAATATTAACAAGGAAAAGGGATGAAGATGGGGAATGAGTGAAAGGTGTGCTAGGATGGAAAAGTCTGATATCCTAACAAGACTATAGGAACATTGTGGAGTTGGGTAGAAAGGAATGCTAGAAGGGACACTCTAACAACAAGTAACAATTTCCTAATGTCATACCTTAACTCATTAGAAGTACAAAATGGGCTAATAGTGTCTTTGATTGGGAATAATTAAATAAGGTAAATTATAAGTTCACCCTACTCAATTTTTCTTGTCTTCAAGCAATAAAAATTTGGATGCTCTGATATATTTGGTCCCTTCATGTAACATTTTCTATTGGAAAGTTCTCCTAAAAGACCAAATATATTTTGATATGCCTCCTCAATTTCTTTAGTCTAGTATCTAACACTTCTTTGGCTATCAAAATTATCTTTCCCTCATCATCCAAGGGTGAAAGGTCCAATAAGCATGTACTATATTTCAACCAAGAGCCCCTTTTAGACAAGAGATATGGAGGACATTATGAATCTAATTTTTTTATGGAAGCTCCAACTTGTAAGTCACATACTCTTCTCAATATTATGCAAGACTCATAGTACTTGGGTTTGAGTTTTTTTACCCTAGTACTCTTGATGGAATATTTCATATATGGTTGCAATCTCAAGAAAATGATCACCTACCACAAAATTCCTCTTGGTATTTCTATTCTCTATGCATACTTTATGTTGGTTTTGTGCTTGTTGTAGGTGATGTATAAGTGATCATAATATGTATTGAATTTGATTTACCAAATCCCCTATTGCAAGTACTCTATAATTTGAAAATAACAAATTAGCAAAAGAAGAAGCACCATAAACATATAGAGCACTAAATGGTGACATAACAATGGATGTATGGAAGGTAGTGTTATAGTAATACTCTCCTAGATGCAATCATTTAATCTATGTAAATTATTAATTTAACACAAACCTTCTCAATTAACCCTCAATCTATTTGTTTACTGTCTTTGATTGTCCATCTATTTGTGGGTGATAGCCAGTACTTGTAGCAAGTTCTCTACCTATAAGTTGAAAAAGTTCCTGCTATAAGGAACCAAGGAATCTATTATTCTTGTTGCTAACAATGTTCTTGGGCAATCCATGCAATTTAAATATTTATCTAAAAAAATTACCATTTGTGCTTCCTTAAACTCTATAGTGATAGGTGCTTAATCAATGATGTAGGAGCATCCAAGGGTGCCAGGCATCCTGCATCCCAAAAAACATTTTTTTATGTGATTCTTAATTGCAGGTAGTTTTTGGGCACCTAGTTGGGCACTCTTAAAGCTTGGAAATTTTGAGTTATTAAATTGGCTAAGTATTTTAATGTTTTGATATTGTCTTTGGGTGAAAATTCCTGGTCAAATTTTTGTAACTATTATTTTATTTATTAGCTCAAAAAAATTGTGATTTGGTGCACATTTAATGTGTCAAAAAATCCAAAAATTGGAAATTTGAAAATCCAACACTGAAGTTAGGAAAATTAAATTTTAGAATATTAAATAATGGCACGGAAGATAATTTTAACGCTCATGTGTAGCTAGAAAATTAATTAGCTGCTAGACTTGTTGCAAGAGAGGTTACATGCAAAAAGGAGTTACATTCATGCAGGGTTTTTTTCTTTTAGAATATAGGTAGTGGGTTGCAACAGGTTTTGAAGGCATATTGGAGTGATTTTAATTTTTATTTGGTAGCTCCAGGTATAGGAATCCAATGCCCAAGAGCAGAGAAAGAGAAATTTTGATGAGGGTTGCAGTAGTGAAGTTGTATGGAGAGGTTGTAGAGGAAGATACCAATAGTAACCTAAGTGTTGAAAAGGATTTAGAGGTGATTTGAGGGTGTTTGAGGCTGATATGAATTAGTTTAGTTTTGATTTTGTATTGCACAAATAAATTTTGTAATGGATTTTCAATTTAAATGAAGATTTGAAGAAGAATTGTTAAAATCTAAATTTATTCCATTAAAATTTTAATTGTATGTGCTTGAAAAATTGTGGTAGTATTGCTACTTGGATGGTTTTTCTAAAAAGATCCCCCATCCTTGTACTACATCAAATGGTATCAAAGTTGGTGGATATGCTAGGTAAATATATTTGTTACAAGTGAAGTGGATTCCTATAATTGTAGAGGGTTGGGGAGGACATCAAAGCCATGAATGTAGATTCTTTGTTGTAGGTATGAAAGAGGACCTATGACTATAAAGGGTTGATACCCTAAAGTGAGAGAGATTGTTGCAAGGACTTGTAACTATAGAGGAACTTGTGAGTCTCTGAAAAATATCTTTGAAGAAGAGGATAAGATGGGTCATGAGAACTGTGAGAATTTTATTATGGTAAGAATGGCGACACAAAAGGTTTAATAAATTTATTATAGAAGAATTAGAAAAGATCAAGGCTAGATTGGATGAGATAGAGATGGAGTAGAGAAAAGAGATTGAAATGGGTGGAATGAAATGTGAAAATAAGAAAATCATCTTAGAAGAGGACAATGTAGAGAAGAAAGAGGAAAAGCAAAGGTTTGGCAAAGAGGATAGTGAAAAGAAGAATGAGAAAGTGTAGTGTTGCAACCCTATGATGGAAAGGGCATCGAGAGAAAAAATGTGGGAGCAACCAACATAGTTGTAGTTGAAAGAAAGGAAGAAAAGAAGAGAAGCATAAAGAAAGAGGAGAAAATGGTTATTAAAAATTGTTTTATCTAAAGATGTTTTGTTTGTAGGATTTAACAAAGACAAAGAAAATGGTGAAAAAAAGAAGGATGCAATTGCAAAAAAAGAGGTATCATTTAATTATGTTAATTGTTATTTACATGCAAAAGAAGTAGATGAAGTTGTAGCAATTCAAAAAATGGACTTTGTGTTAGGGTTAGAAGGCAGGTTTCTAACAGTTAAATGCAAATTTGATCAATAAAACACACAGAAAATCAAGACAACATAGAGAATTTAATGTGGTTCACCCAATATGGGCTACATCCACAAAACCACAGCCATCCAATGATTTTATTATCCAATGCAAAATATATTACAATCTCACGAATAATGCACTACTGCAACTCCCATCCCAACTGCTTATTACAAGCTTTTTAGAAGCTTCTAGAATTAGGGTTTTACAAAGTCAATTTTTTATTTTATCGGTGATGAAGCGAAAAATAGGAAAAAAAATGTCAGCGGTTGCCGCCCCTGAACCCTCGCCCGGGGCCCGGCCCGGCCTCGAACCCCAACGAGGATACATGAAGAGTGTACATTATAGCATGATTAGTCACCACATACCAACACTTTGATAGTCCTAGATTTGACAAATAGATTGGTGAAGAAGAAGATAGTCACCTATTGAAAGAGGAGATAAGGAAAATAGAAAAAATATTTGAGGGATAAATGATAGAAGAAAATGATGAAAAGAAAGAGGTTGCAACTAATACATGCCTATTTGAGGAGAAAAAAATGCAGCAATGAACAAGGAGAAGAAAATAGAGGTAATTGTTGATTTATCGAATTTTGTCAATGTTGCTAGCGAAGTTGATTTTTGTGAAAGTGAAATGGTAATTTAGGAATTGAAGAAAGAGAGATGGCAAGGTGTAGGAATAAAAAATTTACAAGCTGAAATACAACAAGGTATGATGACTTTTGTTGACATAGAAGAAAAAGAGGATGAAGGAGAAATAGGTGAGAAATATGCATAGATAGAATTCATTGATTTCCATGAATTTGTTAATGATGATTTGTGTGTAGGTTTTGATAATGATAAATTGGGATGGAAAGATGAACCATGGTATAGCAAGGTGAATTTCATGAAAGGAAGGAAGGGAGGAAAGATGAAGGGAGGAAGAGATAGGGAGTTTCAAAGTAGGGTGAAGAAGAAGAAATAGGTGGATAGGAAGAAGGATGGATTGAAGGGAAGTACATGATTTTCAAATGTTCATGAGTTTCAACTCGTGGAACATTTCACTTACCCTGTATGTTTGATGCAGGAGCATCCAGGGGTGCCAAGAAATCCTACATCCCAAAAAAATATTATTTTTAATTTTTAATTTTTATTGTGTGATTCCTAGTTGCAAGTAGTTTTCGGGCCCCTAGTTTTGGTACTTTTGAAGCTTGGAAAATTTGATTTATTAAATTGTCTAAGGATTTTAGTGTTTTAATGTTATCTTTGGGTGAAAAAGGGGCCAAATTGTTGTAACTATTATTTTATTTATTGGCTCAAAAAAGTACTTTGGTGCATATTTAATGTGCCGAAAAAGCCAAAATTTGAAAATTTGAAAATCCAACACTAAAGTTAGGAAAATTAAATTTTAGAATATTAAATAATGGCATGAAAGATAATTTTAATGCCTGTGCACAACTAGAAAATTAATTGGGCACCAAACTTGTTGCAGTAGAGGTTACATGCAGAAGGGAGTTGCATTCATGCAAGGATCTTTTTTCAAAATATAGGTAGTGGGTTGTAATGTTTTGAAGGCATATTGGAGTGATTTTAATTTTTATTTGGCAGCTCCAGGTATGGGAATCCAGCACCCAGGAGCAAAGAAAGAGAAATTTTGATGAGGGTTATAGTAGTGAAGTTGCAAGGAGAGGTTGTGGAAGAAGATACCAACATCAACTCAAGTGTTAAAAAGGATCTAAAGGTGATTTAAGGGTGTTTGAGGTTGATCTGAATTAGTTTATTTTTTATTTTGCATTGCATAAATAAGTTTTGTAATGGATTTTTCAATTTGAATGAAGATTTGAAGAATAATTTTTTAAATCTAAATTTGTTCCATTAAAATTTCAATTGTATGTGCTTGAAAATTTGTGGTATGAGATTTTATGTGGCAATATTGCTACTTGGATGGGTTGTTTAAAAAGAACCCCATCGTTGTATTGTAGCAATCAATCTATCAACAACATAAATATAATCTCCATCATGTACTATGGGGAATCATGTGATGAATTCCATAGATATACTCTCCTATTTTTGGTTAGGAATTGATACTAGGTGGAGTAAACCTACATGATACATTTGATCCTATTTGTTTTATTGAAAAATCATGTATTCTCTAATATGCATATGAAAACCCCCTTTTAGTTCTTACCTAAAAACATTTCATAAATTTTCTCATAATTATTGTAATATTCTTAATGGCCTACTAAAGGTGTGTCATGGAAAGCCCTCAAAATATTCTCCTTAACTTTTGATTTAAGTACCAATATGACTCTATTTTTGTATAGGATGAGTCCCTCCAACACTATATACCTATCATATGTCATTACCTCATCAAGAATATTAGAGGTAAATATACTTTTAGCATATTCAAACATGATGAAAATTTTCAAATTAATAGGGATCATGGAAAGAGAACATAGAGTAGGTTTCCTAGAAAGGGAATTGACCACAACATTTTTCTTTCCTTTCATGTACTCTATGTCAAAATCATATGATTGCAACTTAATTACCCATTTTTTTGGTGATCATTCAAATCTTTTTGATTCAAAAATAATTTAAAACTCTTATGATTAGTTTTAGTAACAAATCAACCACAAACTAGATATTGTATGAACTTTCTCAATGCATGCATAATTGCTAGCATTTCTTTGTCATAAATAAATTATCCCATCTCTAAATTATTAAGATTTCTACTTTCAAATGATATGGGATGTCCCTTTGAGTTAGAAAAACCTCAATACCTTCTCATGATGCATCACATTCTACAACAAAGGGTAATGAGAAATAAAGAATTGCAAGTACAAAACATCATCTCATCACCTTTTAAAGTTTTTCAAGAGCTACTTGAGACAATTCTATCCATTCAAAATTTTATTTAGTAGTCAAAACTATTAAAGGTTCAAAAATATGAGAGAAACCTTTCACCTATAATAATTACATAACCCAAAGAATCCTCTCAACTACGTCAATATGGTAAGAGGTGGCTAATCTAAGATAGCTTAGATATTCTATAAATCCACTTGTACACCTTTGGAACATATGATATGTCCCAAAGATAAAAAAAAATTGTTAATACAAACTCACATTTAGAATCTTTTGTATAAAAAGACCATTGTTCTAAAATCCCAAAACTATATCCTAGTGCTTCGATTGTTCATCCAATATTTTATTATAAATCAAAATATCATCAAGAAAACTAACAATTTTTTTCTAGATGATTGCTAAATACTTCATTCATGCATGACTAAAAGGTAGCTAGAGCATCTATAAGTCAGTAGCGCAAGACCAAAATCTCAGAGTTTCTAAAATGACATTTGAATCTTTTTGTGAGCATCTTCATATATCACATGAATCTAGTGATAGCCCAATCTCAAATTAATTATTGATAAGTACGCTACTCCATTTAACTCGTCTATTATATCATAACCTAAGTATGGGATATCTATTCTTGATGGTACTCTTATTCAATTCCCTATGATCAATACACAACCATGCATAGTACCATCCTTCTTTTTGACAAGAACCATTGAAGATGCAAATGGGTTGGAACTAAGCATTATGTAACCCATATCTAAAATTTACTTCATAGATTTTTTTATCTCCTCATTGGACCCTTTTGGGTGATGGTACAAAGCAGTTATAATTGGGTTTACATCTAGTTTTGAGTCTATGATATGTTGGAAGCCTCTCCCTAGGGGTAGTCCCGAAGGTAAATCAACAAACACTAAACTATGCCTTCTTATTATTTTATGAACATCCACGTGAAGAGGGTTTTTCTTACCCATGCATGCTTTTGAAGTGTAATGTAGAAAATTGTATACACTTACAATTTCATATTATGTTTTGGACCCCTAATTTATTGGACTTAATTAAGCTTCTAATTTTCCAAATTATGCATTTCAAAGCCTAATTTTACCATTTTATGAAGGAGGAAAAGTATTAAACAAATGCATCCAATCATTAAATTGTCCTCGACTTTGAGTGTCCTGGAATTTTGGCAATGACCCATTCACCTATGGGCGATTGGGTCCCCCTTCTTAGTCGGGACCCAAATTTAAATATGTTGTTGGTGGTATTTTAATATCTAAAATTAAAATATGAAGTGTTGGCTTTCGGAATTTATTTTTGGGAAATTGGATAAACACCTATAAATACCTAGTTATTTTATCATGTGAGATCTATCTAGCAACAATTAAGAACACAATTTGGAGAACTTATGATTGAGCATTATTGTAAGGAGAATTCAAGAGCAACATTATTAGTCATTTATAACAGCAAACCAAGATCCAACATCATGTTAGAGTTTATGTGTGTTCATATTATCTTGTGAAGGCTAACATTGTTATAGGTCTCTAAAGCATCCAAGCATTCAAGCAAAGCAAGATCCAAATCCTTGAGGTGATGTGTATGTCTTCATTCCTTCAAGGAAGCCATTGAAGGGTGGCGAGTTGCAGCATTTTGTCCATTCGTCATTCCTTCCTTTCAATTATCATTTTATCATTGACATTGCCATTGTCGAAATGGAAACACTAACACGAGGTTTGACTGAGGTGAGCCCCTAAAATGGCCGAGCATTTATTCTCTTTGTGAATGTGTAGGTTACAAATTCAAGAAGGATTGAAGAGAGCTCGAAGATCAATTTTTCATTGTTGTTGTCATCAACCTTATCAAGACTTGGAAACTCACAATTTTTTTTACAACATTCCGACAATGGGACAAGCGGAAAACAAGAGCTCAGATCTAGCCTAGAGGACCCCAAAAAAATATTGGTGCCCCCTTACAAAGACTCAATCGCCATTGGGCCACCCAATCCTTATAGGCATATCATAACCAATTTTTTTGGGTAGGTTTGTTGTCCTCTACACCTTCTAGATTTGTTGGAACTTGACTGTTTATGTTTATCAGTTGTTAGGATCTTACATTTTTCGTATTAGGGCATATAGGCTCGTTAATTTAATCATTCCAAAATATTTCCAATACATTCTAATCCTCAAAAAGATGCAAATCTAGGTCTGGTTGACTCACCTTGGAGGTTGAAAGTCAATCTATGCACCTTGTTCATCTATATCTTAATGTAACTTGGAAAAAAGCCTCTTGCATCCTAGGTTCTTTGCATTTAGGACCTAGGATCCCTTTATCATGTCACATTTTGGTGAACCCCACATTATTACATCATATACCTTCTGAAAATTAGAAGTTTTTCAAACCCTAGATCTAGGTTTTGCTTTGCATTGCTTTGTATTTCTCATTCAGGGTTTCTTCTTTGCAACATAAATTATGCATCACATATTACATTATAGGTTGCATTAGAATCATCTTTAGATCACATTCACATTCATTTTGCATCTATTAGGTTTTTAAAGCTTTAAAAATCTAGTTCTATTTAGATTGCATCTTTCATTTAAGCCTAAACAAGTGAAAAAAATTGCATTATTTTGCTTCAAGTTTGTATCAAATCATTATTTTCAGAATTTGACATCCTAGAATCAGTAAATTATTGCATGGTTAAGATCTGGAAATTGCATTCACAATTGTCCTTTATTATTTCACATTTGTATTTGAATTACATAGTTCTAAATTGAATAAATTTTGGAAAAATAGTCATTATTAAGTTCGTCTATAGACAAAATTAGCAAACTTAACCAACAACTTAGACATTCAAAGTTTGATTATTTAGAACCTTGTTCAAAGAATCAATCACCATTGGGCAACCTTGTCCTTGTACAGGTGTTTCTGCAAGCTTTTCACATATTTTTGTCTTTGTTTGCTCATTCTATTTGTGCTTGCAAAACCCATAATTGGAATTCATAATTGCATCTTTTTAAGCATCTTTCATATAGTTCAAAAAGTAGAAAACATTACATTATTTGATTTAAAAATTGCATCAAAAACATCATTTTCAAGTTGTGGCATCTTACAATCAGTCAATTATTGCATTTTAGATATAAAATTTGCATTAAAAACTTATACAAATATTTTCACCTTTGTTTCACACTTTCTTTTTGCATTACATCATCCTAAATTGAGAAAAATCTAGAAAAATGTCATATGTTCAACCTGTTTGCAACCAAAGAAATAAACATTAAACAACAGTATAAAAATTCAATTTTTCAATTTTTTGAACCCTGATCAAGGACTCAAATGCCCTTGGGGAACATTGTTCTTATACAGGTGTCTCAGGAAATCTTTACACATTTTTTGTCTTTGCATTATTAGTCTATTTTTGCTTGCAACTATCTAATTTGAAATTCTAGAAAAATGATATGGCATGTGCAAGAAAAGTGTCATTTTGCTTGATTTGTTACAAATTTGGGAAGAATTGTTGCATTTCAGTATTGGAAATCATCAAATCTATAGGATAGTTGTGTACATTTTCTTAAGAATTGCATAAATTGGATATATTAGTTTTCATTTTAGCACAAACTCAAAGCCCTAGGTTGTTACAACATATTACAAATCTACAAGGCAAGTAGCAATATGTTTCCTTTTCAAAGATGTGGTTTTGAAATGGTAAAGCATGAATTGCATAATTATAATCTCCCTACTTATGAGTACAATCTAGGGAAACAAAATGAGGTCATTAACAAGCATGTTACTCATTCTTCCAATATATTTCCTAATTATGAGAGTACCTTGACACAAGAGAATGAAATCATTGACACGTTTCTTAATATAACTTTGCCTATCCTTCACTCATCTCCTAATATCTCTCCTACTTGTGAGAGTTTTTTGGTACAAGAGGATGCAATCATGGACAATCATAATTGTTCTTCTTGTGATACCTCTCCTACTTGTGATGAAGGCATCTCGGTGTTAGAAGACCCAATCATTAAGAGTCATGAGAATATTGTATGTTTCTCTCCTAAAACCTCTCCCACTTGGGAGGATATTATGGCACAAGAGTATGAGATCATTGGCACATTTCTTAACATCACTTTACCTAGTCTCCATTCATCTCCCAACATCTCTCCCAGTTGTGAGAGTGTTTTGGTGCAAGAGAATGCAATCATAAATGATCATGACAATCATAGTTGTCCTTCTCCTAATACCTCTCCTATTTATGACGAAGGTACCTTGGTGTTAGAAGATCAAATCATTGAGCATCATGAGAATCTTGTTTGTCCCTCCCCAATGCTTTACCCATTTGGGAAGATATGGTAGCAAAAGAAGATGATACTGTTAATATATTTCTTTCGAAAGATAGTAAGATGGATTGCTTAGATGCTAAGGTAAACTTAGACCCCCCCTCGATAGAAGATCATCAACAAGAAGTCAAATCCATTAAGGTTATGAATGCATAATTAGCCATTAGACCTCCATTGATCATTGGGCCTCCTAAGAGTCCTTTAGTTATTATACCTCCTAAACCACTTCTCATTATAGAACCTCCTAAACCTCATGGCCATATCCTAAGCATTGCAAAGAAACTTACTAGTAACCATGTGTCATAGCAGCCAAATTATCATACAGTAGCTCACATATATAACACTCGAAATAATAAGCAACCAAGATAAACACAAGCCATTCCTTCATTGATACCATTCCCACATGTTTTACCTAGTGCCCCTCATTTACCTCAACACAACATAAAGGAGTATGACCTTGTAGAACAACTTCACAACACTCCTACTAAGATCTCCCTTTGGGATTTGATCCAAACATCACCTAATTACCATTGCATGCTTCAAAATTCCTTGAAATTTTTTTGCATCCCTCTTAGTGTGCAACCAAATGATATGGAAACTTTGACGAGAACATGAATAAACCTAATTTGGGCATTGTCTTTCATCAAAGCGAATTACCTCATTTATAAATGCAAAAAAAATAATGATGCTTTGGTGATATTATTTGTTATTAACAAGGTTGGGATTAGACGTGCCCTTGTTGACAATGGTTTGGGGATTAATATTTTTAGAGTGAAACTTTTGGATAGAATTGGGGTGGATAAGACTAAACTTCAACCAATTGATTGGTCTATTTGTGGTTTTGATAATGTGGGAAAATAACTACTTGGTGTGATAACATTACCCATCAAATTTTGTAAGGTTACATTACAAACTCCTATCCACGTCATGCCCCATGATCTTTCATATTATCTTCTCTTGGGTAGACCATGAATTCATGAAATGAATGGAGTGCCTTTAAAGTTGCATTTTCTAATGAAATACACTTAAAAAAACAAGGTTTACAAAATAAAAGTTGATCCTAAACCTAAAAATTGCTTACAAAATGAAACACGAATGAAAATTCCTTTGACAACATTGATACCAACCTCAAAAGTGGAACCTTTATGAAGTAAAGATAAAGATGAGTGTGTTTCATTGGTGAAAAAGTTGTTAGATGATGATTGGGGATCATTTGATTTCATAGGTCTACATTCGATGGGGAGTACAAGATTATACAACAAAAAATAGGAAAAGAGAAAGAAGTAGCCATGATATTAGTATAATTTGTCACTGAGTCATCAAAAGCATTTGAGAGGACAACTTGTAGCAAAGAAGAGGAAAACACAACTTATACATTCACATATGATGATCATGCAAAACCTCCTTCTTCAAAAGAAATGGAATCCATTTATGGAAAAGGATATCAACTTTTGAAACAACGTAGCTATAATGGAAAAGGATGTGGTGTAAAAGAGAAAGGTATCTATATCCCCGTGGAACCCAACACACAATAAACAACAAGAGGTCTTGGCTATTGTCCCTCAAAAGCGTCAAAGAGCCTTTCACTTAATCAATAGCATTAGTGGTTGCTCCTTGTCATATGATAGTTGTAGTGTCATAACATATTCACTACCATGCATGAGAGTATAAACTAGGCTTTATGCAATCATTTTTTTTTTTGCAAGGAGTGGCATATTATCGTCCATTTTGGCTCACCTTTGTCCCTACACTTGGGGGGCAAGGGGTTAGGTAGCCTTCTCCTAAGTGCATTCCTTCTTGGGATCCCTCTTTTTCTCCTTAAAATGTTAGTGTAGCAAGTACACTAACATTTTAAGAGTGGGCATATAGTCCCTCGCTCTTTATTTGGATAGGAAATGGTCCCTTCTTAGTGATGATAATGTACATATCTTAGGAAGTGTGACCTTGTCAACCAATGTGTGGCCTTCTTAATCCATGTGATGTGTCTTCTTTCTGGTAACATTAGGCTTGATGTCCTATAAGAGTGTGATCTTCCTTGGCATATGACTTTCTCCTTAGTGGTAATGCTATGACTAGTGTCCTCTAAGGTGAGATTTTCTATTCTGTGACTGGTCCTCTCGTGGTGGTGATGTCATGTATGATTCTCCCTAAGGTGTGACCTTTCATGAATTAAGCAAAGTCCCTTTGATTGTTTTTGATAAATTACCTTTTGTTTTTGACTTTATCTATATGTTGTTTATGCACACCCTAAGGTGAGTTTTGTTTGTACCCCCTGAGGTGAGTTTTGTTTGCACCCCCTGAGGTGAGTTTTGTTTGCACCCCTTGAGGTGAGTTTTGCATTTCTATGTCACTTTGTTCACAGATGTTGAACCTAGCGTGGCATTGGCATAGCATGGTTGCCCAACATAATGCACCTTGCTTGGGGCCATGTGTTTCATGAGTGTTTAGCATAATACAACTTGATAGCCTTGTGAAACGTGTTATATTTCATGGAGCCTAGCATAAAACAACTTGATAGCCATGTGTAATCCATTATATTTTTATGGTTGCTAGCATAATACATCTTGCTATCCCATACCCCTTTTGCAATTATTTTGACATTTTATGTTTGTGTATCTTGTGTTGCTATGTATCATACATGTGTGTTCCTTTGGCCTATGTTGGTTTTCCATGGGATCTTTTATTTTGGGGGCTTGTCCACCTCCTTGATCCTTAGTCATCCTATCTCTTCAACATTTGGAAAATTGGACCCCTCTTGACATATATTTTTCTACTTTAGTGTGAGTTTGAGGGTAAGTTCATACTCTCACTAAAGTGGGGGCTAAATGTAATGTAGAAAATTGTATACACTTATAATTTCACATTATGTTTTGATCCCCTAATTTATCGGACTTAATTATGCTTCTAATTTTCCAAATTATGCATTCTAAAGCCTTTTTTTATCATTTTTTGAAGGAGGATAAGTATTAAACAAATGCATCCAATCATTAAATTATCCTCGACTTTGAGTGTCTTGGAATTTTGGGCTAGTACCCATTCACCCATGGGTGATTGGGTCCCCCTTCTTAGTCGAGACCCAAATTTAAATATGTTGTTGGTGGTATTTTAATATCCAAAATTAAAATATGAAGCATCAACTTTTGGAATCTAATTTTTGGGAAATTGGATAAACACCTATAAATACCTAGTTATTTTATCATTTGAGATCTATCTAGAAACAATTAAGAACACAAATTGGAGAATAACTTATGATCAAGCATTATTGTCAAGGGCATTCAAGAGCACAACATTATTAGTCATTTATAGCAACAATCCAAGATCCAACATTGTGTTAAAGTTTATGTGTGTTCATACTGTCTTGTGAAAGCTAACATTGTTGGAGGTCTCCAAAGCACCCAAGCATTCAAGCAAAGCAAGATCCAAATCCTTGAGGTGATGTGTATGTCTTCAATCCTTTAAGGAAGCCATTGAAGGGTGGTGAATTGCAACATTTTGTTCATTCATCATTCCTTCCTTTCAATTATCAATTTATCATTGGCATTTCTCTTGTGGAAATGGAAACGCTAACATGGGGTTTGATTCAGGCAAGCCCCTAAAATGGCTCAATATTTCTTCTCTTAGTAGATGTGCAAGTTACAAATTCAAGAAGAATTGAAGAGAAATTGAAGATCAATTTTGCATTGTTGTTGTCATCAACCTTGTCAAGACACAAAAAATCACTTATATAATTTATTTATGACATTTTGACAGTGGGACATGCAAAAAAAAAGAGCTCAGATCCGACACTAGAGGACCCCAAAAATTGAGCAAAATCCCCTTACAAAGACTCACTCACCATTGGGTGACCCCTTGTAGGCACAACAGAACAATTTTTTTTGGGCAGGTTTGTTGTCCTATACACCTTCTAGATATGCCAAAACTTGATTGTTTATGTTTATATCAATTGTCAGGATCTTGCATTTTTCATATTAGAGCATATAGGATCATTAAGTTAATCATTCCAAAACAATTCCAATCCATTCTAATCCTCAAAAAGATGCAAATCTAGGTCTGGTTGACTTACCTTGGGGGTTGATAGTCAATCTATGCACCTTATTGGTCTATATCTTAATGTAACTTTGAAAAAGGCACCTTGCATCCTAGGTTCTTTGCATTTAGGACGTAGGATCCCTTTTTTTATGTTACATGAAGACATACAAATTAAACCTTTTTCCCATGCTACATGACCCTCTTCTGAAGGTTCTCTCCATAATTTTTGTAATTACCACTCATGGGGCTCCATTGGAAAACCCCATAAGAACCACTTATTTTCCAAATAATCTAAAATTAAAATCCATGGTTTGGTTATTTTATGTAAAATATCTTAAGAATGAAACCATTAAACTATCAACACCATACCAAATTTATCCTAAACAAACAACATAAAAAATGCCACAAACCTTGTGGTCTCCAAGAGTGCGATTAAGTTATCAAAATTATCTTGGTGTAAGTGATGGTAAATCCAGTGAAAGTAGTGATATTGAGACCTTCAAATTCTTCTATTTTAAATCATATATGAACAACATAAACTTACTCAATAAAGTTTTGTGTGTCCCCACTATCAAGAAACACTAAGATTCTTTGACCATTGTACTCCACACACCCTAAAGGGATGATAATTAGGTGCTCCTAAAAGAGCTGCAAATGTACCTCTACTCTCTTCTTCATTTTTAACTTCTTAGGTATATTGTATTTGAGATCCATCAATACTTCAAAATCATTTGAATTTGAGTCCTTATCTAACACTACCTCAATATAGTGTACTTGTCCTTTGCTAAAACACCAATGACTTGGGGTTCATAGTTCCTTGCAAGAAAAATAAAGTCGCTTCCTCTTAAGCTCATTCTTGGTTTCCTCACCTATCTTCTTTGTAATTATTACAGGTGCGGTATTCTAAGGAGGCATAATATCCCTTCTTATGTGAGACTTCCTTTGATTTACTCCAAACTAGTGTCCTTAAAAACTTATATTTTGCTATTGTAACCTTCAAGTCTAAAGCCTTTTTGATAGCCTCTTGTAAACATGGACTAAAATATTTTACCAAACCTCTAAGGTGTTTGGATAGTCCTTCTATAAAAATCACAATGAGTATGATCTTAGAAATGTTAGGGACCATCACCAACAACTTTTAAATTCAACTACACATTTTTTCATAGCATTTTCCTACTTAAGTTGTGTCAACTCCTTGAAGTGAACCTTATGATCATTTTGATCAAATATCTTGATTAGCCTCCTATAGAAATCATGATAAGTGTTGATGAAATTGTGTCCTTGTGTAGGTAGACCATGATAACACCATTTATGCATAGTATATTCCAAGTGTAATGTGGAAAAAATGATAGTTTCATCTTCAACCATAGGATTGAGAGATAGGTACATGTTTAGCTTTTATATCTATGCATGAGCAATACACTTGTCAAATCCATGAAAATTATAAATTATTAACCTCCCCACTACATACTAATGATATTTTTGTTATGGTTAAGTTCTTAGCTCCTATCTAGTTGCACCTCTATCTTTCTTCACATTCATAATATTCAAGATAGACGTTGCTTCTTGGATCTTTTCTATATAATCCTTTTATATTCAATGTAATTTCTATATTCTTGGTCCTACCTTGGTCTAAATAGCCAACAAAAGGTCATCATTTTGTGTTTATGTCTTTAGATTCTTAGGTTATGTTATGAAAGACATCAATAATTTACAAAAATCCTTGGTTTTTACTAAGTCCTTATGCCAAGAGAGGGAAAGCTTGAGTTTTGTCTTCTTTTGAAAATTTCAAGCTTGACCCACATTGCATGATAATGTCTATGGTTTTTCCATGTTGTAATTGAAGGAGTCCTCCATGTTAGCACGGGAGGACACACAATTCCCGTGAAGGGGCACATTGTAGATATTAAAGAGGAAATATGGTGCATTTTTTGAGAGGTTGTCATAGTTCCAAGCATTCACATTTCTCACTCATATTGTAAAACTTATATGTTTATTTTCATTATTTTCTAGGTATGCCGTAAAATAGGCCTTATATTGCTAAGGAGTTAGACTTGTTGAAGTATCCAAAGGTATGTATTTTCTTCATACTTAAGGGTTAATGAGAAAAATGCTATCTATTCCATGAGATATTCATAAGAAAACATTTCTCAAAAGGAAGGATTTTTCAATTGTCTCTATCAAATATTAAAATGGCAGTAAATTCCTTTATGATGCATCAAACGAGGAATGTGCTAGACTAAAGAGTCTAACTAGAGTTTTTAGGATAACAACTAAAATACATATATGACTATTACCACCATATTTGAATGCCTTTGAAAGGATTATATCTATGTCACAATGGTCTTCAGAGTGTCTAAAGTATGGTAATAGTATTATTCAAGAAGTTGAATGATATAGGTAAAATAATAGTCTAGACATACATAGCGCAGTCACCATCATAATAGAAGAACAAGATCAACCTAAGAGGCTACCAAATCCATTATAAATTCTTGTATATAAGTATAATATTCTCTTCAAATTTCCAAATATTAATGTAAGAACCTACACATTGTAGGTGGTAATAATATAAGGGATTTTCATGATAGAGCACTATCACGTGAATATCATGTCTTTAGCTGATAGTCAATCAAAAGAACAATGGGAAGCAACACACACTCATCATAGCGAGTTGAGTCTGAAATATTTCAAATCTCTCATAAGAGTTTAAGGATCAACTATTCACATTTGAAGAGAGAGTCTATGAGTGATAAACAATAGAGATTGAGTAGTTTATAAGGAAACTCAAACATTGATTCTAGTAAGGAGTGTTGGACAAAGTGATTAAAAAATAACATCTTGTAAAGAGAGCAATCCATGAGAATCAAGATATACTTTTTAGAGAGGTCACAATCAAGGAGCAAGTGACAAGTAGAATATCTTTCTCTTCTCCAAAATTATGATTATTGTTCTTAAAGCTAGTTGCTAAAGAATGGAGGCTTTATCTAGGTGTATCAAGATTGTTTGAGGATCAATGGTTTTTTTCTACACGGAGATACATCAAGGGAAACCTCAAAATCTTGATAGATAAGTGGTTCAACCTAGAAAAGAGAAATATATATGAAGGGAAACAAAAGGTACAAGTGATAGTTCCTTAGAGGGCATTCAATAGTCAAATATAAAGGGAAACTAATAATGAGAATTGATAGTGTTTCAAATGAAAATGAATCCTTGACAAATGAAACCACAATTAACATGCAAAAAAGGAGGTCATAAGTAGCAAAGAAGGGTTGAAAACTGATGCTAAAATACTTACGGAGATCTCAATTTATCACAAAGTATAAAAAAACTCAAGGCCCTATGTCTTCAAAGACATGATATTCCATGAAAAGGCTAGTCCCAAGTGTTATGAATGGAAAGTTCACCATGGTCATAGAGATAATGAGAAGCTAGTGTTAGGGGATTGTAATGGATTATAATCACCGTAGTGAATGAATGGTTAAAAGGAACAAGGAAATTTAATTATTATAAGGTCAAAGGAAAATGGAGGAGTCCTAAAACATGATAGGTCTGTGACACACAATAATAGAGACTATTGAATAAAGATAATAGATAGGCCATTGCACTAGATAACAATGTGTTAATATGAGATGAAAGTCCATAGTGGCAACTTAAAAGATTAAAATAATGTTGTGAAACTCACTAAAATACCATGTGTTCATATTGGTTGCCCACAAAATTTGTAAGGGATTCATGAGAGGAGTTTTAACAATGATCAATGTTATGAAAACCAAGACGAACTAATGTATTTTTGGATTAAAATATGGTGCCAAAAGTTAAATTGAAGTTAAGTGATATAGTCATAAGGAAATTTTACAAGAATACCGCAAAACCTACATGCTAGTGAAGTCTCTTCAAGCCATGCATAATAGTATTATGATTGTTGCAAATATAACAATCAAAGGTATCATGATAGTGAGGAAAAAGGATCATCAACATGCATGACTAAACCACAAATGACAATGTACTGTTGAGAGTGTAATGATATTGAGGATAGTTAATACTCGAAGTTGACAATCGTATACCCTATGCCAGTCGTGTAGAAGAGGGTAGTATATAACCAAGGAAAAATGGATGTGATAACAATGAAAATGGATCATATGTTAGAGATTGGTAGAAGAGTAGATAAAGTTCCATTGTTGTGCTTTATTATGATGGTGATAGGGTCCAATGCATCATGTCATCCTAACCAATTGCAAATGACTAAGTACAAAAAAGAGAAGATAAAATTCAATGGATGAGAAATAAAATAAAATTAAAAAAGATAATACACAATCAAGAAGGTCAAAAGAGCCATGACATAAATGAATGAATGAATGAGAAAGATAGTCACAAGGACACTGCCATGGCAAGTGGTGTCAACAAAGGTAATAGACTAGAATGGAATGAAATACAATATGTGAAAGTGTTTCATTCAAAAATATTATTCAACTGAGTAATTTTTTAAAGGTTTTAGAATTGATGGAAGAAGTTGCACACCAACTTAGGTAGAGGAAAATGAGGAAGTCAAAGATTTGTAAGAAGATGTATCTCATGAAGAGATTTTTTTCCAACAATTTGATTACAATACTAATTTAGTAGAAAAAAATAATACATGTATCCCTTCTAAACTTGGTTCTAGTAATTCACCATGAATTACCAACAATAGCAAGGATGAAAGCACAACCATGACCAGAAGGGCATACTTGTGGTGAGTAGCCTAGCAAGGTAGAGAGTAGGAACTTTGATGAAAATCCATAGTGATAGTAACAAAGACACATGGTCAAAGGAAAAGAGTGATGGTTGTTAAGAGTCTCCTACAAAAGATATTCAAAGGTATCATGATTTTAATGAAGCATTTATGAGGAACAAATGATAGTCAATTCCAACAAGAGACATGAATGTATAGTCATACAATTAGCAAATGAAAGCTCACAAAGTAAACAATATTAATGCATACTTAAAAGCATGAAGATAAACTAAGCGACAAGTAACAATGGTACCATACACATGTGTGATAGTCATAGATATTGTTGACAATTAGGAAAAATAATAGTCTACAAGCCTATAAACAAAGGTATCAAAATACTGATATTGAAATCATAAACATGGATGGACATAACACAAATAAAAAAGTAAAGGAAATCTTCAAAGGCCAGACTATACACGATAGTAATGGTAAAGTGTAGGTTTCATCAAGCCATAATAATGAAAGTCAGGGGAATATTGAACAACCATAGGTGAATGAAAGAAAAAGACAATCAAATGAGTAGAGCATGATCATAAGACAAGTGGTTGGTTAAGGTTCATTAAGAGATAGAATTAAAGGAAGCATTTAAAGACCTTATCCTATGCCTCAAGGAAGCCTAGTTTAGTTCAAGATTATTGACCCATGTATGCAAGGTAGTTTTAAGGTAGTAAGGACTAGTTGGAGAAGATTAAGGTTAGTTTGGAGTAGTTATAATAGCTTGATGGATGGACTTATCTTTTTTCAAGAATCTAGGTGGTTGAAGAGTAGATATAGGAACAATAAAAGTAGAAAGAGGTTGAAAAAGTCAAGGACGTTATTCCATCTACACCTACTTGGAGCTTTTGTAGAGTCAAACAAGGAAAATCAGTTCTCAAGTGCCCAAGTGTAGTTCAAACATTCAACACAAGGCAAGGAAATGCCATTTATTGCTTGGAGTCATATCCTAGATTCTCTCCTATGTTGGGATAGAGAAAAGGGATTCCTAGTTTAGTTTGAGCGAGTTCTTTCTCACCTTTGGCTAAGTTACTTAGTTTTTTAAAAAGAAGAAAAATATCATTCTTAGACTTGTACTTGGTTTTGTACCTTTGAATCAATAAAAAATTGTATTTTTACCTTCTCAAGAGCTATATATTATATGAGATCTTGGAAATAAATGATGTGATCTTGTGATAATTTTTTTTTATCCTAGATTTCTATTACTATTTCTATTATCTTTATGCAAAAATATATGTGATTTGCAAGTCATAGTTTGTGTTTTCTATCAAGTTTCATGCAAGATTCACTTGTGAATGGGTGATCCAACAATACTGGTTTACAATTTTTGGCCAAACTGGACATTGAAATAATTTTTTCTAACTAAATATTCACTTTTGGGAACCTATAACGGCTAAACGGTGAAGAATTTGAAGATGATGCAAACTAGTGATTTGTCACATTTTGTCTGAAGATTCTAAATATAATTTTTTCAAAATTTTTGGAATTAGATTGCACTTCTTTTTCCATCTCCTTCGAAAACTAGTTTTTTTTAGTAAACAACATTCTTAAGGAGTGACACCGTATAACGCATAACTTTTTTTTCCATGAAGGATAAAATTCTATTTTTTTCGAATTTAGATTTGTAACTATGATATCTACTGCTTCCAATTGGTTAAATAGTGTTTTATTGAATATTTTTTCCTTAATCAATTTTTGAAGTCAAGCCAATTACAATTCAAACATAGGCGGACCATATAACACATAACTTTGTTTGTATGTATCAAAATTCATATTTTTTTTGTTGGATCAATGACTTCAATATCTAGTGCACCCATATTTTTCAATTTTTTTTTGATAATCTACTATTTTTCCACATGTGCAAAACAGAGAGCTTGATTTTTGATTAAAAACCAATGTTTAATAAAACTAAAAAAACAAATACATGCTGAAACCAAAACATATTAAAATTATATTCATTGGATAGCTCATTTCGAGGACTACCATTACCCAGTTGGGTCTGTGAAGTATCCTCCATTTTCATCCTCAACTTGAGCTTCAAAACACAAAATTTTGGACTTTTTTGGTGCCAGAGGGTGAGAAGGTGGGAAAAGGGGGTTTCAGGCGAACCAAGGGGGTTCAAGTGAACCTTTAGGGGTTCGCTCGAACTAGGGTTCATTTGAACCCCATTTCAAAAAGGGTTTTCTTTGTGTTTTCTTGGTGGGAATGGTGGGACCTTCCATTAAATGGGTTCGCTCGAACATGGGTTCTAGCAAACACTCTTTTGGTTCGTTCGAACCAAATAGTTCATTCGAACCACAAAAACTCATTTTTTTGGCATGGGGTCATTTTTTTCAACTTTTCCTTCCTCACTCCAATTGTAAACCACTTTTGTGGGTTTACCCGAATATCGTTTCCTTTTGAATATTATTATAAAACTGCAAAAAAAAATGAAACACTCATGCAAAACATGTCAAACTGTGAGTTGTGTATGTTTTAGCTTAACTTATTGGTCATATTGTGTACTCTCCAGATAAGTACACATCGTAAAACATCTAGTGTGTCACTTCTTTTATGTTTTAAAGTTTATTTTATGTTATATTCTACCCCTTTTCCTTGTAAGTAGTAGTGGAGTAAGTTTTTCAGGTGCTACACTAAGGAAACAAGCCCTCTTTAGAGATGCACTCAAAATTTCAAGTCACCCATAACCTAGGAGTGTTTCCATGGTATCAACTGAAGAGACAGTTAAGCTATTACTTTCTCAAGAGTGCAATTTAGTTTGATAATAGTTTCATGCAAGATTCTCTTGTGAATGGGTGATCCCACAATACTGGTGTAGACGTCTAAATTTGGACACTTAATTTATCCAAATTTATCCCCTTTAATTAACATTATTTAATTCTACCAAATCCCTAAGGTATTTAATCAATAATACTTTATCTCTTTGATCCTCCTTCCATCAATTGAATTAAATAAATATTCTATTTATTTAATTCCCTTCATGTCACATCCTCCATCATTTTTATCTTATCTTAATCCTTCTTCTAATCCCATCATTAGGATGTGTCACATCCTCCAACTTTTGCAAGTTGGCCTCTAATTTCTCTTAGCCACCTAACCATCTTCTAATCCTTCACTAACTAGCCTAATCAACCTCTCAAGGAATTTTTAATTCCTTTTATCCTCCCAAGGAATATTAAATTCTTTTTTCTCTTCCCCATGTGATCTTTGACTTGTCACATCAAGTCACATGTGGAATCTAACCCTCTTCTAATCTTCATTAATTAGTCTAATCAAGTACTTGCATAATCCTAATCACTTAATTGAGTCAACCCTATTAAATGCTTTTCTTTTTTGACAAGGCATCTCCCTTCCCTATGTGAATTTTTAATTCACATTTAATACCCCAATGCATTTAAGGAATTTTAAATTCCTTCTCTCATCCCCATGAGGATATTTGAAGAATTTTTAATTCCTCACATGTCCTCTCACCCACATGGGGACAATGACCTCCTTTATGAGGAGATCTTGTCCAATCCCAAGGTACTTTGTACCCCCCTCCATGTCATGTACTTCTCTTGCACCTCATGTCCACCTCATCTTTCTTAAGCCTCTCCCCATGCCACATGTCAAGATGTGAGGGCTTGTGAGTTCTCAACTCACCTTAGCCCTACATCTTGATGTTTGGTGGCTCAATCTTGACCCTTCATTTCTCCTAGGAATTCTCAAAAATCCTATAAATACCCCCTCTTTTCTCTCATTTGGGGGAGATCATTTTGCTAGCCAAACTCTTGCAATTTTGTTTCTCAACTTATACTTAGCCATTTTCATGTTTTCATCCACTTGCACCCATCTTCACATCCTCATCTAGTTTGCATCTACTTGCCATCCAAGGAGCATACACATCAAAGATTGAAGGGCCAACCAAAGGATCGACTCAACACAAGGTATAAAGTTCCATTTGTTGCTTTTTATCTTGTGTTGATTCCAACTTAGGCTAATCTTGAGGTGTAGGTTGTTTTGGTGTTTATTTGCACTCTTTATTTTGCTGCTTGTTTCCTAATGCTCACATTCGACCTATCACAACTAGTTTATAATTTTTGGCCAAACTAGACACTAAAATATTTTTTTCTAACTAAATCTTCACTTTTGAGCATCTATAGCAGCTAAACCGTGAAGAATTTGAAGATGAGAAGAGAGAATGAGAGAGCAAGATAGAAAACACCAAGAGAGCTCAAGAGAGACTAAGAGATAGGTTTAAAAGAGAAAAGAGGAGGGAAAAAGACACTCCTGAGCCGTTACGAGGCATCCCAAGCTATTACCAATGACAAAGGTAGGTGACAAGTGGAAACACACTTGGAAACGACCGTTTGAACATTGAAATGTCACGAGACGCTAGCATGGTGCTAGTGTCCAAACAAATCAGGCTTGAAAATGGTGGGAATGCTCGAAAAACACAAGGTTCAACGTAAAGCTAATGCACAAAGGTAGCTACTAAAAGGTGGTCCTAAGCATCCTAAAAGGGGAAAAGGTTGATGCAGGGGCTAAAATGAGCCTACATAAATACTAGGTGAATGGAGACTAAAGTGGATGCAAAAGTGTAGGTGAAATTGCAATGGGGTGCAATTTTACGACACTACACTGATTGTAAGGCGAGTGCTTACTGACTGAAATGGTCCAATATTATCTCTAATTAGGAATAATTAGAAAGGGGATACTACATTGGGGCAAATTTATGTTCCTTGAGGATTATCAGTAGTCAATATGTTTTCCATAATTATCATTTGATATCTCTTATTTGATTTTCATGCTATGCATATACAATATTTATTACTTTACATGATTTTTGCTCGCACAATCACTTTTTATTACACTTACTTTTCATAAATGGTTTTTCCTAGAGCTCCTCTAATTCCTTGTGTATGATGTACATAACTAGTTAAAAGGGCATATGCTATTGCTAACACTATTATGTCAAGATTGTAGATAATTACATGTGCCTACATAAAAACTTGTCTTCCTGCCCAAACAAATCTCAATTACATGACATGGCCATGCCTGAAGTGCCATACCACTCTATTGCCACATCACTAGACCGAGTATTGCAATATCACTTTTCATATAGGAAAAAATTCCTTACCTTGAACTTTCTCTCTCTCTCTCTCTCTCTCTCTCTCATTTTCATATATAATTGCATCAAATTGCAATTGTGCTTATTTTTGCTTGCATGATATAAACTACTTATTACACATATTTTCTTTATTTTGTAGCTTTCTATAAAGTGTCCATGCCAAAGAGGAAGAACATGTGAAGAAATCAAGCCAGGTCCATTATTTTACATGGGCTCGATATCCTTTTATGTATAAATATTTACTTCTTATGCATCTTTGTGAGTGCTCATATTCTTCAAAATGCACGTCCATGATAGATTCACATACACCTCAAAGTGGAAGCAAAATGTAATTGTGAAATTTATATATCCTTTCCAACTCCCATTTAGTTTTGGGCTCATTTTGATGGAATGTCTTAATATAATTACATCAACAAATGATACAAATTTGTACAAAGTTAGGCTCATTCCTCTACCCTTTATCCATCCCTATTCACATACAATCTTGACACACTCAACCTTATTCCATCCCTATTTGCAATTACTCCTATATATTTGCTATTAATATTCAATATTTATGGCTAGCATTACACTTACATTCATACTCTCATTCCTCATCTTGAGATTTATGCTTCCCTACCTCAGGTCAATCTCTTAGTGCTCAAAATCGACCACATGCCATGTAGAATTGACCCCTAAATTAAAATTTTATTGACCACCACCTTTTCAATAGTCATAATGAGTTGATTTAGTACACATTTGCATAATTTATCCTTATGTTGATATTTAAAAGCATTCAATGTGTAATTAATTCATAGAAAGGAGTATTAGAAAATCTTGAGCATTGCAAGGAGAATCATTACAACAATATTTTATTTGGAGCAAATAAAAGAACTAGAATTTACATCAAAATCATATAAGACATCTACATGTGTAAGAATGTTGTCTTTAACATTCATCCACAACTACGAAGTTGGTCTAATTAAGAGGCTTGACCTATGATGACTTGACCCTTGTGAACCAACAACCTCTTCAAGGAATTTTTCAATACCACTGGTCCTTAGGCATTAGCAAACATCAAAAACAATGCAAGACAATGCAAGATAATGACAACAAAATTGTCCATAGTAATCCAAATCAATCCCATGAGTTACAAGATAATTTCATGCACCATGTCATTTCCATAGAACACACGATCATTCACACAAAGCAAAGCATGAATTCAACCCATAGCGAACTTAATGACTATTTAAAACCCTGAACATTCCTTAGACCACGAGCATTAATTTTTGTACCATCAACAAGTAGAATATACACATCCTCAATATTCAATTCTTCATCGTAGTTCTTAAAACTAAGTGTCTAATCCTTCTCATTTAATTTCCAAATATTCATTACACATTTATCATTTCAAACTAATACAATCTAGCTCAATCATGACTAATGTTTTGGTTTGATTTAATTAGCCTAGATTTTGGTCAAAAGAATCTTATTTTACGACCCCTACAAACAATCGCCCAAAACAACTTTGTCCCCACGTTTTTTGGTCAATCCAAATAAATCATATTAAAAACATTCATTCATTCAATAGTCTCAAATTACAAGCCCATTCATTGAAACATGTGTGAATATAAAAAAAATAAAATAAGATATTAATCACATGTAAGCTAAGCTCCCATTCCCATAATTATGTTGTGAAACATTCACATTGTACACCATTTTCTTCACCTGCCTAATATTCCCTTTGTATGATGTGATGCAAATCTAATATTTTTAATGCATAGAGAATATAACATTTTATGATAGGAGCTTTCAAAAGACAACTCGTGTGTAAACTCGTGAGGTTTAACTTTCTGTTTTGTACTTTACAAACGTCAAACGAGTTGCACGTTCCCGTGAAAACGGTCAAACGGAACAGCGGTGGGTCCCATGTAACGGTAAAATTGATGCGCACTTAGAGAAAAGCTCCAAACCACGGCACTGTCTATAGAGACGACAATTTGCACCGATGGGAATGATGGGCATACATACCTGCTGCGAACCGTTCGTCAGTGCTTTACGCGTATCATATTCCATACATACCTGCTGCCCACCGTTTGTCAGTGCTGTACGCGTACCATATTCCGTGCATGCCTACTACTATTAAATCAATCAAATCAAAGTTTCGCTACTCTTACAAAGCCTTATATTTAGGGTTAGAAAAAAAAAAAATTAAAGCAAATCATTATTACAATTTAATAATGGCTGATAATGTCTGATTTTCCAATTATTTTGTTGTATGACTATGCTCTACTGTAAGATTCAGTCTAACTGTATGCAAGTTTCTTTGTAGGCGTGTTATTCTGGTTATGCATTTTATTATAATGATGGTTGGTAATCTCAAAAGTTACCTTTACTTTTTATGTAGGAGAGTTAATTTGAGATGTATTTAGTGTTTAAATTTTTTTGATCGTGTTAATTCCAAGAACCTCTGTTCGAGATGCAGAGATTAGATTGGAAATTAACATCCATTATTTTATTATTTTTAATTATTTTTGAAATTTGAGAGAATTATTATTTTTGAAATTTCATTATTAATTTTAGAGAATTCTTTTTTATTAGATTGTAGTTTGATGAATTAAAATGTTAGTTATTTTTACCTAACTTCATAGTGATGAAATTGTTAGTTAATTTTAGAGAGAGTCTTCTTATCTATAAATATCAAAACATAGGGTGATACGTACATGATTAACATAAGTTTGGCTTTGTTTACAACAATTTTAAACTTGTGATTAATTTAAACTATTTAAATATTGAACAAGTTTCTTTTATATTAAAATATTAGATGTAAATAATATTAATATATAATATTTAAGTGCTTTAATGAGTTAAAATCATATAATAATTATGTATGTATGTTATGTAAATTGATATTAAATTAATTTAATGAATGAGAATAATTAAAATATATATTAAATTAATTTAATTAAAGAGAATAATTAAAAAATTAAAATTATGATAGTCATAGAATATGACAATTTCTTATTAAAAAAATTATATAAAAAAATAAAAAATCCTTAAAATTCAATTAAAATAAAATTATAAGTGCTCATCATAAACAAGTTTAGCCATAGAAAAGTTAGTTATTTTTACCATCACTTCATGGTGATGGAAATGTTAGTTAATTTTAGAGAAATTTTCTTGCCTATAAATATGAGAAAACATATAGTGATCAGTATATATGATTAAAATAAGTTATGCTTTATTTTAAATAATTTTAAACCTATGATTAATTTAAGTTATTTTATTATTAAACAAGTTGCTTTTAAATTAAAATAAGTCATTACTTTTAATTTTTTTTAATATAAGTAAAATGGTGAAATTTGTATACCTTTACCATATAAAATAATTTAAATAAAACAAAAAACAAAAAATCAGATTCAATTAAAAAAAATTTATAAGTGTTCATCATAAACAAGTTTACCATACAAAAGTTAAATAGATTAGTTTTTTACTAGATCGTAGTTTGATGAATCAAAAAATTAGTTATTTTTACAATCACTTCATCATGATGAAAATGTTAGTTAATTTTAGAGAAATTTTCCTTGCCTATAAATATGAGAAAACATATAGTGATAAGTATATGATTAAAATAAATTATGCTTTCTTTAACATAATTTTAATAAATCATAATTTTAATTTTTTTAGTATAAGTCTAATGGTGAAATATGTATACCTTTACCATTTTTAATGTTTAGTGCTTATTTTAAAATCCTTATTTGCCTCTATAATGATATTATATTCAATCCTCTAAACTAATTATGCCAAGAAACATTTGGCACTTGTATATGAGCGTTAGTTATAAAAACAATTTTAAACATATGATTAATTTAAATTATTTTACTCTTGAACACTTGTTGCTTTAAAATTAAAATAAGTCATTGCATTAATTTATTTACTATAAGTGTAAGGGTTAAATGTGTCCTTTTCCATTTTTTTAGTTTAGTGTTTATTTTTAAATTCTACTTTGTCTTGGATAATGGAATTATATTCAATCCTTCAAACTAATTATGTCAAGAAACATTTTGTCTGAATGCACTTATATTCAATCCTCTAAACTAATTATGTCAAGAAGCATTATGTCTTAATGAAATTATATTCAATCCTCTAAATTAATTATTTGAAGAAAAATTATGTACTTGTATATGGGTGTTAGGGTTCAAGTTAGTTTTCAATTAAGTTTAGGGTTCAATTAGGGTTAGAATTCAATTAGGTTTCAGGGTTAGGGTTAGATTTCAATTAGGTTAGGGTTATGGTAAAGTTCACTATTAAGATTAGGGTTGGAGGTTCAATTAGGGTAATAATTTAATGAGGGTTAGGGCTCAATTATGCTTACTATTACGATTAAGGTTAGGGTTCAATTAGGGTTAAAGTTAAGTTAGAGTTCAATTAGTGTTATGATTCAATTAAGGTTATAATTTAATTAAGGTCAGAGTTTAATTATGTTAATAGTAAAGGTTAGAGTTATAATTCAATCAGGGAACTAAACATGGAATGAGGGTTAGAATTAGAATTAAGGTTAGATTTAAGGCTAAGATTAAAAGTCAGTTAGGGTTACGATTCAATTAGAATTAGGGTTCTAAGATGAATCTTGGGGTCAATATTAGGTTGAAGGTTGGTGTTAGGGTTAGGGTTAAATTATGGTTAGAATTTTAAAATAAATCTTGGGATAAATATTAGGGTTAGGGTTCAATTAGATTTTGAGTTATAGTTTGTGTTTACTTAGGTTTACATTTCAATTATGGTTAGGGTTAGGACATGGTTCAATTAGGGTTAAGGTTGAGGTTTGGGTGATAGGATAAAGATTGGGGTAAATCTTAGGGTTAGGGTTAGGACTCAAGTAGGGTTAGGATTATAGTTCAATTAGGGTTCAATATAATTAGGGTTAGGGTTAATCTTAGGTTAGGGTAATGGTTTAAGTAGAGTTAGGTTTTAATTAGGCTTAGGGATTAATTAGTATTATAGTTAGATAGGGTTGCCATTAGAATTAGGGTTATTATTAAAATTATTATTATGAATAGACTTAGAAGTATGATTAAGGTTAGAAGAAGAATTACAGTTATGCTCACGTTTAAGGTTAGGATTAAAATTCAATTAGGGTTAGGGTTCAATTAGGGTTGTAAGATAAATCTTGGTGTTAGCATTAGGGTGAAGGGTTCAATTAGGGTTGTAAGATAAATCTTGGTGCTAGCATTAGGGTGAAGGTTGGGACTGTAGAAACCCCTGTTCTCACTGACTTCTGAATCTGTTTGTTTTTTATTTTTTCTGAACGTTTTTGCTTGCAAATATAGAATGCGATTTTGAAAGAAATTGCTTGTAAAAATTAAATAAAATATTACAACGCTATGCAAACTGAAAAGCAACAATATTTTGATGAAAACCTGATTATTGCAGCAAATTGGAATGCCCTTGAAAGATGTGTCTAGATCTTGGAAAATGGCACCTAAAAATGAAGAACCCTTCTGGATGAATTCCAAACCAAAAACCCTAAAGATGCAATCTCTGAATAAGTTCTGTGATAACCACTGAATGAAAATCGATTTCATAACATAATGAGCTCCCATCCGAATGAAACCCTTATAACCTTCAAAAAGTTGACTTTTCTCAAAAAGGCATCATTTAAATAAAATTGAATTTTATCTTTTAATATTTCCAAAGTCTCAAACGCACTTTTAATTATAAATTATAATTAAAAAGTGGCCCCCTTCAATGTTGGTCAAACCCTTCAAGAAATCACTTAAGTTATAATATTAAATAATATTATAACTTTATATTATAAGCTTCAATAATTAATATTTAATTTGACAAGTAAAATATTAATATCTTTCTCAATTTATGTGCGATTAAGATTGACTTTGCACATGACCAAACCATACTGCTAAAAATAGCAGGTGTGCTCCACTAAATGACCTAACTTACTAAAAATAGCAAGTCAGGCAAATGATGTCTGAATGACCCCGAACAAAAACCAACTGGTAAGTTCTGACAATCCGAAGCCAAGCCAAGCTCCAAAAGAGACCCTCTAACCATACATATTAGCCTACGAGGGCTAAGAATAGGCTAAATCCACCGAACTCTGATGCTCGCAAAATTGGGGACATTACAGGGACTAGGGTTTCAAATGACCTAACTTACTAAAAATAGCAAGTCAGGCAAATGATGTCTGAATGACCCCGAACAAAAACCAACTGGTAAGTTCTGACAATTCGAAGCCAAGCAAAGCTCCAAAAGAGACCCTCTAACCATACATATTAGCCTACGAGGGCTAAGAATAGGCTAAATCCACCGAACTCTGATGCTCACAAAATTGGGGACATTACAGGGACTAGGGTTTCAAAACTAGCATATATATATATATTTAATAATAAATATAAAATAAACTAAGAGATATCCTTCTCAAGGTGCCTATTGCACTTTTATGTAAGAAATTTATTTCTCTATTAGGCATGTTTTCCCAAGAGGAAACCAAGGAAGCCTTGATGGTGTTAGGATCATCAAAATTTTATCCATAAGCATCTTCGATATTCATATTATCATTCTTTGCCTTCTCATTTTGCATGTTAAATGAAAAAACTTGGTTTTACACCTTATTTAAGTCATTTAATCCTTGATTTTTGTCTCCAATAGATTTATTCAAAACTATAGACACCATCCAGTAGAACTATGAGATTCCTCTCTTCTTCTATTTGGGTGAGCTAGGAGTCAGTGACAACCATTTCGAAGTTTGGGATTTCCATCTACCCTTTTTCAAACTTGAAAGACACTCTTCTAGGGAATTTGTCCTTGTCTATGAGCTAGTAATTCGAACCAACTTCAAAGAGGGTTACAATTAGGGTTCAAATAGCTTTATGGTTAGGGTTAAGCTTCAACTTGGGTTAAGGTTCAATTCATTAAAAATAGGCACCTTGAGAAGGATATCTCTCCACGTACTTTACATATATTTTTATAATATAGGTATGCTAGTTAGAATTTAAGTTAAAAGTTTAATTATGGAAACACATAAGTTAGTAAATAAATTTTTATTTTATTTATTTTAAATTATTTAAACATTACTTTATAAAAAAAAATTGTGAAAGAGTTATTTGATTTATTTTTAGAATAATTTGGGCGGGGGCCCTAGCTCGGTTGGCTAAGTAATTCCGTTGCGGCTCTGCTGGTCACGAGTTCTAGTCTCCCCGTCTCCAAGTATACCTGGTCATGCCCTCAAGAACTAAAAAAAAAAAAAAAAAAAATTTAGAATAATTTCAGTTATTTTATTTGTATTTATCACATGTTTAATATGAAATTTACAAATATATTTTTTATCCTAGATTTAAAACTAATTATTAAAATATTTTATTATAATATAATATGATTAAAATATTATATTATAGTATATAATGTAATTATAAAACCCCAATGTCTATACTTATAGTATTTTTAGTTTATTTTATTTTAAATTATTTAAAATAATATTTTGTAAAAAATAATTAGTTAAAGAGCTATTTTATTTACTTTTAGAATTATTTTAACTTATTTTATTTGCACTTATCATGTGTTTTTTTTTGGAAAAAAGTTTTCTGAGATTTACAAATACATCTTTTGTGTTAACATCAAGATTTAAAACTAACTATTAAAAGATGTATACAAGATGTAAAACATAAAAGATTATTAATTCTAAAAGTGCAAATACTATAAGTAGAATAAAATAAGTTAAAATAAGATTATTAATTTTAAAAGTACAAATTAATAAGTTAAAATAATTCTAAAAAATAAAATAACTCTTTAATGAATTAATTTTTTACAAAATAATATTTTAAATAATTTAAAATAAAATAAAATAAAAATACTATAATATTTTAGAATTATACAATACTATTAAAAATATTTAAAAATATAATATAATATAATACCTAGTTAGTTTTAAATCTCAATGTTAACATAAAATATGTATTTGTAAATCTCACAAAAGTTTTTTCCAAAAAATAACACTTGATAAGTGCAAATAAAACTAGCACTTGCACCTATAAGAGGTTCAAGGGATACGCCGATAAGTAATTAAAGATAAAATTTAAAATTATCTTGGTATTCCATTAAGTGTGTTTATTATAGCAAAAAGGGGCATAGATCCCAAGATCCCAACAAGTAAAGCTTCTAACTCATTACTAGATAGATTGCTTTTGGAACATGGAAAAATGGAATTAAATAGCTTACAACTACAAAAAAAAGAAACTAATTTCATCAATAACATTGAATATTAAGAGTAGCCAAGCAGTGATTTCAAGGATTTTATGCATTAGTGCAACAATATATTGGATTTGGATATTACATTTATTCAATGGGAGCAAATCAAAAAAATAAACAATGTACGGTTGAGGGGAAGTTGGAGCTAGTAGGGAGAAACACTAGCATTGATTTCTTAAATGAATGCTAGTACAAAAGTTCTCAACAAAAGACATCCACGTACAAATACGTTAAGGCATTTAGCATACAACAAAACAATGGAATAAAAGTGTGCCAATGAATTGAAACTCCAAAATTTCTTAATTAATTACTTAGTAGATGTAGGGACTTAAAAGATCTTATAAGGATTTTTATTATCGATGATGTTGGTTTTATGTGCATCCAGAAATTCCTCTTTAAAAAGTGTCAGAGAAGAGTCAATACAAAAAAGAGTTTTAACCAATGACCATAAGACCTCTTTGATTAATATAATGACCTCTTTGTTAGAAATTGGATTACACCCTATTAATATCATTGTGAATTACCCCCCAATTATTCATAAACGATGTTAAACTAACATGGTGGTATTGTTAAAATAATATTATCATTCATTAATTGTGTCCCAATACTATACTAGTATCATCTTTTCATTTAATGATTATGGTTACCTTATAACACCAACATCATTATTCAAATAAAATAAGCCCCTCTGAATATTTACATTGTCACTTAAATACAATATTACTATTATTCCAAATATTAATACCCACATTGCGCTTTGGCATTTCACTTAATAAAACATCATTTATATTATTTACCAAAAGGTTAATAAGGTAAGAAGAAATAAAATTGAATAAACCTTTTAAATTACTCTCATTTTAACTCACATGGTTAATAAAACATTGTTTGTATTCTTTCTTATTTACTATAAAGTTGATTAAGTAAGAAAACTGAGAAAATTATTTAAACTACTTTTCGTTCAAAATTACTAAACATGTAAAATCACTACAAATAACAATTGCATTTAATTGTGTATTTGTTAATATTGTAACTAATACTACTATTTACTTTATTATTAATCTTTCTTTTGATTTAAACCCTTTTTTTTTTACAAAATTGACATTACCCTATTATTCTTGTTATTAAAGTAATTTTTTTTAGTATTTTTTTTAAAAAAAATTCATAATAATATATTTAGTTTCATTACTCACTGTATAAAGTTAATAACATGTATTATTATTATTATTATTGCAACCAGCATCAACACTGATCCATAATATTGAATTAATATTAATAAACTTGAATACAATTTTAATTTTTCCCACATTATAATGGACATTATACACTACCGATATATATATATCCCACTTTACACTCAAGCTGGTGCATTGACGCTACTAGTCTTCTCCCTGAAGCGTGAGTCATGTTTTACGAGTCTACAATAGTTTTGGCATCCATTTTAAAATGTAGAGGGGGAAGAAAAATTAATATTTAATTTGTTGCGGCGTCTAAAGAAACCCTAAACCTAACTTTCCTATTTGCTCAATTCACCCTACCTCTCCAACATGGAACTATCCATCACAATATTTATTCATTTATTTATTTGTTATTCTTATCGGCTGCAAGAATACGCATAATATTTTATTTATTTGATTATTTATTATTCTTATCAGCTGCAAGAATACGCATTGAGCAGGTAAATTTATACCTTAATATTATATTTGTATAAATGTGTAATTTATATATTTTCCTTAGCAACATATTATTATATCGTTATAGATAATTAGAGATTGGGTAAAGATAATAATGTTTTGTTATACGGTGGTAGTATCTTGAAGAAAATTCGAAATTAAATAATGAAGGTACTAGTTATAATGAAAGTAATATTATATTGCAAATTGAGATTTGAAACTACTGATACCACCTTCCTTTCAATCAACCTTCCTTTCTGATTGAATGAGGATATCTTTTAATCATGATAAGACATTTGAAACTACTGATACCACCTTCCTTTCAATCAACCTTCCTTTCTGATTGAATGAGGATATCTTTTAATCATGATAAGACATTTTGGAAACCATACAATATTTCTTTGTTCGTTACTAAATTTTTAAAATACAAGCGCAAACACAAAACCCCAAAAATTATAGCTTTTTTCCAAACATGGCTTGGGTTTCTAAGGAATCAAAATTTACAAATCTCAGTCATAAAAATTGAACATCTAATGGGTGTCAAGAAAAGTGAGTTCAGAGCAATATGTCAAGTTTTCCATATCCCAATATTTACATTCAAAACTAAAACAGTAATGAAAAAAGTCCTAAATGGTCCCAAGTCTTCGCAATTTACAAAAAATTATTACCTGGATACTTTTGAGACAACAAATGTTGCATGTAAGTAATATAAGAAATGTAATACCTCTTTCCCCATTTTGGGAAAACTTTCGCCTATGAAGCTTTGACATTCATTTACATACTCTCAAATACAGCTGCAGGAAGGGAAAATAGAGCATTCAGGATTTTCCAATTGAGCTGTGAATAAATTAATCCCTTACAGACAATTTGGAATTTGTCAAAACTATGCAGTCTACACAGAAAATACATAGGAAAACAGTAAACTACTACTGAAGGATGTAACGAAGAAAGAAAAAAGAAAAATGAAAAATATTAATACCCATTTGTCAGCAGCAGACAAATAATCAGAGTAAACCATAAGGAGAAATGAGACGCTTCACACAAAATGCATGTTGTTCCATTTTTGCCAATATAGGAGCCCACCTGAAAAAGAAAAAGGAAAAAGATTCAGTTCACCATCATTTTTAATAAGTATGAATAGAAAAAATGTATTTTCTCAAGGTGCTGATGAATGTATCTCATACTGGGTGTTCGTTGTACATTGTATCCGTTTTTTTGAAGGCAAGAACACATGAAAAACTAAGCCTTTTCTGGAGGCAAGAACACATGAAAAAGCTTTAGAAACTTCAGTAAATGCAATTGGCAGGTGTAAATGCAAAATCCACAACCTTTAACAGCATCCTCCCTGCCTGTACCAAAATGGTAGATTTAGAATAGGGTATGGAGATTCGTCAAAACATGATAGAAAGGAGATTATAGTTGAAAGTGCATTAATATCAGAATTTGTTAAGGGCAACTGTTCTGTTAGGCATGTATGCAAAATGTGATGAACTGCTGAGGATGAAGCCTACTCTTGGACATGGCTATTGAGCCTTGTGGCGTTGTCCTGGCAATGGCCAAAGTGAAATACGAGTTTCCACAATCCATTGAGGCATACCCCTGAACATTCAAATAATGATGATGATTATTGCTTCAAAAACAGCTATAAAAGTTTAAATTGATGTATCAGAATCAAGAATGAATGGATAAGCAACACGAATCATATCTTTAGTGACCTCATATAGCACACCAATTATAACTTCATCCATATATCGACATGCCAATACACTAAGACTATGCTCACGGAAATGCATAATAGGATAATCTGGTCCTCTGTTTTCGCTATCAAATAGATAGGAAAGAAAACAAGAAAATATTCATTCAAATGTGATAACCATATGCAAAATCAAAACATTATTAATACAAAGCACAGCTAGAATTCATTTATTCATGGATGTCAAAGAACATAAATGATTTACAAGAAAACGAAATTCTATGCTCAATAAGGTTCATTGATGTTCGTCCAAAGCAACATACGTCCCAAGACTATAAATTTATAATTAACAAAGCAATTGCTCAATGAAAAAGTGTCTGAAGGAACATGAAAACGAGATTCTAATACTCTTCAGTACTAAATATATAAAAGAAATCACACGAGCAAGGGGTTTGAAGATTAAAAGGTGAACATGAAGCAAATTTAATGCCTAAAATAAAAAAAAATAACGCCTTTAATAAAAAAAGCAGCTGACAAGAATTTGATATGAGGTTTGAGCAGGCCGTGCGGGATAGGGTAGGAGTGGCGCAGGGAAGAAGGGGTGCGGGCTCGAGTAGCAGTGTCCTCAAAGGAGGTTCTTTTAGATCTGTTAAAAAAATGCACAGGGCGAGGGTGGTAGAGGGGGCCGATTGGGGGGCGCGGCGACGACGCAGGACAACAAAGGCGTGATGAGTCTGATGACCAAGTGCAGGGAAATAACCCAAATGCTCAACCGGACCAGGATTAGAGTCAATCCTCCTACAACCTTGAAGCCTAAGGGTCTTCAAGTTGCTGCAAAACGAGACGCCTGCTATCCAAACCTCATCCAGATTATGGTAAATAAGCCAAACTTTAGTAGGCATCAATGAATCCTCCAAAGCCAAAATGGAGACAGGCCCTGCCGAGCTACAGAAATGGAGATCCCATCCTGCACAATGGACACAAGCACCAAACGTTCCAGTTGCACCTGCGATAGCAAGGCACTGAACAAGCTCAGAAGACATCATTTTCTTGGAACTAACCCTGATGGAGCTTTCTGCAGAACTAAACCAGAACGAAAATTTTTGTCTTGTTATCAATGCAACTGCCCTGGTATGCATGAAACCAAAATGTGGAAGCATGGACAAGGCACGTGAACCTCTTTGTAGAATGCCGCGCAACCAGCTACAGTCCATGTGCCATCCCTGCAAAAAACAATGGAAACATTAGAAAGACATTAGCTCCTATGCAAATTTAATATGGATATGATTCATAAAAACATTACCTTAAAACTTTCCGAGCACAATCTATTCTCGTTTTTTATCCGTCACGATATATTTTTGATAAATTTGTAATAGTAAAAAGGCAAACCCTCTGGCAAAAAATATGAACTGCCAATAGAAAATTTGAAATAAACTGTTGAAATTACAGTTTGATAAGAAATTATTTTCGGATCATAGGTTAAGCAGTTTTCACGACTCCCCACAAAGGCATTAATAGTGAACAAAGCACAACGAAAACATTAGTCTGCTCCTATCAATAGGCAGGGACTAATTACTATAATCAAAGTGTTGGTGTTATAAATTATGAGAAAATGTGAAAAAAGAAGATACAAATAATATAACAAGACAATCAGTTTTTAAAAGGATCAGTGACTTAGACAGTTCATCCCACTTCCACAACACATAAAACAAAACCATGTGTAAAATTAGAAATTCACAATAGCTCATAAATGTACAGAGCTTCAAATTATATTCATGGACACACACTGAAGACAAGAATGATATTATCTATCAAACACTGTTTGTCGGATGTCAAACAAAAAATCTGAAGCACTGAGCTAGTAAAATACAACTTTGCACAGATGAACCGTTGCAGAAGCCCTACATTTAGCAAACGTTGTTTATAGGTTAGTAAGATGTAAATCATAATACATATATAATATTCTGAAAACTATTTACAGAGAACACTACCTTGTGCAGATATAGTGATAAGGCAGTAGCTTGTGCAATTATAATGTAATTGGTATCTGATTTTGAGAAACTACTTATCCTCAGGGAAATTTATCTCCACCTGTAATCCATTTATCTCGCTTTGGGAATTACCAAAATATCCCAATCAAACTTCCAAAAGATACTCAATGAAAGCTTCAGAGCTAACTCTGCTGCTTAGAGAAGCATTTAACATGCAATTGCCTGCAATATATTTTCTCCCACATTCATTACAATTATTGAATCCGAAAGAAATTCCTCTCCTTGATACCCATTTCCAGATTCTGCTTTTCCACACGGAGAATATTTTTCTGAACTCATTTACTTGCCGCCCAAATGAAAAATACCGTTTGTTTCATCACACACCAAATTGAAATCAAAACCAGCTTTTAAATGTATAGATATAATCATTCCAAAATGTCTAAAATTTGAGAAAACTTGTAAGTTGCCCACAACAATGTTATTTTCACCCAATGTTGAAGTGTACAGTCAAGCAATCCACTTGCAGCAGAAACAAAATTTGCACCCTTACTGATTTATACACAAAAATAGAACAATTTACTATAAAGCGTAACCTTTAAAAATAAAGAGACTTCCCTCTGATATGTTTCAGAAAGGGGAAATACATATTTCTTTGTCCTCCACACAACAGCACAGTAACCAGAGAATTTCCGCGCAAGTATAGAAACCCAAATAAAAGAAACTCTTACCAAAGAAAACAAACAAATCCATCCCCAATCAACCAAATGAATTCAACCTAATACCACAGGCCCCCAAAGCCCTTCGTAACTTCTCCAGTCTCGAGCACAAATTAACGCCATTAACCCTGCAAAATACAAACAACACTCAAAACCCTTCCTCACAATTTAAACAAATCCATGCTAACCCATGAAAAATTGTCCTCTCACAATTTCTTACCATTTGAAAAGCACGTCAAACCCTTGAAGCCCTTGCAAATCGCGCTCCGATTCACATACGCCCCGTCATAAATTCTCCAATCTTAGCTAAGCATAAACGCTATCAACCCCTGCAAAACATAAACCCCCTCAAAAAATCTCACCAACTACTGCAATGTACAACAAGAACATTCTTTCGAAACCCTTAGACTGGATGGAGTTCGTTCCTTACTTAGACTGGATGGACTTGCAAGGTGTAAAGCGGCGCATGGAAAAGCTACACAATTCCTTCGACCGACTGGAGGAAGTTGTAGGAGGAGCATGAGAAGCAGCCTGCTACTAAGGACATCATTGACGTGCTCTTAGAAATGGAGAGCAGCTAACAGATACCAAAAGTAAATAAAACTCCCTGGACCATGTTCAATCTATTCACAGTGAACGAAAATCAGATCTAAAAACATTGTATCTGATTTCAACGCTTTCGAGATTTGATATGATTTTTAATAGCTGTAGATTTGATACTGATTTCACAGGTGTAAGATTTGATGCGAAACTTGATTTGATTTTGCATGTTCACTGAAAACCGCCGTAGTTTAACGGCAACTGAGCCGCAGTTTGAAAGCGTGAGACAGGTTTTCCGTGTGTTCAAGCTCTTTCTCCAGCTGCGACCAACATCTCTTCAGATTTCTAGACAGCTGGAAGAGTATAGATTTCTAAAGCCATTAATGAAGCACTGGCAGAGCAGATCGACAGCTGGAAGAGTATAGATTTATAGATCCATTAATGAAGCACCGGCAGAGCAGATCGACAGCTGGAGGGGGTTTAGATTTCTACAGCCATTAATGAAGCACTGGCATTAATCAAATCCCCTGTTCATAGCCTGCAATCATAGTGCTCCGGCATTCATTAAACGGTGGAGTGTGATTGCCGTGCCCTGAGTTTCTTCAAAGTAGTTTGCGAATGCATATCCGGTAAAATGGGAACCCAGACCGTCAAACCAGGTGTGTCAGGTGGTATGCAGGCGTGTGAGAGAGGTTTGCCGTTGCCCTGTAGACTGCAAGTTCACAATAAAAGCCTATCGGCTAATAAGTTAAAATAATTCTAAAAGTAAATAAAATAGCTCTTTAACTAATTATTTTTTACAAAATATTATTTTAAATAATTTAAAATAAAATAAAATAAAAATACTATAAATATAGACATTGGGGTTTTATAATTATATTATATACTATAATATAATATTTTAATCATGTTATATTATAATAAAATATTTCATAATTAGTTTTAAATCTAGGATAAAAAATATATTTGTAAATTTCATATTAAACATTTGATAAATAAAAATAAAATAACTTAAATTATTCTAAAAATAAATCAAATAACTCTTTCACAAATTTTTTTTTATAAAGTAATTTTTAAATAATTTTAAATAAAATAAAATAAAAATGTATTTACTAACTTATGTATTTCCATAATTAAACTTTTAACTTAAATTCTAAAAACACATATCAATAAATTTTAAATTTTAATAATGACCTACTTGATTTGATTGATTTAATAGTAGTAGGCATGCACGGAGTATGGACAGCTGACAAACCATGAGCAGCAGGTATGTATGCCCATCATTCCCATCGGTGCATTATCCAAGACAAAGTAGAATTTAAAAATAAACACTAAACTAAAAAAAATGGAAAAGGACACATTTCACCCTTACACTTATAGTAAAAAAATTAATGCAATGACTTATTTTAATTTTAAAGCAACAAGTGTTCAAGAGTAAAATAATTTAAATTAATCATATGTTTAAAATTGTTTTTATAACTAACGCTCATATACAAGTGCCAAATGTTTCTTGGCATAATTAGTTTAGAGGATTGAATATAATATCATTATAGAGGCAAATAAGGATTTTAAAATAAGCACTAAACATTAAAAATGGTAAAGGTATACAAATTTCACCATTAGACTTATACTAAAAAAATTAAAATTATGATTTAAAATTAAAATTAAAATTAAAAGGTTTAAAATTATGTTAAAGAAAGCATAATTTATTTTAATCATATACTTATCACTATATGTTTTCTCATATTTATAGGCAAGGAAAATTTCTCTAAAATTAACTAACATTTTCATCATGATGAAGTGATGGTAAAAATAACTAATTTTTTGATTCATCAAACTACGATCTAGTAAAAAACTAATCTATTTAACTTTTGTATGGTAAACTTGTTTATGATGAACACTTATAATTTTTTTTAATTGAATCTGATTTTTTGTTTTTTTTTATTTAAATTATTTTATATGGTAAAGGTATACAAATTTCACCATTTTACTTATATTAAAAAAAATTAAAAGTAATGACTTATTTTAATTTAAAAGCAACTTGTTTAATAATAAAATAACTTAAATTAATCATAGGTTTAAAATTATTTAAAATAAAGCATAACTTATTTTAATCATATATACTGATCACTATATGTTTTCTCATATTTATAGGCAAGAAAATTTCTCTAAAATTAACTAACATTTCCATCACCATGAAGTGATGGTAAAAATAACTAACTTTTCTATGGCTAAACTTGTTTATGATGAGCACTTATAATTTTATTTTAATTGAATTTTAAGGATTTTTTATTTTTTTATATAATTTTTTTAATAAGAAATTGTCATATTCTATGACTATCATAATTTTAATTTTTTAATTATTCTCTTTAATTAAATTAATTTAATATATATTTTAATTATTCTCATTCATTAAATTAATTTAATATCAATTTACATAACATACATACATAATTATTATATGATTTTAACTCATTAAAGCACTTAAATATTATATATTAATATTATTTACATCTAATATTTTAATATAAAAGAAACTTGTTCAATATTTAAATAGTTTAAATTAATCACAAGTTTAAAATTGTTGTAAATAAAGTCAAACTTATGTTAATCATGTACGTATCACCCTATGTTTTGATATTTATAGATAAGAAGACTCTCTCTAAAATTAACTAACAATTTCATCACTATGAAGTTAGGTAAAAATAACTAACATTTTAATTCATCAAACTACAATCTAATAAAAAAGAATTCTCTAAAATTAATAATGAAATTTCAAAAATAATAATTCTCTCAAATTTCAAAAATAATTAAAAATAATAAAATAATGGATGTTAATTTCCAATCTAATCTCTGCATCTCGAACAGAGGTTCTTGGAATTAACACGATCAAAAAAATTTAAACACTAAATCCATCTCAAATTAACTCTCCTACATGAAAAGTAAAGGTAACTTTTGAGATTACCAACCATCATTATAATAAAATGCATAACCAGAATAACAAGCCTACAAAGAAACTTGCATACAGTTAGACTGAATCTTACAGTAGAGCATAGTCATACAACAAAATAATTGGAAAATCAGACATTATCAGCCATTATTAAATTGTAATAATGACTTGCTTTAATTTTTTTTTTCTAACCCTAAATATAAGGCTTTGTAAGAGTAGCGAAACTTTGATTTGATTGATTTAATAGTAGTAGGCATGCACAGAATATGGTACGCGTACAGCACTGACAAACGGTGGGCAGCAGTAGGTATGTATGCCCATCGTTCCCATCGGTGCAAATTGTCGTCTCTATAGACAGTGCCCCAAACCACCACTTTTTCGGTATTTTTAATGAAAATAATAAATGCTAATATTATTGGTTAAAATGTATAGTCATAATTAAAAAATATCTAACTTTTCAGTTATTGCATAGGTTGATATTTTCAATAATTATTAATGATTAAGTTAATTAATCTTTAATAATTATTATGGGTTATTGATTAGTTTTCTTTCATTTTTATGGTTTTTTTTAATTGTGAGGGAATAAAATTCCCTTTTATGTATGGGTTTGGGCTAATTAAATAAATTTTAGGTTGATATAATGAAATGTTATTTTTAAAAATCAAATGTAACAAATGAGGGTATTTAGTATTGGAAATAGTGATGAAGAATTAAAGTTCATTTTGCACATAATTTAGTTGTGGAGATGTGGAAAAGTAACTCTTAATTTAGAAGAAGTCTTGGACTCTTTGCAAGTTCTTAATTATGTGTGGATTGAATACAAGTCCTTTTGGATCAGTGGTGTTGACAAACAACTTAAAAACGATTTTCAAATTCCTAGGATCGTGTTCTCATAGGCCAACCCCTTTACAAATCAATTTTACAGCTTCAAATGAATATTTGAATACAATGCATGCCAATGTATATTTTTCCTATATGATTCTTTGTAAGCTCCAAATCCAAATGTTCCCAAAATGATTTTATGATGTTATGATGATGAATGAATGCCACATTGAATGCCTTTAAACACCAAAACATAACAATAATTCACAAAAAAATTTGTTAAGTCTACTCACAACAATTAGTGAAAAGAGGCAACAAAATTAGAATTACAATTTGAACATTTAAGGTTTAATTTCACACTCCTTAAGATTAAATCGATTCAATCTGGTGCCATATAGAAATAAACTAGGTAGGGAAAATACCAATTCAAGGCAAGGATCAAATGTGTGGAGATGGGTGTGAACGAAGACTAATAAATGATGTATAAATGGGAAATATATGGGAATGTGTGAAAATGTAAGGATGGGATAAAGTTGAATGCAAGGAAATAGGTGCAACTACGTGTAAAATGGATAGGGATAAGACTATGGTCACAAGCCAAACGAAGCACAATCTAGTATATGCCACTTGTTGATATATATAACTATAATAAGACATTGCATTAAAATGAAACCAAAATTAAATGAGAATTGACATGGGTATACAATTTTAGCATTACATTTTGCCCCCACATTAAGGTGCATACAAATATAATATAAACGTATGATCACTCAGAGTGTTATTTCGTGTCTTAATTTATCCAAGATTTGTAGACACCTAAATTTGACCATTTACATTTGGTCAAATTTATCCCTATTTTGTCTATTACATCTTCCTATTCATATTAATTGAATAATATTGTCAATTATTTAATTAATATCCATCATTTCCCTAAGTTTTGCTAAGGTATTTAATTATTTAATTAAGTACTTTATAACCTTACCCCTTTTCCTCTCTAAATTAAATAAATGGACTACTTTATTTAATTTAGCCACTCACTCCATAAGAATTAAATTAAATTTTTAATTCCCCTCCCCCACTTTCTCTCACCTAAACACATCCTCCATAACTTCTTCTAATCATGATTAATTTACATAATCCTTGGTTAAAGATGTGCACATTCCTAATCCTTGATTAGGAAGGTGTTACATCCTTCATAATATGCAGGTGGATCCTTAACCATCATTACCCACCTAATCACCTGTCTAATCTCTCACATGCACATTATAATCCATTGATTATCTAACCTAATCAAACCCCTTGATCAACCCCCTAATAAATACTACCCATGCCCATATGGAATTTTTAATTCCTCTCCCATTCCCTAAGGAATTTTTAATTCCTTTTACAATCCCGTGGGGATTATAAGGGAATTTTTTATTCCCTTTTGTCACATCCATTACCTATGGCACCTAGCAAGTACTCCCATCTTGTCTCATGCATCCACATGATGACAAGTGTCATCATCTTATGAGGCATCTCAACCCTTGATCTAATCCTTTCCTCTATCTTGACTGTCCATCCCATCTCCCTTGGCTAAATGACTAAACACTTAGTCATTTTTGGCATTCATTCACTACCTTCACCACAACACACACAACCATTCAACCATCTCAAGCACTCAAGCTTTTTACTCTCACACCACCATCTTGCATCCATTGCTAAACTTCATCATTTTGCATCCAAATCAAGCAAAAATAAGTCATTATGATGCCAAAATCAACATAGAGCATACATCCAACATCAAAGGGGCAATCTCTCCATCAAGCTCAAAAATAACTTCAATTTTATGGTTTTCTTGCAGGTTTGAGCTTTATCTTGACCATAAGAGTTTGTTTTTATTTTAATATTTTCTTAATTTTATGTTTTCCTTGTATTTTTATTATTTAAAACACTTGCACACATTTTGTGACATGCCCGGTGGGACTCACATCATAGGTCCTTTGATTTTTTTGATGTTGCTTCAGTTTTTGTAGGCGTATCCACCTTACACAGAAGCATCTCTACTCCAGCTCCTGCATACCCAGTTTTAGAGACGTATCCGCCTTTAGACAAGCCAACCTGAAAATTGTATAGAGGTGTATCTGCTTAGTACATAGGTGAATACAGGTACATCTAAACTGAAACCCCACATAGGCAAATCCGAGTAGCTACAGAGGTGTCGACGTTTCCCCAGACAGGCATTTTTGCTTCAGCATTCGACATCAACCTTCAGAGGTGTTTACATGATCCCATAGGCGTATACGCTACTTACAAAGGCATATACGTACACCCCCAACATGAACCTATAGAGGTGATTGTGTGTGCGTGGTCTACAAAATTGGAAAGAGTGATGAAGAATTAAAGTTGATTTTGTACATAATTTAGTTGTCGAGGTGTGGAAAAGTAATGTTCTCAATTTAGAAGTTTTGGACTCTTTGCAAGTTCTTAATTATATGTGAATTGAATGAGTCCTTCTCGATCAAACATGAGCACTACAAGAATGATCTAATTTGTAATAATGAATTCTGACCTATAAAAATGATTTGACAAGATGTAGATTTTGGTAAGTTGGTTCACCTTGATTATTTGACACACTCATAAGAATGATGATGTTGACAAACATTTTAAGATAGATTTTCAAATTCTTAGGATCATGTTCTCATAGGCCAACCCCTTTTACAAATCAATTTTATAGCTTCAAATGAATATTTGAATACAATGTGTGCCAATGCATATTTTTTCTATATGATTCTTTATAAGCTCCAAATCCAAATATTCCCAAAATGATTGCTCCTCTATATCTACCTTATGATTTTATGATGATGAATGAATGCCACATTGAATGGCTTTAAACACCACATAACAATAATTCACAAAAAACATTTCCCAAGTCAACTCACAATAGTTAGTGAAAAGAGGCAACAAAATTAGAACTATAATTTGAACATTTAAATTAAGATTTAATTTCACACTCCTTAAGATTAAATCGATTCAATCTGGTGCCATATAGAAATAAACTAGGTAGGGAAAATACCAATTCAAGGCAAGGATCAAATTTGTGGAGATGGGTGTGAATAAAGACTAATAAATGATGTATAAATGGGAAATATATGGGAATGTGTGAAAATGTAAGGATGGGATAAAGTTGAATGCAAGGAAATAGGTGTAACTAAGTGTAAAATGGATAGGGATAAGCATATGGTCATGAGACAAATAAAGTACAAGAGTATGCCACTTGTTGATATATAATTATATCAAGACATTCCATTAAAATGGAACCAAAATTAAATGGGAATTGGCATGGGTACGCAAATTTCACCATTACATTTTGCCCCCACTTTAAGGTGCATGCAAATCTAATATAAGCGCGCATTTCAAAGTATATGATCATTATTGGCCATGCCTAAAAAGAATAATTAAAAATTTCAAAAGGATATTTGATTCATGTAAAGAGATGGACCATTCTTGGAATCTTCTTGTGTTCCTCTCATTGGCGTGAGCCCTCCATAACAACTTATAAATTAAAGAAAATATATACAATGAGTTTCTATCGCACAAGTGAAATAGGTACCAATAACAGGCAATTTCAAATGTTTACAAAAATGGAAAGTAGAGAGAGAGAAGGAAGGGTTTTTGCTTGTACAAAAAGTGATATGAAAAAATTGCTCAATTACTACAATGATATGACACATTAGTATGGCCATGTGTTGCAACTCCACTTAATTGTGGAAAAATATGATTTTCAAGTGATTGCAATATTTAATGCAATAGAACTTTACTTGGTTGTGAGTGTGTAATGTGATCAAGATATATATGATGAATAATATTTATGTAGCATAAGCCATTGTTTGAAATCTCAACAATAAGAGGGCTAGTGATAATATATGATCCCTCTTTAATTGGTTGCATGCATAGTATGCAAGGAATTGGAGGAGAGGGAAAATGATGCATGATAAAAAATTAAATAATATAAGCATCCGAGTACATATAACATCGTAAATCATATGAAAATACGAGATGACAATCATCATATGATAAGTAGATAATGGATATCCTATGATAATTATATAGGTGCATAAAGTATGTAAGAATGTAAGGCACAAAGGTTGGCCATGAATATCAATGTATAAGGTGTTTCCCTCTATAAAGGTAATATGATAATGATAAGAAAGTGAAAGCCTGTGTGATGATATAGTGTAAGATAAGGCATGATAAGGGTCATAAGAATAGTAATATAAGTACACATGAGTAGCCATAAAAAATTATAATCTTGAAGTGACAAACATGATGCCATAAGCAGGTAGGCATGATGAGCATATGGTAATTCTACATGAACCCCAATGAAAATAAGCATAAGAAGCATATTGTTCATGACACATATAAAACATCACGTGTATAAAACAAAGAAATATAGATAATAAAAGTATATGTAAATAAGAAATAATTGAATACCCAAAGTAGGAAGGGTGAAACATGAGCAAAGACAAAATATCAAACCAAGCATACATAAACACAACAAAATTATGTGTGAATAAAATGTATGACACATAAATAAAAGACAAGTGCTAAGAACAAAATATTTCATACCAAAAATATTTTCCTAGTGGAAAAATGAAAAGATGAATCTTAATATAAAAGATGAATTGAGAACACAACAAACAATATATATATAGTAAAAAAGGCTAGAGGAAGTGAGAAAAAGACAAAGTGAAAATTAAAACATAGATATGTAGCCTATAGGAGTGCTCATGAATCTTGAAAAATATATAGAGAAACCCCCCTCCAAAAGGCCACCCTTTTCCCAAATTCATTGTCATATCTTCTTCTTTGGTTATATAATTTCCTATTCATGACTTTATTTTTCATTCACATGCACATTTTTCTATACTAGTATATATCTAATTGTGTCATGTCTATAAATCTAATATTAGTAAATGATTTTAATAGGAATAATGGAGGTGTTAGTGAGGAAAGGAAAATGTATTGTATTTTTCTTAAAAAAAGTTTGGAATGAATTCAATATTTCACATCTCTTTTCAAGTTGATATAGATATTTGATAACTATTGGTAGTAAATGTTTTGACAACAATAATTTATAATCATTTCAATTTACACAAATACACAAATTTTTAAATATTACATTTTATAATAATTATTGAGCATTTTAATATATATATTTGATGGATGTCTTTAAATTATAAATATTTTCTTAAAAAATTAAATATTTTTATAGAAATAATTTTATCTAAACTTAATTTCGATAAGGAATTATTGAGCATATAATAATAATAGAAATCAATTATTAAGAAGTTCTTTAAATGGAGAAATTCTAAGATAAATTCTTTATTTAGGAGATAGTTGTCGTGATCTAATTTATCCACCAACAACTTGCCCAACAATACCACTAAAACCTTCTCATATTCATGTCAAGCCTATTGAGCTAAATAAATCTTATGTTTAAACATTATTTATAAAAGGCACAATAAAGAATGACCTATTGCTCCTAATATAAAGCTTGCTAAGGTGAAGTGAGTATGCTAGAAGCATCCAAAGCTATCACATTTGAGATAACTTAAATAATCTCTATGAAGCTATTGAGAATAATTCTAGATTAAAAGGAGAATATTCATTGAATAAAAACACATAGATATAAGAAATCCATATCACTAATGAGGAAGAAGCTAACAAAATAAGTGATACAAATTACAATCAACAAGAGAAAATCTTGGGATAGTGATGCACTCCTAATTGCATTTGAGTAATAATAAAGAAATGTAAATGAGACAACAAGCTTACACGCAAGGAGATCTCAACTAGTCACAAGTGTCCAATCTATAAGAGGTACAAAATTAATGAGAGATATAGTAAAATAAAATCCAATTGCATCTAATTATTGTGGATAAAAGAGAAAGGCTTCTACCAATGTGCAACAAAGGTCTTAATGCCTTTGATCTAACCAAACATGGTACTTCTCTAGGAATTTTTTCTAATCAAACAACACATTGAGGAATATCAATCAAACATGGCACTTCTCTAGGAAATTAAGATAAGCTAATGGCAAATGTAAACTAGACCAAAGAAAAAGGAAGACTGTAGTATAATTGCAACATATAGATTGATTAACAACTTGATTATCCATTATAATTTTAATTTGATATCAAAAAATACTTCTTCCTAAATATAATTTTAATATAAAATTATTGATAAAAATCTTTATAAACACCATTAAATTTGTTTTATATATGTTCTAATTTGAATCATTAAAAATTATTTATTCAAAACTAAATTCATTCAAAAAGACATGAGGATTTTAATCAAGAATATAAGGTAGATATTTAATACAACTCTAAGGTTTATAAAAGCTAGTAAGCAATACAATTTTGTTTAACAATACTATTTAATTTTGTTTAGCAATACAATTTTGGAAATAAATTTAAGAGGTTAAGAATACGGTCTAGTAAAATGAAAAATTGTTAAAAGAAGAAATTGACAATGATCATGTGAGTTAGATCGCTTGTGGGATTAGAACTATCCTAAGATAGTGGATAAGACAAATCAATTTGTGAATCTAACAAGTCAAATTAGACACGATAATATAATTATGAGTTGGGATAAAACTATGAGTATCATGCACTTTTATCTCTTACAACTATATAAATTTTAGTAGAATGTCATTATAGTATTACATTCAATCTCAAATCGCCTATTACACTTCACATCAAATAAACTAAACTTCCTACTTCACCACAAAATCCATCTTCTTGTTCATGAGAAAAACTATTCATGAGAAAAACTTTTCTTTGTTCATCATACATAATTGAACTTGTATTTACCAATCTAATAGCAAATACTTTATCATAAAATTACACTTCACATCAAATAAACTAAACTTCCTACTTCACTACAAAACTCATCATCTTCACAAGAAAAACTTTTCTTTGTTCCATCATACAAAATTGAACTTGTATTTAACAATCCAATAGCAAGATACTGTCATAAAATGGTTGCTTGGTGCTTTCCTACTGCAAGTTGAAGAACTGTTAGATCCAAACTTATAGATTGGGGCAAGCTGCAACAAATTTCAATGTCTGCTAGCACAACTATCAATAGGTAGATATACCCGAGAAAGTAAGCATCACCAAAGCAGACTTCGTCAACAAAGAAAATGCAAGCTAGTGCTTGATAGATAGGCCCTCCTGCATGCAAAAGCTAATCTAAACCAACATGTCAATGCCCTAAAAAGATGGAAATCTGAGTTGTTATCTCTAAAGTCATAATGCTAACATTCCTATCTGATTGATCTCCATTGGAAAATCCACAAGGAAAGCTGACCTACGTTGCATAAAGCAAACTTTTTTTCCATTCTGCAAAGCTTTATCTATATTTTGGGTTTTTTTTGTTCGTTGAGGTGCAAGTCTTACAAAAACAATTGTAAACTTCAAAGTTGTGTCGATCGAGAATCCATTAATGCACATACTTCTAGGAGGAGGATCCTTGGATTCAATGTATTGAGAACGCTGGATACCACCCCCAAGTATTATTGGACTTTGGCATGGAAAATGATGGAATATGCCTAAATGCTTCTAGGATGAAAATAGGCTAGGTAGTAAATCTTCTTTTAGGGGCAACAAGATAATTTTGTTGTTCAATCCAGTGTATGTAGATAATTGTGAAGAACTGGACTCTTCTTGCTGCTGGGTTCCTGGTTTAAGAGAAAAACATTAGTATTATTCTTTTTTCTCAGTTTTATAGTAGTTTATCTTTTCTATATTATGATCATTATGTTTTTTTAAATCAGAAGAATCAATATTTGGTGGTATTGTAAAGCGAGTTTCTAACATCATTGTAATCTTTGTCTGTACGAGCTGTCCGGTTTTAGGAAAATTCACTGCCAGCAATTCATCGCACATGCAATTCACCACTAGCAATTCATCACTATGGTATATTCACCACGTATACACTTTTCAATATTTAAATGGCCGAGAATACCCAAAAAAGAAAAAGTACAGAGATTTTGTTTAAGTAGCCAAGAGTACCCAAAAAAGAAAAAGTACAGAGATTTTGTTGAACGCATAAAAAAGGTATACACAGTGAACATACCACGACAATGAATTGCTGGTGGTGAATTGTATTCATGATGAATATGTCACAGCGATGAACTATTCGCGGTGAATTGTTGGGGGTGAATTGCTGGCAGTGAATTTTCCTGATGCCGAGCTCTCTGCCACTCATGTCAGAGTAAATCCAAGAAAATTGAACATGCAACCATTATGTTAATTACTACATCGTGTAAGAATAAGATTTTGGACTTCTCGATTAATATGAATACTCAAACGATACTTTTAAAAGCCAAGTAGATTTCCTTACTAGCTACTTGGATTTAAGATCGAATTAAACCTTTAAATGTTTATATGGCGTGGACAGATAATAGATTGATAAAGCCACTTCTATTAGTACAACTCACTTTTTTTTCGTCTCAAAACAGAATCATAACTTTAAGCTAATACTTATTTACTTTGTGGGAGGTTGACAGACTTACAGAACCAAGCGCATCAGTAGAACTCTAAACTAAACTTTCAAGACATGCTTTTGTAATCGAAACAAAACAAATTCTCTCTGTAATTTTGAACCACTACTTATTTTGAACATCATTCTTCATTCAATTTGACTATAAATGTCATAATTTCAATGTTATACTTATAATTGGGTCATATTGTCATCTAACTGCCTCAAGTTGTGATTTTAAATATATGCCACAATTCTAATACCAATGTAACAGGTATATCCATGGCTTTTTCAAATATTCCCAGGGTTTGTTTTATTCTTACCCAAAATCGGCAACTTTTGTGGGTCGGTCACAGAAAGACAACTTTTGGTGGAGAAGATGAGATCAAGCACAGTTATGTATGGTGACTTCTATTCTGGCACACAAATCAGATTGTCCATTGCCCAACAATTCACACCTGGAGGAGATTTCACATAGAAGACCAAAATCATATCAGATTGCCGAAAAGTTCTATAAAACTTGGGAAGAATACGAATCTTTTAATATTAGGCACTGATAAAAAGGTCAGCAGAAATGTGCATTGAGGGATGGAATCAATGCTGAACCCAACATGTCACGTCTCCTTTTTTCAAAAGTAAAAATGGCTCTAATCTCATAGATGAAATGAACACCATAAGTACAAAAAGGTTATTGAATTTGAGCTGTAATACAATTGGAAGCCTCAAGCATTCCTGATCTTTAGATAGTTTTAGGAAAATCTTTCTTTTTTTAAAAAAAAATCCTTCTAAGCATGCAATGAAATTGTAAGCCAAAACAGATCCAAGCTAACTTTGCTGAGAGTAGAAACATGCTTAAAAGTAAGATCCTGGACGAATATATTTTTATGTATTTTTTTATTATTTTAAGGGATAAACGCTTTTGGTCTGGAACTATGAACCGGTGAGGTCACAAACGGAGGACTTCATCCTCAATTTAAACGTTCAATAATTACACCCTAACGGGGTTTGAATCTTGATGACAAGAACAACACCACAACAACTTAACCATCATACTATGCCACTATTGATGAATACATTTTTATGTAATTGTAATGGTAAAATTTGTATTTTTTCTAATAATTTTGATTTGATTTTTTATAGAAAATGGTTTACTATATTTATATGTTATAATTTTATGTGAAATTAGGTTAATTCTCTTAACTTTTATTTATTCTTATTATACAAATTCTCATACATCTATCTATATCTTATCTATTTTTGTATCTCTCCATATTATATTTGCTGCATCTATCATGATTAGACATTCATTGTATGAATAGATTTTAGTGTTACATCATCACAAATAATTTTCATTGGTGTAGGATAGATTCTACTTTCATGGATTTGACCCTTGAATTTTCAAAATTCAAATATGGCTTGACTCCTGCCCATTTCAATAGTCATTGTAAGTTGATAAAACACATATTTACACAATTGATTGTTCATGTTTGCATGATTGATTATTATGTATTTATATTTAAATGTGTTCAATTGCATTCAATTTATCATTTTCAAGCATCATTTGAATATCATTTGCATTCAAGAAGTATCCTAGGAACACTTTAGTTTGGTACACTAAAAGAACACCAACATCTTTATCGAGGACACTTGTATGGTTGCCTATTAAATCTACTAATCCTTTGCATGATCATAAAACTAGTATTTTCTAGGGGTTGACTTAGGAGACCATTTCTTTAGTGACCCAACAACCCTCTAAAAATATTTTTAAATATTGCCAACACAAATAGGAGAATGGATTGTTACCAAACCCACCAAATTGGGAAGTAGAAGTATACATCCAACAAGATCACATCTATGCATTAAGGGATAGAACCAAAAATGTGGAAGTGATCTATACATGTAGATTTGACCTACACAAAGGCACAAATATTACACAAAATCTAAGCTAACACATAGATAAAGATCTTATTTCAAATCTTGAGACAACTCGTATTCCTATACAAGAGTAATTCATCTTTGAGCTTAAAGCTAATTTATATTAACTTTCTATTGGGAGTCAATTTTATGGTGCCAAATTTTGCTTGAGTCTCGGTTCCTTTGTACATTTAGGCCTAATTTTCCCCATCACAAATAACCGATCTAAAAAATTCTTGTATGGGTCTCTATTTATCAAATTCACCTAAGTGTTTATCCTCTTCATTCCCCATGTGCTTACCAATGTGTTTAAAGGTGCAAAGGTTCCAAAAAAATTAAGTTTGGAGGTTTTGTGTTCAAATTTCTAAGGATTGTGCTTATTGTCAGAGTTTTGGAGTTGCCCTTCCTAGTATGCATTTCCTCCCAATTCTATCTTTTTTGATTGTCTTTATCAAGATATTAGACTTTCACATTCAAGCATAACTTTTCCTTCAACTTTGATCTTTCCCTTGCCTTTGTTGAACTTTTAGAATTCCTCCCACCAACATGTTTTTCCTTGGCCGTCACACTTTGATGCTTTACACTAAGTCATCTTTCAGAGTCACAATTTTGGTCATCCATTTACCCACATACCTTATGACATTGATTCCTTGGTATCCCTAATCCTCAAACTTTGATGTTTCCTTCTATATATATTATCAAAGTTGGATATGCAAGAATATATTTATTCACATGTGATGTTGCTTTTCCTCTTATGGTTATTAAGTATTAGTGGCGGATTTAATATAATGAATATTAGAATTAGATAAGTTGAGTTATGTAATATTATCAACATAAATGTGAATAATCAATGTAAACTATAAACATGTGACAATTAAATAATTAACATAATAAATGGAATAACACCTCCACATAGATTAATCAAATTAACATCAAAATCATATAAGACAATATTCCTAATATTGTTGAATCAATAGTTTTTCAATACTTATATGAAAATCACAGAGAAATTGCTATCTGACACTTAGAGGAACAATTATAGGTCCAAGATTTTCCCAGCATAAACACCCCCAAAGGAAATTGGTTCTTACACAAAACCCAACCTACCTTCATGACATAAACACAACCTTGACGACGACACTCCCGAGTGTACATTGTACCCTGAGTTGAACACACATTGTGTGCCCCTTTCCAAATATTTCAATGCCCACCCATGACCTTAACCTTCACTCTTTTGTGCCTTGTATTTCTCTCTAATTATTTTCCTTTTTCTCTTCTCTCCTTGAATGTTCTTCATGCTTGAATTTCCTCCATGTGAATGATTTATATATCCTTTTAAGGGGTGATTTCCAAACCATCACACCCTTTCACAAAGGTTGCATTTAATAATTATTTAAATAAATAATTATTCTTCCACCTTTTTAAGAGATTTTTTATACATCTTCTTTATTAATATCTCTTTTAACCAAAGGATCATAATATCCTTTATTTTTCTATCTCCCTTTTAATTCTAAAGGGTTATTTCATATTTTCTCTTTGGGGGAAAAGTCACATAACAACCCTAAATCTCGACTTATGATATTTCCCATCATGTATTCTTTTGGAGTTTGTAATGTGGAATAATTTTATTTATTTTCTTGTGGCATGAGGTATAACATACTCCCATTCCCAATCCCCAACAAGTTATGTGGGCTATGGGATATCCTTGACCCTTGATCCTTGAAACTCTAAAACTTTTGCATTTTGCACTATTCACTCCCACCTACCTCGCATGACCTAAATTATAATTAATTACCAAATTTGATGCCACAACTACTTCAAGGATGTTTTCCCACCAAAAATAGTTGTCCATATCAAGGGCATGATTCACATGCAATTCAAACAACAGAGGGTGAGGATGAGCAAACCACCATTAATGTAATGTGTTTTTGATGTGAATGATTTCCATGCAAGTTGCAACTTGCCATTTCAATGGATTTCTTGAGATTTTGGCTTGTTCCACATGCAAAATTGATGACATCCAATTCTTTGTGAACTTCTAGAAGGATTGAGTGACCAAAAAAAGTGTTATATGGGTCAGTGCACCAAGATGGTGCACAAGCTGAACCTGAACTTGGAGGAGTAATTTGAGATTCATGCACTCAAAATTTGAAGATACCAAAAGAACAAGAATTGCAGTAATCTGACGGTGATCCCACAATAGTGGTTTACAATTTTTGGCCAAACTAGACACTGAAATTAATTTTTTAAACTAAATCTTCACATTCGGGCACCTATAGCGGCTAAACCGTGAAGAATTTGAAGATGATGCAAACTAGAGTATCGTCACATTTCATTTGTAGATTCTAAAAATATTTTTTTCAAAATTTTTGGAATCAGATTCCACTTCTTTTTCCATCTCCCACAAAACTAGTTTTTTTCAAAAAACAACATTTTTAAAAAGTGACGCACACCGTATAACGCTTAACTTTTTTCCATGAAGGATAAAATTCTAATTCTTTCGAATTTAGATTTATAACTACGATATCTAGTGCTTCCACTTGGTTAGATATTTTTTATTGAATATTTTTCTTTAATCAAGTTTCAAAGTCAAACCAATTACAATTCGCATATAGCGACCGATAATGCATAACTTTTTGTATATATCGAAATTCAATTTTTTTTTATTGGATCAAGAACTTCAATATATAGTGCACTCATTTTTTTTAATTTTTTTTTGATAATCGCTATTTTTCCACATGTGCATTAGAGACCTTCAGATGAAAAACCTATGTTTAATAAAACTAAAATATCAAATACATAATAAAACCAAAACATATTAAAATTATATTCGTTGGATAGCTTGTTCTGAGGACTACCAGATTTCGGTTGGGTTTGGGAATATTCCTCCATTTTCATCCTCAAACTGAGCTTCGTAGTGCCAAAATTCAAGTTTTTTTCTGTCTCAGGGGAGATGAGGAATAAAGGGGGTTCGCTCGAACCAGGGTTCATTTGAACCCCCCTTCTATAAGAGTTTTTGATGGCTTTTTTGGCGGGAAAGTATTAAGAGGGTTCGGCCGAACCTAGGTTCTACCGAACCCCTAATTGGTTCGGTCGAACCAATAGGTTCGTACGAACCCCTAAAACCAAGTTTTTTGCCATGCATTCATTTTTTGTGAGTTTTCCTTCCTCACTTCAATTGTAAACCACTATTGTGGCTTCACCCCTGAATTTAGTTTCTAAACTACTAAAGGTTTTCAAAAATAGATAAGATTAAGATCAAATGCTTTATGCACACAAAAGTGTTCCTATTTTTAAGAAAAACATACATAGTGTTTGGTGTGCACCCTCAATTTTTTTTTGTTGCATTTACTATTTTAAAAAACCCATTGGTAGAAATATAATTAAGAGCGAGTACTAGAAGTTTTATATTTTTTAAAAAAAATTATCAAGTATTTTTTTTAAAGATTTTTCAAAGTGGATGCATCTTGAAAATCACATCACCGAGCGTGCATGTCACATAACTTGTACCAAAATAATAAAAAATACAATTTTTTTTCCAATGTCTAAAGAATGAAGTGTCGAATAATATTATATAATTGTCACATACTAACCCTTCAATGAAGTAATTTTTTTTAAGTTTTCACCTTTCGAGTAAATAAACTATGTAACAAGCCATTGCAATAAATTTTTTTCTTTTCATTATTGAGAATTTACGAACAAAGATGCATATCATAATACAATAAAGATTCCATTTCATTACAATAAATTCATAAGTTACAATATTACAAGAATGCATACATTTACATACATAGCTCAATGAGCTTTGGAACAAATAGTAATAAGACAGTCCAAGATCCTTCCTTTCAAATCTTGGTTCTTTTGTCGCTTGTTGTGGAGGAGAAGCATCACTCAAGCATTTTTCCGCCAACCTTAGACTCTTAATGGATCCCCCACACATCTATCATTCGATAGATGGCCCTTTCCTTTGATGAATAGATTGGTACAATAACCGATAATGACAACCAATTGAGCATAGTGTTGTGTCCTACATAACTAGAACTTGTAATCCCACAATCTGGAAATAGCATGTAATACTGGATCATGGTGAAGTGATAGTGGAGCCAAAGGTAGTCACACTACTTTGGCCAAAGTGTTCTCAAATGGTAATCCGGATGAAGGTCATCTATCACATACACTACTTAGGGCCGATTTGACTTAAGTTCATCTTAAACTACGCATAAGTATTTCCTTCAATGGATAATCTATCATCCCAGAGATAACCTATTACCATTTTAACCTACTTGGAATAAACCTACTTAACAAGTAAGTATACAAGCTCCCTCCAATACTAGATAAACAATCTTAGGAGTAAACACAAGCTATTCTAGTTAAATCAATAACTTAGCAAGTGTAACACATGTGCCACTCATGTTCAATCATATCTAGTATATAATACCTATGATAAACACCAATCTCCTATTATGGAGTACTTACAAGCACATCATAAAAATAGCATAAAAGTTTTTATTCCCTTTTTATTGACATTCTAAATTCTCTAAATGCAAGTACTTGGAAAAGAAAATTCAAGCATACATGGAGAACAATTCATTCATAGTTTAAAATAACAAAGAAGAATATCCTCATGCATGTTATCGCTTGTCCAATCAATTGACAGCAATGCAACCTCTCCCAAATAGCAACAAGCTTGATAATAGCTTCTCAAGAAACATCACAATGAACTTATAACTCTTAAGTTGATAGATTACTTCACTCAAACAACAACTCTTTCTCTCAATATGATAGAATTCTCTCTCTCTCTCTCTCACAAGTAAAACTGAGAATAATTTGAAAATAATGTAGCATAAAGGCTTGCAAGAAGAATGCGTCCTCACAAATGAAATTTCTTTGCTATTTATACAACAACATGGGGCTACACATCCTATAGTTTAGGCATGGATATGGACAACAAACACCATGCACAGCTACACATATATCACAACAAAAAGGTCACAACTATGTAAGTTCATACTTAGCAAAACATCTACGGATCAACTTTGCTAGATTGACAACAAATAGAGACTTATTCAAATCTACACATGGATAATTCCAATTATCTCCAACAATAGATATCTACAACAAACGGGTTTCCAGAGGTGGCACAAAAGCTTCCAAACTCCTCTCAATGTTGGTGTGGTTTCCATGCAATTAGAAACAATCAATTATCAATTTGCAACACCATGCATTCATTGACTTAATATGGGGATGAGTCGATTTAGATATTTATTCTCTTTGGAAAAGTCATCGACTATTTCTCATGTTTCAATAGATGTTGGTTCAAGTATAAAAACATGGCAGTTTAAGTTTACCAAGTCAAAGATAATCTTCACCATAGGAATTGACTAAGTCTGTGTCATGCATTGACATAAGGCATCAATTTTAAATGAAATAAATGTGTTCCATAAAGTGGGATAGCAAGAGTAAAACTAGGTTTCTCTAAACATAGTCATAAGCAACTTAAAATTGACCTCTATCATGATAAATGATAGTCGATCTCAAGTAATAAAAAATATGTTAAATATATATTAATATATATATATATGATATAACATATATATATATATATTCAACTATCATCATATATTTATATATATAAATGTATATGTATATATATATACATATCATAAACCATTAATGTACTTGTATACATTCGATATATATAAATAAGTACAGGCAAGATAGTATTTGCACATAATAAACACAATATATATATACCTCTATGCACATGTATATGTATGTATACCTGTATCGATACATATATACATATGTATGTGTGTGTGTATATATATGTTCACATTCGATTCACATACATCCATTCATAATTACCACCATATTGATAAGTATTTACATGTGGTACATCTATACATGCGCATGTACAAGTCGTTAGATCCCATTGACATGTATGTGCATATATATACACATACTCCACATATGTCCCTTTTATCAATATAATTGTAATAGTACAAGAAAGAAGTCAAAAGCTCAAATCAATAAACATCACACAATAATGCATATATTAGTAAACAAGACTTTACCAATGTAGGCACATCAACTAAGGATGACTTACCAACTTCCCACAAACAAACTCAACTCAATCATTCTATTATGGTGTGTGTATGCTTAGATAGTTTTGTTACCAGTTACCTGACCAAGATCTTCTCCTAAGTGATACTTCTTGTAGACACTAAAAAATGTCCTAATCGATATCATACACTTAAAATAAATTTACTAACATCATTTCCTCTTTAATCCATCTTCTTTTCGCTTAAATAATTTAATTAGCCTAGCTAATTAATTAATTGCATCATTTTCATCTATTGGTCTAATTAATTTAATTGGGTTAATTCACCCCCTTTCACACTAACATTTCATCTTATTAAATTAAATAAATCAAAATATTTAATTTAATCTCTTAAGTCATCTTATTTAATTAAATAACCCTAAGTTATTTAATTAAATATCATTTAATTTCTCCCCCATTTATTAAATCATTTAATTTAATAAATATCTCTTTAATTCTTCTAATCCCCTAATTGCATAAATTAAATATTGTTTAATTAGCAATTAAACTAATTTTCCTCTAAGCAAAGAGAATATTTCCATGGAATATTCCTTATCCCCTTTTTGTACAATTAAAACTTTTTTTTAAATTGTAAATTACCTTTTTTTCCTCACCTAAAGGAATATTCTCTCTCCTCCAATCAACTCACTTGGCTTCTTGAGCAAGCTAAACTTTCAACCTTTTGAGCAAGTTACCTTTGACTTGTGTGAGTAGGTCAAAAGTGTTTGTTTGAGGCAAGTGTGGGCCCTTGATTAAAACCCATCATGCATTCTCATCTGTTGATAAGAATCCATGATCCATGCCTCTTATCTCCTTCATATTTGACTGTTGATTAATATTCTTGATCTCAACCCTTCATTCCTCATTTGCTCTCCTATAAATAGATCACTATTTGGAGACAAATGGATCCATCTTTCAATTCCAAACTTATGCTGTTGAATTCACTTGCATCCATACTCTCAATTTACTCACTTGTTAGCTTATTTTAGTTCATTTTCATTGCATAATAGCATAGAGCATCCATTAATGGCTTTCATGCATCCATCTTAGTTTGTTTATAAATTAGGGTTTTGAATCTTTTAGCTTAGAATTAGCTTATCATTTGTATATTTTCATCATTTAGAATAAAATCATGGTAACTTAGCTTGCATCATGTTCATTTTTAGAATAAACTAGGTTTTCATACACCAATCACAATGGTTTCATCGATTCTCTTCCTTAGAATTGACTAAAACAGGCACACTAATCATGGGATTGGGAAAGGGTCGTCATTTCACATCAACACGATACTAATTTTGCAATGGGATAAGTTTCAAATGGATTAGAGTAGATGTTTTAAAAGCTTTCATAATTTAGTATGTTAGATTTTGATAAATGTTTAGTTTCAATTTCATTTGAATGATCTTGTTGAGATTAGATTATTAGTGGCTCCGTTATGTTTTGATTCTTCATGGATCAAGCGTAATTCAACCAATACTGATATCCTCGTCTCACACTTCCCCTCCGCCTAGAGGAATGGAATATATACCTACAACCACTAACACATGTGCATGACAGTAAATTATTCACAACATATGCAGTATACATAAAACATCTCCAAAGTTAGAATAATATTTCAATAACCATTCGTTCACATATATGCAATAATTTTCCATGAGATAACATTCAAATTGATAACAAAGTACAAGTACAATTTATTCATCTCCAAAATTCACATTACATTCATGTTTACCCTACATAGTAATAGTAAATAGTAATTACACAATTGGGGTGTACCATACTCCCCCCCTTGTGAATCATCGTCCCTGATGACTTTAGGTAGCATCATAAAACACAACAACAAATAACATATTGTTTCAAGAATTTTCAAAAACACTAAGAATATGAGGAAATTTTTGCTGAATTTCAACATAGTCCTCCCAAGTAGCTGAGTCTTCTACATATTGGTCCCACTAGACTTTGCATTACAAGACTTCTCTATTACACAAGCGAAGCTTACGTGTTTTGAGCACCTTGACGGGCTTGAGAGTTACTACCCCGGGGTCCTATACCTATAAAGTAGTCCAATTAAACACATGATTGTCACCTAGTATATACTTTTTAAGGTAGGACACATGGAAGACGTTATGCATTCTGGCAAGAGCTGGTGGCAACACAATTCGATAAGCTATTAGATTCACTTCCTCTAGAATCTCAAAAGGTCCAACATAACACAGGGCTAATTTAGAAGACTTTCCAAATTTAATGGAGCTCTTGTGAGGTTTCACTCTCAACAACACTTTGTCACCTATGGCAAAATTGTATGGCACTCTCTTCGCATCAACGTAGCTTTTCTGTCTATTGTTAGCTTCAACTAACCTTTGCTTAACAATATTAACTTGCTCATCCATTTCAACCAACATCTCTAGCCCAAGACTCACTTGATCCTCAAGTTTATCCCAACTTATAGAAGTTTGACACTTTTAGCCATACAAAGCTTCAAAAGGAGCCATCTTTATCACAAAATGATAAGAATTATTGTAAGAAAATTCTACTAAGGGCAAGTAGTCTTCCCACTTGTACTGTTGATCCATGCAATACATCCTAAGTAGGTCTTCCAATACTTGATTCACCCTTTCAGTTTGCCCATCTGTTTTTGGATGATAGGCTGAGCTAATATTCAATTGAGTCCCTAGTGCAGAAAATAAGGTTTACTAAAACCTAGAAGTGACTTGTGCATCCCTATCTAAGATAATCTTCTTAGGAATCCCATGCAAGCTAAACACTTCTTGCACAAATTTCCTTGTTATGACAAGTGCTCCATCAGTTAGATTCTCGGGTATAAAATGTGCTACTTTGGTAAGCTTGTCTACAACCACAAGAATGGCATTGTGCTTATTCCTTGACATAGGAAATCCTTGCACAAAGTCCATACTTATGACTTGCCACTTCCTCTCTGGTATATTGTGTGGGTATAACAAGCCTGTAGGATGATAATGCTCTGCTTTCACCCTTTGAAACTCAAGACATCTATAAACAAAACTAGCGACATCTCTTTTCATCCCTTTCCAAAAGTATAGTTGATTTACATCTGCCATAATTTTCGTCACTCCAAGATGTCCAGAGTACGGTGCTTCGTGTACTTCCTTCCATACCAAATTTCTCAACTCTTCTACATCAGGTACATACATTCTACCCTTATATCTAAGTAATCCATTAGGTTCAAAATGAAAACCTTCATACCTAGAATCTTGTGGATTATTAGCGAGTGCTTGCTTGACTTGCAAGTAATACTCCTCTTTGCACTTGTCCCTTAAAGTCAGTTTGAATTGTTACTATAGAAGCAATATGATGTCTTCAAGTTAAGGCGTCGACAATATGATTTTTTTTCCCCCTAATATAACCAATATTAAAATCATAGTCAACTATTAACTCTAACCATCTTCTTTGCCTAGCATTCAGATTAGGTTGAGTGAAAAGGTACTTTGACCCATTATGGTTAGTTTTCATCTCAAAGGGTTTTCCTAACAAGTAGTTCCTCCACATTTGCAATGCGTGAACCACAACTGCTAATTCTAAATCATGCGGTGCATAATTCATCTCATAAGTTTCAACTTCCTAGATTCGTAAGCAATTACTTTCCCATCTTGCATTAATACACCTCCCAACCCTTCTTTGCATGCATCCATGATAACTGTAAAGTTACCCTCGAGATCTGGTACTTTTAAGATCGGTGTGGTGGTTAATTTCTCTTTGATTAGGTCAAAAGATTCTTGACAGTTCTCAGTCCATTCAAATTTCTCTCCTTTCTTTTGTAAAGAAGTAATCAGGAAAGTGATCTTAGAGAAGTTTGCAACAAACTTCCTATAGTACCCTACTAGACCCATGAAACTTCTTACCTTTGACACATTCTTAGGTACATGCCACTCAAGTATTGCCTTGATCCTAGCTAGATCTACAGGAATTCCATCTATTGAGATCACATGCCCAAATAATGTACCCTCTTTTGGAATAATGTATACTTAGAGAGTTTACCATACAACTTATGTTCTCTTAAACATTGTAGGACCATTTCTAAATGCTTGCAATTTCTTCCTCATTTCTAGAATAAATCAGAATATCATCTAGAAACACTAATATAAAATTTTCAAGGCAATCCCTAAATACACTATTCATTAGGTTCATAAATGTTGTAGGTACATTTGTTAAACCAAAGGGTAAAATAGTGAACTCATAGTGCCCATATTTGGTTTTGAATGCAGTTTTAAAGATATCTTCATCCTTAATCCTTAATTGGTGATATCCAGATATTAGATCTATTTTAGAGAATACGATGGCTCCCCTCATTTGATAAAAAAGATTGTCTATGCACGGAAACAGATACTTGTTCTTAACCGTTGCTTTGTTAAGCATACAATAGTCGATGCACAAACACAAGGTACCATCCTTCTCTTTAACAAAGATGACTGGCACTCTCCAAGGTGAAACACTTGGTCTTATCAATCCTTTAGACAACAATTCACCCAATTGTGCCTTAAGTTCCATAAGTTTAGTGGTTTTCATCCTATAGGGTACCTTGGAAATAGGTTCTAACCCTGGAACTATATCTATAGAGAAGTCAAATATTCTTTTCGGAGGCAACCTTGTTAACTCATCTAGAAACACATCCAAATTTTTTCTCAATATTGGATACTTCTCCATATCCGACTTTCCAATTTCATCTATTTCACCATCTTCTAACTCTTGAAAACTCTGGAACTCCAAATCATCAATATCATTTCCAAGTTCTTCAATCTTTAGGACAAAGAGTTTACACCCTTTCTTCTTAGCTCTTATTAGTTGCATTGTCGTGATTTGTTGAATCCTAACCTCTTTAGGTATCCCTTGAAATTTTACTTGATTTCCAAAATCATCTAGGAATTCTATAGTTTTAGCATGGTAATCTATCTTAGCCTCATTTCTCCACAACCAATTCATACCTAGGATAACATCATATGATCCTAGAGGTGTGACATAAAGGTTTACTTCTGTAGAAAAATTGGGTAGCTCTATCATTGATCCACCTTTTCTCTTGTCGGGTTTGCATACTCTACATCCCAAGGCATTGCCATGTATCCCACCTTCCTAGATAATTGCTTAGTTACTCTAGGTGAAATGAAATTCTTAGTTGCACCAGTATCAATAAGAACAAAAATATGTAAGCCAAACAAAATACCTGGCGTTTCAACTAGAGTTACTTGGTACTTTGTCTAACGATCATCCACAGTTGCATGTATCTTTTGCTGAAACATCACTTGTTGGGTGGGTAATGGATTACCATATGGTCGTGATCCAAAAATTTTATTGGGACACTCATTAGCATAGTGGTCCCCTCTACATATAAAAATCTTATAGCCGACCCTCTTTTCCCTATGGTTTCTCTAGTCTTGTTGACATTTTCATTAGCCTTGTTGGTATTACCCATGCTAGAATCATTCCTTTTACACTCTCTTCTAGAAACCTTTCCACCATTTGTTCGTACCTATCCCAAAAAGGATAATAGCCTTCAGATTTATCATCTGATACATAGTTATGAGTTGCAATGTCAATATGGTGTTCATCAACAATGTAGTCTACCCTTTTCATAGACATTTGTTCATGAGACCATTTCTTGTCTGGCGGTGTCCATGGTACATATCCCTCAAAATCGTTACTCGAAGAAATTACAATTACTTCTGCCAATGGAAGAAATCTAGGGTCCCTAAAGATGAATGTCAGACTAACACTTCCTTCTGAGGGCATATCCCTGGAAAGTAGTAACGACTCAGACTTTTCTGATGAGATGGTGGATAGGTAGTTGTATATAGCCTCCATCTTCATCTTTCTCTTCACATCATTGATCCAAGAGAGTGTGCGACTAAAATTTTTGGTGTTACTCAACCAGACAACATTGTCATAGTTGGTAACCTTGATTCTTCTAATGATGGCTTCTCTTTCCTTCTTGGCCTTGAGGTAGCGCTTGTTTCCGATTACTAACTTTCAAGCCATTAATTTGAGACACACCATCTTGGCACAAGAATTCACAACATTAGATAATGTTGGACAGAAAGAATGATGAGCGCATAGGTTCTAGAGCTAAACTTGGTAGCTCTGATACCACATGTAACATAATAACCCTTCAGTGAAGTAAAAAATTCTAATTTTTCACCTTTCGAGTAAATAAACTATGTAACAAGACATTGCAATAAAAAAATTTCTTTTCTTTATTGAGAATTTATGAATAAAGATGCATATCATAATACAATAAGGATTCCATTCATTACAATAAATTCATAAGTTACAATATTACAAGAATGCATACATTTACATACATAGCTCAATGAGCTTTGGAACAAATGGCTATAAGATGATCCAGGATCCTTCCTTTCAAATCTTAGTTCTTCTGTCACCTACTGTGGAGGAGAAACATCACTCAAGCACTTTTTTTCCAACCTCAGACTCTTAATGCAGTCCCCCACACATCTATCATTCTATAGATGGCCCTTCCCTTTGACAAAGAGATTGGTAGAGTAACCGATAACGACAACCAACTAAGCATAGTGTTGTGTCCTACATAACTAGAACTTGTAATCCCACAATCTAGAACTAGCATGCAATATTGGATCACAATGAACTGACAATGGAGCCAAAGGCAGTCACACTACTTTGGCCAAAGTGTTCTCAAATGGTAATCTAAATGAAGGTCATCTATTACATACACTACTTAGGGCCGATTTGACTTAAGGCCATCTTAAACTATGCATAGGTATTTCCTTCAATGGATAATCTATCATCCCAAAGATAACCTAACACCATTTTAACCTACTTGGAATGAACCTACTTAACAAGTAAGTACACAAGCTCCCTCCCATACTAGATAAACAATCTTAGGAGTAAACACAAGCTATTATAGTTAAATCAATAACTTAGCTAAGTGTAACACATGTGCCACTCATGTTCAATCATATATAGTATATAATACCTATGATAAACACCAATCTCCTATTATGGAG
>VDFB02109042.1:25960086-26012931 GCA_007258455.2 Sequoia sempervirens
TCAGACATCTTTTTTTAATATGAATCAGGCAGAAAACATAATGCTAGAAGGCATTCAAAACCAACCATTCCATGCAAGGCAGATATCAATATGCAAATGCACATAAATTATAAACCATTTTTTGCTTATTTTCAAGTTCAAGAATCCAAGGAAGCAATCAAACTAGCAGTTGAAGTCTGGAAGTGTACTAAAACCTAAAGCTCTTTACAGAATTTTAAATCACAATATAATGAACAAAAATATACATCTTTTATATCAGAAGACTTACGTAAGCAGTACCTTCTTAGGTATTTCATACCACCTACAAAAGCAACACGCCCTTTACAGAACTATATTTCTCAGGGGTGTGTATTTAATAGTCAAGCTTACTTGCATACAGGGTTGCAAGGGTGCACAAAATACACAGACCAGTGAAGACAAGGTACTTAAACACGTGTACGCACTCACATGTGTATAAGTATGTATAATATATCAAAACGTACTCCCTTGCACAAAATACACAGACCAGTGAAGACAAGGTACTTAAACACATGTACGCACTCACATGTGTATAAGTATGTATAATATATCAAAACGTACTAACTCAAAAAAATGATGAGCTAAGACCATACACACCACACCATATCTATTTGCCACTAATCCAGAAAAAACTTACAAGGAAAGCTTCATAACACCTAGATCACTAATATCCTCAGTTCCCAGATTGACTGTTCTTATTTGTGGCATGCAATTATTCCAGTTCAGTAAACATACATGAACAAACTAATATGTTTGCAAGACATCAATCATGTTAAATATGCAGGTCATACAAGAAGCTTTGGAAGAAGACATTGTTCAATTTCTCCGGCAGTTTCAAAAAATATTTACATTATTTCTCGATAAGACAAGAATCTTTAAAATGTGACTTCGCTCTTAAAAATTATTGGTAAATAGGAAGTGGCTGCCCAAGTAGATATCTTTTGAATTTTAGATGCAGAACTGGCCTAGCCTCAATATTCAAATTTGTCGAAGCCATCAAAACAACCACACACCACTGCCAGACATCATGTAAAGATGAGCCCTTTAAAATCAGAGCTCTCAATTCTCAAATACCACGTTAACATGGATATGAGAAACAAGCCAAGAGATTGCCCAAAAATAAAGTGCAGAACCAATCTTCCAAGAATGTTGGAATTTCTATCCTCAAAAAATTTCATTAACATGTTTTTGCAATTTTCAAAAATGCAAGTGTGAAATGAGGGTTCCACAAAAACCTTAAATAGTGAGAGCTACCTTAGAAAATAAAGTGGGAGATTCTAATTATACGGAACCTGAAAACTGAACCAGATCAAAGTCAGGTTCTTAATAGAGAGGAAAATCGAACATTCATGGTCAAGTTCTTGATAGATGATTATTACACATCAAATAATAGCCTATGTTACCAGGTCATGCTAGAATCAGTCCTGATGATATTCCAGATAGATAGGGGAGTGGGAGTGCATTTGGGAAGTCCAGGGCCCCTGTTCAAACCCAGGCCATGTGTGGTCATTTCCAAGAGAGCCCACAGCCACTGAAATTTATAAAAAAAAATGTCCAAACTCTAAACAATTAATCTTTAAAATTAAAAGGAGAACTGGTGTGTTGTAACGTAACCTAAAACCTGTTTAGAAACCGTAAAAGTGACACAAAACACTTGCTTTTACTTCATTTCACAATGACAAGCCACACAAACCTCCAATACCATTCCAAGTGTGAGGGGCACTGCGGTTGCTTGTGGTTCAGATGAAGTTGAACCAAGTGATGGCTTTGATGCTTTCAATGACGAGCAAGATGCAGATCCTGAATGTATTTATTATTTTGTATTGATTCGACAATGACATATATGATATTATCAATTATCAACCATTAAAAATTATAAATGTGTGTAGTACAGCCATATCCAGCAGTACCAAACCTGTTAAAAAGAGTGCCATACAGGAAATTCCCTAACCCTGTACTTGTACCTGATCACATACTAGGACCAGATCATAGCCTCTCATTGCACAAGAAATCTCTAGCAAAAGCATTCCTAACTGATATAATACATATCCTCAACTTGCTTGTTTGCAGTAGAAGCTGAGTACCTGAGCATGCCCAGTATTCGCTCGTAAACCAAGACAAATGCAGTCAAATCAGAAAAAAAGCATTTAAAAAAGAGAAGCATTTTCAGCTCTGTAATTTCAGATGCAATTTTGACCTTCTTCATCTCCTTTGGTTCATTATCTCTACTTCGTGAATATTCATGCTTAAAAACAAGGATCTTGGAACAGCTTACACATGTTTCTGGTCCCACCTGGGCATTTGGGGTTAACATTGGCATAGCCACATATCACAAAAAACATGCTCAGGAATTCTATTCTGGTCAATTATAATTGCTTAATAGTTAAGGATGGGTACTTAGCGCTGCACTTGTAGTTGTGCCATAATCAGCCCTTAAATTTAATAATAAGGTTTTTAATTTTCATGTAACAGAGATATCATTCCCTTGCTTAAATTAAGATAATATTGTTTTTTTCGTTTTCCTATAATGTTGCATTTGTTAAGTTATTTTGATTAAAAAATATATAGTAATAACTAATAAGCTTGTTTTCTGGAAAGACTAATATTTTTAAGGATTTCATATTATCGATGTAAATTTCTTTGCATGAACATTTCATCGTTAAAATGTTATAAAAAATTTATTTATTGTATACATTAATATTATTAAATTATTAATTAGTATTAATATATATTTATTATTAATTAGTATTAATATATATTTATTATTAATTAGTATTAATATATATTTATTATTAATAATATTACAAATTACTTATTTATTGTTAATTTAATTATATTTAGAAACTAAATTTATTGTTAATTTATATTTGTTTACTTTTACTCTATTTTATATTTATATGGTTATATTTATGATTTTTTATGTATTTTTTAAATATTTTACAGTTGAACTCCGCCATACCAACAGAAAAAAAATATCTACAAACTGCAAAAACCCAAATCTGATGGTGAACTAGCGATATAGCTTGTAGCTCAAACAACCCGTAAACTCAATCATTAATCATATGGAGGAACTTTATTATTATAAAACTTCCCCATATCAAGTTGTTCGAGATTATAAAAAATTAATGCCTCTCAATTATATAGACTTAAAATTATAAATAACTAAAGATTATAAATTAAATAGGTTAAATTAATGAATTATATATAAGAGGTCTATTTAATTAAATTAAATTATTAATATGTTGGAATGGTTCATATCAAGCATGAACAATACAAAGTTTAATTATATTAAAGATTAGGTCATTTATATTAATTCTATTAAGTTCCCTCACCGTTGTTTTGCATGTACAATCAAAGGCTTTCATTACTTTACAGAAAACTGTTCATGCTCATTTGTTCCTGGTTTGTATCGAGTGTTTGGTTCCCTGACGTTAACAAAAAATGCAAACAGTTTTTTTAATTGCAGGTTCCCTGACCTTAACAGAGAACTCCTCCTCAATGTCTAGGGGGCGTAAATGTCTGTCTCTGTATTAACATCCTTAGCCACTTCCAATGCCCAACACACTGCACTTGGCTTTTGTCAAACTCTCCTGTCACCTCTAGTTAAATGTAGACTTCGCAGGACATATTGCTATAGCTTCTTTAGAAACAGAGAAATAGCATTAGGGCTCTGCAAAAAATATTTAAGAAACATCAAAAGAAGTTGGGCTTCCTCTGAGTTCTTGGAGATTTCTCCAAGTTCGAAGTGGATTCGCCCAGCTTCATCCAGGACAAACCCACATAGACATTTATGCATCCTGACCAAATTTGCAGCAGGATCGATCCAGAACCCAAATCCAGTGTTATCCAGAACCCAAATCCAGTGTTATCGAGACTCAGAAACATGGGCAAAACCAAAAAAACCGATAACATTGTGTATTATTAGCCCTCCACAAATTGCAAGTTGTAATTAACATTATCGATTATAAACACCCAGGTGATTATAAGGATCAGCTAGGGTTGTAAAGGTAGGAAATGGGCCCTACCTTCTATCTTAGCCCAGGTCCTTCAGTGAGGCTTTCATCAAGCTACGTATTAGTTTTTTGGTGGTGATTAACAAAGATGTTGGCCTTTCTCTTGAATATTACTAGTTTCCAGTTTTTCTTGCATCCTAGGTGATCTAGATTGAGTTTTAGAATTTTTTAATCTTTGGATATTTGAGTCATTTCCGTGCTCATAGGCATCTTGACATTTTTGAGCATCTTGGCCCTTAGTTTGGCCAGTTACGAAAATTTAATATAATTTATCTTCAGGCATGCTCTATTCTCCTTAACATTTTGCTAGCCATGACAATTGTTCAGATGCTCAAACAGAAACGGAAAAAGCTAGATCAATTTGCCAGCTGCAATGCACAAGGAGGATGGTCTTTTAAACATTTTAACTTTTGAGGCACCTGCTGTATGATTGTTGGAGAACTTCAGAAATGGTAGGAGACTATGAGGATTTATTGTGTCCATAATTACGATTGATTATACTATTCCCAATCTTTTTTTTTCAAATGGATACAACTGAGTTACAAGGATATCAGCATCCTTATCCTTAAGCAGCTGGTTATATCATGCCGAGTACGTGCACACCTATATCAGAAGTCTCCTTTGGCTAAATTGCCATGACTAGGGGATCCATTTCATCAGACATCTAGGAGTTGAACCTAACAGTCACTGTATCATATCAGATATCAACAGGGATTTGGGCCTTGGGGGATGGCATGACACAGACCATCCTCACCAATCGGGCTACAACCCCTTCAATATTGTTCACATTTCATGCTACCTGAGCAATAAAGTTAGTTCATCCATTTCTAGGAAATCTGTTTAAGGGAAACTGTTGAAGCTGATTGGATGTGCATGTCTTAATTTTTTATGACAGAATCTGAAATGATTCTTATAAAGTCTGATGGACATAAAACCATTGTATAATATTTGTTGGATACAAATTACAAACAATCCCAATTCACCGCTAATTAATGAATTGTATTGAGATTTAGAACTAACCTAAAGTTAGAAAAAATGTTGAAGCATTTCTGTGACTAGATGGAATGTTACAAAAAAGATTGCAGTGGGGACATGCTTTTTCCTATAATTTTCCTACATTGGGGTGTTTGTTATGCCCTGATCCCCATTTGTCTTTTGTACTGGCACCTAGAATTTGACAGTCTGGCAGTGAATGGGACTTGAATTCCTGTTTTCAGTTGTTCCCATCTCCAAATTTTGTGGAAGAATCATGCTCCATTTAGTGTTCTATTTCTATTTTGCCGGTTATGTTGTCATACTAATCTTCATTGCACAATTGAGAAACAGTGTTATACATAATGCAAGTAATTAAATCATCCTTCTGGCTGCCAACTGCTATTGGGATCATGTTTCTTGAATCAAATGCCCGGTTTTCATGAGTTTAGCCTCTTGAAAATGAAGTTCAAGCAAAATATAGGGATTTCTGATTATTTTATGAGAATGTTGGCTATGTGATTTCCCCCAAAGAAATAATCCTGTGTCGACCATGTTTCTTGAATCAAATACCTGGTTTTCATGAGTTTAGCCTCTTGAAAGTGAAGTTCAAGCAAAATATAGGGATTTCTGATTATTTTATGAGAATTTTGGCTATGTGATTTCCCCCAAAGAAATAATCCTGTGTCGACCATGCAATATTAATTAGTAGTAGCCAAAGTGTGCAGATTGTTGTTCATCGTTGCAGGGTGAATCAGATAAAAAGTTTGAAGATAATAACCAGGCATATGTTGGCATAGTTCATCCATACACAAGGAAAGTGCCTTGAAGGTTATAATAAAGAGCCCAGTCTAAGAATCTCCTTAAAGTACATGATGTTAGCATTTCACTGGGTTGTCCCTCAGGTTTAAAAATCCTTACAATAGTTTAGTTTGGACTACCTGGACAAAGAAGTCTGAACTGTTTCAGACTTCTTTTATTTTTAGTTTTTTAAATTGAAAAAGAACAAAACCATATACGAAATAGGCAAAAGTGAGAAAAATCTCAAACAAAAAACAAACGCATCCAAACCGAATAGTAAAAATGAAAGACATCAAAAGCAAATGCAAAAACCTCAACGGTTATTCACTGTGTCAGATTATTAAGACTAAATTTTCTGTGTATTTTCTGTCATGAACAGGTTTGCAGTTTTTTCACGCTTTAATCATTCATTTTCCACTGAAGGTCCATCCAGAGGCTAACAAAGTTTTAATGCACTTCTATCTTTTCCATTTTCAATCTGTATGTAGTCATGAGTTTCATTGAAATGTTTGCATGTTCATAAGGAGCATGGTTCTGTGCTAAGTTGCCAGTTCTGGTAAGGATCGGGTACGGGTACAGAATACGGGTACGCCGGTATGGCAAAACAAATCTCGGGTATGGTATGTTTGGGTACGGCTGTATAATATATATATGCAAAAAATTTAAAATTATACAGAATTGTAAATACATTTGATAGTATGATACTTCATCATTGATCAACGGTAGGTGATAAAGATAAATGCCAATTGATAGTTCAAAATTTCAATATTCTGAAAGGAGCGAAATGGGGCTTTGAAGTGCGTTTTAGGGTTTAAGTTGCACTTTTTTGCAACTTGTTTTCATATTTTTAACCTTTTTTTTGGTGCCCCCTAGGCGTTGGCGCTCACAGGAGCGCCCCAGATGCCCCGAGTTCCTTGTGGGTACGCAGCGTACCCATAGGGAACCCAGGGTGTCTGGGGTGCTCTCGGGGCACTCCTGAACCGGGACGCTCCTGGAGCAGACACAGGAGCCCAAATAGGAGACCCTGGTAACATACGTTCTGTGCTTCTATTTCTATGTGGCTGCACTCTTTCCCTTTCCCAATAGAGGAGACAAAAGCAACACGATGCTTATGAAACATTTTTTGTACACTTAAAAGTTATTTAGTGTAACTTTAATTAGAAGCTAAAATAATTGTGTGCTTAAAACTTTCAAATTTTATAGTAATTTATATATTAATATTAAACCTTGCAAGAAAGTGGAACGTTAATTTGTTAGTTGTGGGGATTGGGGACCATTCATCAGAGTAAAAAATTTATATTTTAATTACTAAACCTTGATTAAACTAATAGCTTTAACTTTTATTTTTGGATGGCAATAGCATGAGGTAGAGAGATATCACAAGATTGGTGAGAGTTATAACAAGCAGGAAGGAGATTGGAAACCATAGAGATGAAGCATGCTCTTCACAGGGGATTTTTGATGGCTTCTACATAGATTACCAAGCCGATCAGCAAACAGAACACTGATTGTAGGAATCAGTAGTTAGGATTGCATCTGAAAGGCAGAGATATTGGTTCTGATACTACAAAGGAAGATGAGCAGGAGGTTAGGCCAATCTATCCAACTTGCAAAATGCTGCTGCCCCTTTCATACTTTCCAGGCCTTTTATAAAATCCTTCTATTGCAGGTGGACACCTACTCTGTGCCTTCTCTTGTCCATAGTCCTGTAGTTATGGCATCACCTTCTTCCAATATTTACTTGCACAGGGCAGGACAAGGAGCTTGATTCCCCCTCCTCTAGACCGCTTCTCTGAGGATGCCCAGCTGAATTGGGATTCCACCATGGTTTGGAGTCAAACAACCCATTTCTTTCCTCCCTGGAAACATATCTATTTCTTTCTTCCATTCTTCTCCAGAGCCAGATCAGCAATTTGACTATGCCATTGAAAATTTGGAGAGCCTATCATTTTTCATTGCATGAGCAGGTGTCTGTCCTTAGTAGAGATTAAAAGATGAATAGAAGAATCTCGGCCCTCTGTCACCAATCCTTTGGTAACTTTGCTCTCTAACAGGCTTTTTTTGGTGGTTACATTTCAATCTCTAGCATATCATGAATTTGTATGGGCAAATGGTCCCTACTCTTGTGAAATGCTGATCTTTTAACACTTCTTGTGGAACAGGTTGGGAGATTCATTAGAATCAATCCATCTTCAGAAGATTTACAGAATCATTTTGTTAAGAGTGTGTGCGATGATTGATTTTCCAAGCCCCTTCCACACTCCATCCATATCTGTTTGGCACGTGCCCCTTGGATTCAATTTATAAATTATGAAGGCCTTTCATTTCACTATTTTCATTTCAATCAAATGGAACATTCCAAGCGAGGGTGCAGCTCTCTCAAGGCTTCTTCTCCCAAGCTGCAGTGTGGATCCAAAAAATCAAAAAGCCAGACTCTGAATTCATCTTACAAAACCATGGCTAGTTCATGACAAATCATACTAAGGAAGCCCATATTTCTTCATCAATGGATAACAAAGAAGATGGCACCAAAGTGGTCTCTCCAATTAGTGAGGCTGTTGGTGGGAGCTTCCTTTCAAGTGGGGAGGAATCAGAGGATTCAAAGTTTGATGATTTTGAAGATGAAATTTGTCCTACAAAAAATTCCTTACAATTTCCTAATCAAAGATTATTTTGACAAAAGCAAACTATGGCCTCAAAGGAAACCGTCAGCAGAAGTTGATGGCTGAAAAAACAAAAGAGGAGACTGATTGTGAAAATCAGGTTTCTCTGGGATAAATATACCATGCTTTTGACTGAGTGCGATAGATTGGAAGATTGTGCCTTCAAAGGACACTTGTGTAGCTGTGAAATATGACAGCTCCCCTCTCCCATCTCTAGATACTCTTTCTACCTCCACCAAGAAGCAGAGGGGCAGGAAAACAGAAGCTGAGCATCGTTATTTAATATTTAGAAGCCAAGGAGCCTCTCTAGAAGAGGGAAGAAGCAGCCCTTGGCTCCTTCCTAGTTTGTTTTCATTCCAGAAAAGGGTTTGAATCTCTCAGCTTGTAGTGTTGTTTTCTGCTTTGGCTGCTATTTTCCAAAGTTTTTTTGCTGGTAACTAGAATCATTCCCATGGCTTACAAGAAGGTTTGTTAAGTAGTTGATCAAATTTAATTAAAAATTGTTCATTAGGCCCTTTCCTGTCGGGGATTGTTGTTGGGTGCTTCACACCCTTAGCCTGCATATGCTAAACACAACCTTGGTTTGTAAGCAACAATAAATATGCATAATAATGGAATGATTGCAAAATTTATCATCACATTATATTTATATTTATATTCCAATATCATAGAATTATCTCATATTTTGTTTCCCATTCAAAAATTTTACTTTCACATTGTTAAAAATTAAAAAATAATCTTTCATAGTGTAAGTTCCTTGTTAATATTTGTTATTTTATAAATTATTATTATACTATAGTAAATGTATTTACTTTTTGAAATTTGTTTAAATTTCAATAATTTAAATTTTAAAAGAAAAAATTAAATGTTTAAATTGATATTGAATCGGTATTACTATATTATTTCAAACTTGTAATATTTATGGTAATTTTGTTTAGTGAATGTATAATATGTGACATTTTGAATTTAATTCTTATTTAATATTTATTAGGCTGCAAATATGTATATGGTTATAATTTTTATATATTTTTTGTATGGACATACCCACACCACCCACCCCCAAAATTTGCCATACCAGTGTATTGTACCCACATACCCATTGCCATGAACAATTCCAATGATTAATCATAATTTTGATTGAGTTGCCAGTCCAGCATGGGAAAGTGTACAGGTACAGTTTGCCTAGGCTTCAGCTGTGTGTGTGTGTGTGTGCATGCGTGTGTGCCTAGGCTTCAGCTGTGTGTGTGTGTGTGTGTGCGTGCATGCGCGTGTGTGTGTGTGTGTTAGTTATGTCAAATACCCAACAAATTCTTCACACATCTTTCCAAAGAATAATAGCTACAACAGCATAAAAGAGTACATGTTCATAAAAGAGAGCAAGGTACATCTAATCTAAAATCAATCAATAAGACATGAAGATTGTTACTTTCTGACCTTGTGTATAAAATCTAGTATAGATACATCTATCTAAAAAGAGCTGAGAGATATAAGTCTTGAGTTTATTTACTTATGAGATGCTTTATTTTACTTTAACACTATTTAAAAATTATTTTTATTTAAATTATTTAGAAATATTTTTATTTACTTAACAATTATTTTATTTGACTTTATAAATGTTTAAGAATTACTTTATTTTATTTGGATTGCTTACTATTTTTATTTAATTAAAAATAATAATGAAGTTAAACTATAAAATATAAATATAAAATACTATATGCAAATCAATGGTTTTTTAATTAGAATTACAAAAATAATAAATGGTGGCTTTTCCAAAAGTAAAATTAAATATTACATACAAAAGTAAAGCTATTGTATTACCACAAAATAAAGAGAACAAAGTAGATACAGTAAAATAACTTTTAAGTAAATAAAATAGCTCCAAACTGATATCTCTCAGTGTTCTTTAGATAGATGTATTTAGGATATCTATACTAATTTTATTTACTTAAGAATTAATTTATTTTAATTTAAAACTATTTTAAGAATTATTTTATTTTATTTGTGTTGTAAAATGTAGAGGGATGAGAATAGTTAAGAAAGAAAGAAAGTAGTAACCAAAAGTGGTTATTACATTAGTTCTAGCTAAACAAACAAAATCAAATAAATAATGGCAAACGCATAACATAAGGGGATTCAAACTTGAGCATTCACGAACATTTACGTTTTTGGACTTTTTCCTTTTGCATATGTTTTTTTTAAAGCATGCTCAGCACAAGTTCTCCCTGGCTGGAGCAGGATACAAAAATTAGAATGTAACCCAGCCATTTCAAAACATAGACCAGCCCAGAGTCGTGAACTGGATATAGGTACAGGGGATTTGGGGAAAGAACCCAGTAACTTGGGATCTTGGCAATTAGTTGCCCAATTCCAGTCATGCTGCATAGAACCAAACTGCAATTAAGACAGTAATCCCCACAATCTAAAAACTTCTACATGTGGACTCCCCACAATCTAAAAACTTCTACATGTGGACTCACTTATAGCCTTATACATCTTATCCAGGTCTTGTCCTAAATTTTTTCTAAGGATTAGTATTCTGAGTAATACTAAAAATAAAACAAGGATACAAAACAACAGAATGCATACACTGGTCCTTAACAAATTTATGTGTAAAATGAAATGAATACCTTTGTAAGTTCATGAGATAAAACCTCCTGAAGATCCTCAACAGCATCTTCCAAACCACCATCAGGGTATCTTGGAGTGTCCTGTGTCTCCCCTTGAAGAATATTGTTGTCACTATCTTGGGCTGAAGTCACCATTGCAGTTTTATCTAAAGAATCTTCCCGGCTATCCTTTGTATCCTTGCCTGATGAAGCCCCCTGCAAATTCTTCGGCTCTTCTTCTTCAGGTTGGGCAACAACCTTGTCCTTAACATCCATAGATAGTGCTTGAGTGGCTACAGAACTTGCACTACACATGCACAAAGGTGAGCATTATCAGAGAAAAATTCACATCACGTTTCATAAACAAGAAAAGCTAAATTCCACATATTCAGCCAACTCACATGGTAGAATGCCTGAAATTGTATCGCTTTCCTCCAGGAGTTCCTAACCCTGAGCTACCACCATTTGCTGTGCCTTGTTGCCGTCTTTTTCTGCGCCCTCCTGCAGCAAGCTCTGACTGAATTTCAGAATCATCTGCATCTTGCTCACTTGTGACTCTAGATGAATATCCACGTCGCCTTTTCCTTCCAGACTTGGTCGATCTTTTATCATTGGCAAGTGATTCCCTGTTGCTGTCATCAATTTCTTGAGCAGAATTGGCTTTATCTCCACCTGCCCTTCCTTCCTTGTCCTGCCTATTATCTGGAACTGCCGATTGATTTTGCAGGTGTTCTTGTCTACTTTCAGACTCATTCTTCTCCTGATCAGAAGGGATGTCAACAATTCCCCTGGCATCCTCTACAACAGCCTTCATGGATCGAGTTCTTTTGAAAACTTTAACTTTTGATTTATCATTTGACTTGGATCCATTCCCTTTGGAGCGGGATGGTGGAGAATGGTCAAATTTTACAGCAGGTGAAGATTTAGTTATACCTTGCTCCTGAGCATCTACTTCTGTTTCAACTCCAGTATCATGATTCTGATCATCTGCTGAGAATGTGGGTTGAATTTCTAATCCTACAACAATTTCTCCAGTCATTCTTTCACTTTCTGCACCAGTAGATTCAGGTACCACTGTGGGTGATCTATCAGTTTCTTCTTTTCGGCCTGTAGAATCAATCATTTTCTCAGGGGATGGCGATTGGTTAAAAAGCCTTGTAGCACATCGCTGCAACCATGACAGACGGCCTGGTGTTCCCAAAGCACTTGGAACTGTTCTTCCAGAAGAAGGTTCGGGATCACCCTTTGCAGATGCAGATGCAGGTGTGCCAAAAATCTTTTGTGGGACCGCTTCCAGAGAGAAACCATGGTCATCCCCAGACCTACGATTTCCACCTTTATTTGCAATCAGATCCAATCCATCCTCGCTTATATTTAGCTCTGTTTTCAATTTCTGAAGCTGCTCAAACAATCTTAAAACTTCTTCTCTTTCTTTGCACAAAGATTCTCGCTGTTCTTTAAGCTTGTCCCTCTGGAGTTGGAGTTCTACAATATCTTTCTTTATCTCAATCCACTGCATCTCTGCATGCTGCCGACCTGTGCTAATCTCTTGCCTTTCCTTCTCAAGCTTGTTCCTTTCAAGTCTCATCTCTTCCATTTCTTTGGATACCAATTCCCTTTGTGCTCTGATATGCTGTGTCTCCCTCTCTTTCTCTCTTTGAAATCCAATTTCCTTTTCCTGCAAAGACTTCTCAATCTCCTCTTGCCTTTTCTCTATATTATTCTCCAGATCACTTCTGTGAAGTTCACTATCTCGAATGAGATCTGCTTGCTCCCTTCGAATACTCTCAAGCCACTCTGCTCGTTCATGCTGCATGTTAGCTGCAAAAGCTTCCTTTTCAAGATGAAGAGCCTCTGTCTCGTTTTGAATTCGTTCCTGCAGTGCAGATTTTTCTTGTTTTAATCTTTCTTCTTCTTCTCGCAGCCATTTCGATATTCTCTTCTTCTCTTCTTCAACCAGTGCCAATTCCTTTTTCACTTGTTCTCTTTTCTCATCAAGAAACTCCCACTCTTTCTCGAATCTCTCTTTTTCCAATCTCAACTCTTCTGCTACTTTTTCTATTTCCTGCTTTCGAGCTCTGTAATTTTCAATTTCTTCTTTTAATTCAGTTTGAAGTTTTTGCAGCTCATTTCTCTCTTTTTCTGTGACTTTAAGTTTTTCCTGCTCATTGAAAATTTGTTGTTTCTCTTCTTCCAAAGAAACCTTCACATTTTGAAGCTCTTGCTTCTCAGTATTTACTTCCTCTCTTTCTCCATCCAGCTTCTTCTTCTCTATCGTAATTTCCTTTTCCTCATTTTTTAGGATTTTCTCTCTTTCCTTGAGAGTTTTCGACCTTGCATCCACCTCTTTCTCCTTTTCCTTCAGCTTTTCAACTTTCTTTTCAATTTGTTGCTCCCTTTTACTAATCTTTTCCTCTTTAGAATTGATATCTGCTTCAAACAACTCCAATGTACTTCTCCTCTTTTCCAGCTCCTCTTCTACTGATATCTTTTTCTGTTCAAGCTCAGCTTCGAACTCAATTTTCCTTGATTCAAGCATAGCCTTGTGCTCATCCAGAAGCTTTTGGATCTCCTCCTGCACTTACAGGGAGAAAATTATTAGGTCCCATTTAGAATAGAATTGTCTGGATGCTAAAAGATCACTACATATTTGTAAAGACGTTAGGACAGAGCAAAGGAATAAAATGATCTGATTAACATTGTATTTTAGACATCAACCAGAAATTATTGAATTCCATATCATGAATCCTTTCCAGAAACTCACATTCTCCTTATTGGCAAGTTTCTCTTGTAAGACAAGCAATTCTTGCTCTTTCTTGTCAATAAGAATTTCTCTTTTAACAGCATTCTGAAAAGGAAAAAGTAAAAATGAGACATGGTCATATAAGTTTTATGGTTTAAACTTTAATCTATTATAATGGCAAAATCCTATTTTACAAAATCCTAAAAAGCAAACCTCTTCTCTTGTGGATAAAGCTGTCAACCTAACAGTTATATCTGCCTCTTTCTCTTTTAAGGTTGAATGATCATTCTCAATCTGCTTTTTGGCATCCTCCAACTCCTTTTCAATTTGTTTCAAAGCCTCATCTCTCTGATTTGTGTACTCTTCCCTTTGATTCAGTAACCTCTGTCCTTCAAGCAATCTATCTTGGCCATCTTGCAATTTTTTCTCCCAATCGATCAGATTCCGTCTTTCAAGGGATAGCTCTACCTCATGGGCCTCACGCCTGAAAGAACATCCATAATATCATTTTAGCACAAGCCAATAATTCAGTAGAGTAGAAAGTTGAACTGATAACACAAGATAATACAACATAGCTGAAAACACAATCTAATTGCCTAACAGAATTGACTTCTGCACAAATAATTGCAGGCATAAAGAATAAGCTTATCCAAACAATTACACTGAATCTCAAAGGATTCCAAAAAGAAAACAGGAAGAAAGAAACTCAGAGTCTGTATTGATCTTTTCATAGTTGAAGTATAACCATATACATTATTAAAAGCAATAATTCGACAGCTAATTTTATGTATATATAACATACAGATGCACATAACCAAGCACGTTGCTGACAGCAGAAGTAGACACAGCATGTATTGACTTAAGGTATAGGTGAATAAGAAGATTCACAAGACAAAGAAATCAGCAATTACTGCCATTACATACTCAGACTTGAAGGATTGATGCTCTCTTCTAAGAGCACTTTCAATAGCTTCAATCTCCTGCAATTTTCTTTCTGTCTCTGCATGCTTGCGGCTTGCTTCAGCCTGCAAAGCTTCAGCTGCATGCAACTTTGATTCTGCATCAAGGTTCTTCTCTTCTGTACTTGCCACCATGTCACGAGCTTGTGCCAGCTTACTCTCAGATATAAACTTTTGTTCAGCAACTTCAGAACGCATCTCATGTAAAGCTTTCTCAAGCTGAAAAATAAAGTGACAGAGATTAGCAAACTTACTTCAAAACAATTCAGAAAAGGGGTTATTTCCAACATAATTTGCTAAGTTTTGATTAAAAATTAATACTCAAACTGGGCATATTGAAATCAATCTTGTTTAAAATGGTAGACAACTACATTATTGCAGGCTGCAGCTCCCAGGTGCCTTGGAAGCGAAGCGTGCCTTGGAAGCAAAGCACTCCTAATTACAAAATGTAACCCAAAATTCTGAGGATAATGTAGCGTATGCTTGGAGATACTATCATTTGCTCTTAAATCAGCCAATTACTCAAAACACAGTTAGCATGTCCTACATTTTAGTTATTGTAGAATCTTGACACAATATTCTACACAATTTAAAAATCTCCTGAATGCTGTAATATACCCATTTTCTTTGCACCAATCACCACCAATATTAGATAGTTAAGGGTTGATTTTCTAGTTGCAAATTTCAGTTTATGTGAAGTGTAATATGTTCTAAAGCGAAGTATCTATTACTTTAAATTACTTAATTATTATCCTCATTCCAAGCCTTTAGACAAAACTAAGGTACAAAAAAGCACAAAAAAGAATTTTAAAATAAAGGGAAAGTAAAACATAACATAAGTATAGTTCAGTTCATATCTGTTGTGAAATTGAGAATTCCGTACTGTTGTTGCATACTTATGTCATGTTTTTTCATTAAAAATATCTTATTGTAAAAAGAATTCATGACAAACTTACAAGTATGCCACACTGGAATGATCACACGATTTGAGGAAAATTAATGTCATTATGGAACAAGTGATTCTTCTCTTGCACAAACTGGCTCAACCAAACAGATAATTCGTAACAATTTGTGATGTTGCTGAAAAATCCTTGTTGAAAATATTAGATAAGCCCACAGATTACTTTTTTTCAGAAAAATGCAATTGAAACAGTGAAATATAGAGCAGTCCACAGACTATATGAAGTTAAACGTCAAATAATAATTTCTAACAATGTCACATAGGGAGTCCCTACATTTACTGAACCTTAACCTCAAAATTTGCAAATTTCTGTAGGGTTAAATCTGTAATCATAATCATCAAATGACAAGCCAAGAATGAACAGCTTGATTTTCAACTCTCAATAACAAAACAACAAACTCTCCAGTAAATGATCTGCCATTTGGAGGGTGGATTTGTTCAGCCATGGGATTATGAAAATCTAATCCCTATGCACTATTTGTGGAACATAAAAAGCAAACTTTACATTTAATCTCAAAACTGATGCCAAAAGTATCCCTCACAATGTTCGGACAAAAAAAATAATAATAATAAACTTTCTATGACAAATATGACATCGAGATTGGATAGCATGTTGGACTGCATGAAAAGGTTTATAAAAGATCCAACTTATCATCATTGAGGATTACACACTATGCATTTAGAATATGGAATTCTTAAGGTGATTAAAATGTATAGCTATTAAAATAAAGCTTCAGAAGATGTGTACATATCAAAACCTAGAGCTCACCTAAAATTTAGACAACAATATTTTCCTCACATAATTAGAAGCATATCCAGTGCACTTGTAATAAGTAAACTCAAATTGGGTCATAATTGAAGAGCACATGGCATAGATAAACAGTATCCTTACATCAGAAACACACTGTTTCTCAACGCCTAACGACTTCTTCAAGCTTTCTTCTCGCTTTTCAGCTTCTGTTATGGCAACCAAGTGTGCAGATTGTTCTCGCTTCAGACTTTCTTCAGCTTCAGCTAGAGCAAGTTTCATTTGTTCATACTTAGATGTCCATTCCTTGCGCTCTATTAAGAGAAGCCCCATATTGTATTGATAATCATACAGCTGTAAAAGACCAAAAAGATAATCAGAAGAAATATAAGAGCAAGAGTTCATATATGAGTTGATATGCATTTTACAAATTAACATTTAAACAATATTGTGAGGCGTTTCAATTAGTAAAATATCAGACATTATAATTTCATTTATATTTTGTTGAATTTTTCTCTATCAGACTGTGGAGATATTTTATGGTCTGACAATTCAGGTCTCACAACTGATCTCATAAACCTGTAATCAGAAAATAAATTTAAGACAATGAATTTATTATTTATATTAATTTCCTACACTGATGAGAAAAAGAAGTGTTGAGCCATATCCTTAAAAGAGCACTCCTGATAAGCTAAAAAAAGGTTTTGAAACAGCAATAAGGAACTTAATGATTCTCTGGTATAAATAATATACATGACAGTAAATGAAGGACCAGTAGGCAGCAATTTAATAACGCTTCATAAAACAAGAAAGGTTTTAAAACAGAAAAATGTCTACAGCTAATGTGGGAAAGGAACTTACAATTCTCTGGTACAAATAATATATATGACAGTAAATGAAGAACCAGTAGGCAGCAATTCAATAAATCTTCATAAAACATACATTTTTTCTCTATTCAAGACTTAATATTACACTTGATAGAAAAAATATTGATGTCATTCCACATGGACAAACAACATGCACCTTCAACAGAAACTTGATACACTGGATATAATTATACTTGTGCTGCCAACCACCATCCCCAGATCTGGGTTCAAAGTTGCTCTGTCCCTGAAATTCATCCTGTTCACCCCATTCCAAAACTCCATGGAATACTATAAGTATAGATAAATATCTAAGTTACCGGATTCGTACCCACAGGCCTCGAACCCGGTTTGGTGCGAACCCGGTACGGGTTCGCCTGTGTACGCGCTGGGTATTCACAGGGTGCGGCCCAGCCCTGTTGCGCGCACACCTGGGGCTGGGCACGCACTGCCCAGCGCGAGTACCCTGCCCAAAGGTACGTGGACCCGGGGGTACCAACCGCGTATCCCGGCGAACCATTGAGAACCCACGGCCCAGCACTTAAAAAGTGGGCCCAAAAGTGAAAAAAAAAAACAATTTTTTAATTCTATTTTGCCTCTTAACCCTAAAACGACCCAATATGAGGCGTTTCAACACTAAAACATTTCATTTTTACCTCTCATTTTGCTCTCTCCATAGTTTCTTTCCATCTTAGCATTTTGAAGGGAGGTGATTGCATTTGAAGGAGATCGATTGTGGAGTGGCAAATAGCTTCTACAAAGGAGATTTAAGTGTTCAAGGTATGCATTTAAACCCTATTCTTCAATCTTTTGATGAATTTTTTTAAGTTTCTTAGTTTTTGATGAATTTTTTCAAGTTTGTGAAGAAGTTTTTCAAATATATATATTTTTTTTCATTTTTTTTATAGATTGCAACAATGGCCAGTAGTCAAAGTTCAGTGGGTGGGGATGGAAGCCAAAAGTTCAAAATTGATAAAGGATCTCCTTTATGGAGACATACCACACGAATTTCACAAATTCCTGGAGGTGGGGGGTTTGTTTGGAAGTGTAATTTTTGCAATGTACAATATAATAGCTCCTACTACCGAGTGAAACTTCATTTTATGGGCCCTGGTGGTAAAGGGATTAATATGTGTGTGGGCCCAGATAAGAAGGGGTTTTCTGCTGTACAAATAGCAGCATTTATAAAAGAACAAGAAGATGCTGACAATTCCATTGCAAGAGGAAAACAAACTAGTTATAGTTCCGGAAAGAAAAAAACAACATTACCCACTCATCAGATAGTTAGGCCCTCTAGACATCCCTTCTTGTCTATACCCTCTACGGAAGAAGAAGATGAAGAACCAGAAACCACCACCCGCAAGAGAGGTCCATTAGAGAAGGCATTTAAAATGGAGGCAAGAGATATTGCTGAAGAAAAAATTGCACGTTGCCTCTATGCCAATGGTCTTCCATTCAACTTGGTGAGATCACCATATTGGAAGGACATGGTGTCAGCAATAAATAGTGCACCTCCTGATTTCACAAGTCCTGGGTATGAAAAGGTGCGTACCACCTTATTGCAAAAAGAGAAGAAATATGTAGAGGCCCAGCTAAAACCAATTAGAGATTCTTGGGTTGAAACAGGTGTATCTATTGTTTCCGATGGATGGAAAGATTGCAAAAACCGTCCATTGATTAATGTTATTGCAGTGTCCCCCAAGGGGGCAATGTTTTTGAGGGCGGTTGACTGTGAAGGGAAGTGAAAGATGCAGTGTTCATTTCCAGGATTCTCATTGACTCCATAGAGATGGTGGGTAGTGAAAATGTTGTCCAAGTAATTACGGACAATGCAAAAGTTTGCAGGGCTGCAAGTGCTTTGGTAGAGGCCGATATGAGCACATCTTTTGATATCAGGCACCGCATACACTCCCTCAATTTGGTGATGCAAGCAATTGGCAAACCAAATAGAGTGGGTGAAAGAAATATACCAGGAGTCTGAGGAGATCCAGATGTTTGTGACAAACCACCATATGTCACAAGCAATTTTCAGAACTTTTCAACATTGGAATTGTTGAAGGGTAAATTTAAAAATTTAATATATTTAGTTTCATTTATCATTTATGTCATGTTTTACATAATTGAATAAAATAATTTTTTGCATTATTTACATATTTTAAATGTGTTATTAACTTACTATTAACATGTTCTTAGGTTGCCGAGACCCGGTTTGCATCTCACACAATTGTTCTGAGACGACTTGTGAAGGTGAAAGATGCATTGAGTCAAATGGTTATTAGCAACCAATGGGGTATATGGAAGCAATCAAATTCAAAGAGGGCCCAAAAAGTCAAGGCATTGATCTTGAATGACGATTGGTGGGATCGTGTGAATTATGTATTGGAATTCACCGAACCTATCATGTCTATGCTTCGGTTTGCTGATACAGATGAACCATGCTTGGGGGATGTCTATGATAGCATGGACACAATGTTGGAAAAAATAAAAATAGAAATACAAAAAAAAGAGAATGATCCTGAAGACACCTTGTACAAAAGGGTGGAAGCAATTGTTCTTCATCGTTGGAACAAGATGACAACTCCATTGCACCTCCTTGCATATGCCCTCCGAGGTCTACCACTGAAGTACTTTCTATCCCAGGGAGAATACCGCCATATAGAGATTCTGAAGTTGCTAATGGGTATAAGACGACATTTAGTAGAATGTTCAGTGATCCAGAAGTGCATGCAAGTGTCATGAGAGAATTTGGAATGTTTGTCACAGGAAAATCAAAAAATCATAACGCTTTTGTTGCTAGAGACCAATACAAAATGGATGGTCTTACATGGTGGTACCTCCATGGTCAAGATTATATGTACCTCCAACCTCTTGCAATCAAGATCCTCTCACAAGTTTTTTTTTTTTTGCCACTTGTATTGTAAAATTTAACACTTAACATTCTTGAATTTATCTTGCATTTTTTTATTTTATTTTTAATTTTGTTGGTTTTCTCTCCAAGTTGCAAGCTCTTCTGCCGCTGAACGGAATTGGAGTACATACTCCTTTATCCACTCAGTGAAGCGTAACCGGTTGGCTGCAAAAAGAGCTGAAGACTTAGTGTATATTCATTCCAATTTGCGTCTTCTGTCACGTAAGGATCCTCAATACAGGCAGGGGGCAGCGAGGCTTTGGGATGTAGCACCCGAGTCTACTGACTTGGATGCAACCATTCAGGATCTTGCTAGAGCCACTATGGATGATGTGGGTGATATTGATGACATATCACATGGTGTTGGATCCGCTTTGGGTTCAAATGATGATGATTTTGAAGTTGAAACCACTCAAAATCCAAGTCATGGTGATTCTGACAATCCTTTTGATGATTGATGAGCACATGAACAATGAACAATGAACATTGAATCATGTTTCAATGTTTCATGAACTACATTTTGTTATTCAGTAATTTTATTTGAATATTTTTCAACTATCAATTGGCATTTAATATTTATCTTTGGCATTTGGCATTGATCAATGAAATGATTAGTTTTACAATTCTCTATATTTCTTTTATTTTTTTGTATATATAATACATATATATAGATTTATAATATATTAAATTATTAATATATATATATATACACACACACGTACCCATACGTACCCAAACCCCTAAAAAATTTTTGCCCGTACCCACGTACCGGGTTCTCTTACCCGAACCCGTCCCCGAACCCGAACCGGTAACTTAGATAAATATGCAATCCAAATGTAAGATAGCGGCTTTTGGACTTACCTTTGAAGAGCTTATATTTTGGACTCCTATCTTAAGAACAATGAGTGAAGTTGCAAGGAGAGGAAAGCTCTCAAGGCACATAATGAATGCAACTTGCAAAGAAATAGCCAAAAAATCCTGTTAGTCCAGTTAACCATATTGTTTGTTATTATAGTTGAGAGTAGATATAGAAAAAAAGTGTGCTAATAGTTGGAATAAATATAGAAGAGTGATGTGTGTAGATATAATTCTGCAAGAGTATCTCATGTAATGAGTTTTTAGAGAATTAATGAAGAAATTCATATATTAAATATTTCCATCTCAATCTCTTAGTGTTTAGCTTCCAAAGTGTACACTAATCAGTTGATTGCTTGATGGTTGTTCCTTTGATCCTCAACAAAGCCCTCATTGTGGCATCTGAGCACAATAATATCATGCATTGCTGAAGTGACTTCAGAAAAGTTAAAGTTGATTTGAGTTGAGTTGAGAGGAAGCAAGTAAAACCAAAGTGAATCTTACTGTTAGTGAATTGAGTTGCTCTGAGAAGTGGAAAAGAGAGAAATTGGAGGTTAAACCGCATTAAAGAAGTGCAAAATACAACCAAGAGAGGAATACCTTTTGGAAGAGGAGATTGAGCACAAAAATTTGATCTTGCAAAGACATTAGGCACTGAACAAGCCGGATTGGTTGCCATAAAGGACTAATTCAAAGGAAAGTTAACGAAGTGATATTAAGGAGGAAAGAATAACCTATTGGAGGATGGGAATTTCTTGGTATATAAATGCCAATGGTCCTTGGCTTCCCATTCAAAATGAATTTAACACATGTTAAATAAGAAGCATATCAGCATGGTTTGAGTCAAAAAGTTAAGATTTCAAAGTAAGCCATAAAGTGTAAGAGGGAGTGGATATTAAAGTTAAAGTAATAGCAAAGTTGTTGGAAAAGGTGAAGTTGTTGGGTAACGCAAATATAAATAAGTTAAATCAAGCTTCACATATGATATCAAATGCCCTTGATTACTCTAATTTTTATAGAAGAAAAGGTGGGTAATTATTTGGTGGTGTTTTGGAAGTGGTCAAAGATAAATATGCAATCCAAATGTAAAAATAGTAACTTTTGTAATTTCGTTTCAAGAGCGAAGCTTTTACACTCATATCATTAAGGATAGACGCAAATAAATTGCTAGGTGATGTAAGCTCACAAGGAACCAAGTGATTACAAATTGCAAGTAGATTGCCAAAAATTCCATAGTTGAGTTGAATGTACAGTATTTGTTGTTGTATTTGACGATTGAGATTAGAAAAACAGTGTGTTATAGTAGATGGAACAAGTGTAGAAGAGTGGTATCTGATAGTAATTTTTCCAAACTATTCTATGTAATTGGTTATGAAGAATGAAGAATATCATATATTTCTATCTTCATGTGTTAATGTTTGGACTATACAGTATACACTACTCAATAGAGTGCTTATTGTTCATTCAGCTCTCAACGAAGCCATTATTGTGGTAACAAAGCACCTTAAAATCATACATTTTTTTACATAAATTGGGTCAAGTTCATTTCTGCGGCATGGGAAGAAGTAAAAGTAAGCTGAATTCTATAAGTGAATTAAATTATTGAGAGAAGCGGATAAACAAGAAAATGAACGTTCAACTACATTACAGAGGAGTTTTATGTTAGCTTATTCTACCCCGGCTTGCGCGCACAGACCTTAGCAGCATTTATTGACCAGCACATGCCAGCATATTAAGCGTGTGGACAACTCACTCGATGATCAGTACGACTCCAACTATAATTAACAAAGAGGGAAGCTAAGTTAGCTAACCAATTACAAAACTTTAAAAACGGGGGATGGATAGAGATTTTATGAGACCAAAACGACCCATGGGACCACCATCTACAAAGCAACACCAAAAAAGTGATAATCACTGCCAGAAATGACAAAGGAAGCTCTGTTCACGTTCAAGACACCGATGTACTTGCTTGAAAATTGAGAATTTACCGCAGAAGTGGTCACAAGTTCAATTCTTCCAAACTCCTCTTAGAAACCGAGACTGGTGTTTTATTATCTTGTTCTAGAGTTTGTAAGCATTTGGACAAAAAATGTTTATTTAGAAAACTCACAACTGGGAAGAGTATCAGGCTCACATAACAGGCCCCCGTGTTCAAAATTGGAAGACATTATAGAATGTTTTATCCAAATCGCTCAGCGACCTGTCCTAAAAGAACTAGGAGTGTCAGTAGTAGGTGAATTTCACAGAAAAGATATCCCTAACTCGTGACTCCCACAACTAAACTTCAAGGGAATTTAGAAAATTAAAAAAGGGGCTAATTTAACAAGTTCTTTTGGGGCAAAATTTAGCAAACAAAAAAAATAATAATCCAAGTACTGACCTCGGCGTCAAGTTTGTTAATATGAAGGAGCAAAGCCGCCCTGTCTTTTTTCTCGAGCGAGTCCTGGTCCAGAGATCCCGACTCCCTGAAGCGCCGCCAGACCTCAGGCTCCGCCGCCGCCGCCGCCGCCGCCGCCGCCGCCGTTGCCACAAACCGGCCATTCCCGTCTAAAGAATTCCTCGGTGGGGCCTCCACGGTGGCCTTCCCGGCGCTGCCACCTGAGCCCACGGTCACATGGCCGCTCTTCTCCACCACTGCAACTGCCCTGTCATCCACCGCAGGCGAGGAGCGAGATGTAGGAGACCATCCCGGCCAGCGCCCCCTCCTGTTGGGGATCATCATCTCTCAAACCCTCGAAACTCTAACTTTTATACTCTCTCTACTTTAAGTCCCCGCGGCTGTCACATGCAAGGAAAGAAAAATTTAAACCCTCTCCCGCTCCTTGGCCTTCGCCTCCCCACCTGTAGGCAAATCAAACCCGCAACCTCGAACCCTCGGCTCCTCCGTTACAATAAAGAAGAGCTCAATCCCTGCCCATGACATCCAGAGTTCGATCTACAGGCACTCACAAGACGAGAAAAATCCGTGAAGTAAAGTTATCTATCCTGTGAGTTTTTTTCCGTTCGATGCCTTTTTGCCCAACTCCTGAGAGCCGTGCGATACAAGACCTCTTGTCTGCCTTTAACAGCTCACGGCTGTTCCGCCACGTGACGACATTTAATTGGGTGGAGTCTGGGTCTCTACTTAATGCAGTGTGGGGAAAGCTTGACGTGGGTTCAAATGAAGACGAAATTCGCCAAAAATGAAATTCAAATGCGTCTGGTAAAAATTTATGGATTTGTCTGCCGTTTGGCTAAGGTTTTTTAATATTTTAATATATGTTTGCAGAAATGCGGAGAACATTACATTATTTTCTCTTACCTGTTTTAAAGGAAGAAAAAATTTATAATATTAGCCTCTTGGGTAGTTAGAGTTGTCATTCTCCTTGTGGGCCTTCTCTTGCTTGGGCTTTACATTGTAGTAAGGGGTTGTAATTGTTGTGAAGGAATCATTTATATAGTATTGGTTTCCAAATAAAGTCTTTTTAGTCACATGAAATGATTAATTGTAGAGACTCAAATTTAAATATTGAAAATGAAATTAAGGTAATTTTAGGTGGTGATTCTTTGTCTTTTTTGTTTGGTTTTGGTAAGAATTTTTAAGCTATCAATTAAATGTTAATACTTTTAAAGAGTTTGAGTATCAATTGATTTAGATGTTTGTTTGAGTTTTATTTGTAGACGATAAAAATATTTAAAATAAAAATAAAGTTTCTTTTGATTATTGTTAATCTTTGAATCAAGGTGGATTTTATATATTCTTTTGTCTCGTGGTAAGTAGGTGTTCACTCTTCTTTAATAAGTTTGTGTTAGATATTGCAACCAAAAAGTTGGAAGTCTAACTTCATATTGGAATGGTGAAAATTGCATACCTATGTTCTTTCATCTTTTGTTTTCAGTTTGTTTTGATTAAAGCATCTTAAATGTAATAAAAAGTTTACAAGCAGTATATTTTTATATGAATTCAATTAATGGCATCATTATATTTCAATTGTGTTGTCACTTATCCCCAAATATTTAGCCTTGATTCTTAGATCCTTTAATTGTCGGCATGTATCAAATCCTCAAATGCAAACTTGACCTAGATCACTTATGTAGTCATGGATTTAAACCCTAAAGTTAAAATTTAAATTCAAAATAAATCTTACTAACCCCCTCATATTAGCCAAGGTGCACTAACCTAGGATGTGTTTGTATTGATTTGCATTCATAATTTATGTGGCTAAGGGAACTCTTTAATGATGTTCAAAGATAATTTAATTAGTGGATGTGACTTGTGTATATCATTTAGAAGAAAATAAACAACCTCTACAAATATCTAAAGTGTGTTATAATAATGAGGAAGAGTGATTGACTTCCTTGTTAGTAGTCAAGGTTTATATTGGTTCAATGATGGTGGAGATAGAAAATAAATAAAGTTAAATTTTGATGGAGATAATTCAGTCAATAGTTAGACTTGTAATGTTAATGATAAATATGTGAGTGTTGTCCTATTTAAATTAGATGTTCTATGTTATATTTGATTTCTACATGATGATGTAATGAATTAGGATGGTGTCTTTAAATACACAACCCAAGACACATAAGTTATGGTATTTTAGGATCCAAGGTCATTTAAGACCATAATCATATAGGAAAAATGATTAATTCTAGAAAGGCACCCATAAGATCATGATCATGTATGCAAAGAGGTATAAAACGAAAAGATAAAAGTGCAAGGTGTGTACTTTTCTCCTTTACAATCATATATTGTATGGTGTTGTTGAGATTCAAAATTATGTTGGACTTAGAAATAATCAATTTGTTAAACTGATTGAATTACACATTGATATTCAAGTATATTTATTGAAATGTGAGTTTTATACAATGAGAATAACATAAAAATATATGCTTAAAAATATAAATGATATAGATTTAACAAAATTATATATTTGATTATTCTTAAATTTTTCAATTAGTATATATAATTTTAAAAAATCCTTGACATTAAAATTTAAAACTGTAAAGGTGATGATATGAAAGAAATAAGATCTTCTAAAACTTTACTTATGTAACCATATTATTCTCAAATTTCAATTATAAGATAAAAATGTATAAGATTATGACTAAAAATTATGCCCGCCATTAACTCATTTAATGTATTCAATGTTATGAAATAATGAAAGAGCATAAATCCATGCTCACTTGAATAGTTTAAACTACATAAAAATTAAACCTTTAAATAATAGGTATAAAATTTAAATGGATGTCACTAATAAAGTATGCTAAATTTAAAACATACATATAAATCAAATTAATAGTGAAAAAATCATATAATTAAAAGTTAATCATGAAAATGATTGTCTTTTCTTCCTTCAGATTCGTTCTACCGTTTTTGTGCATTTTATCTAAACTCCAACCTCCAATTGGCTACATGGTGTCATCTAGGGGTATAGGGGACCCCTCTTCTCTCTCTTTTAAAGACGTAATATTTGGTGGGGACTCTGCATTGTTTGGGCATGTGGATGTGATTAACTTCCTCTTGCATATTGTGGAGGAATCCAAGAATAATCATATTAAGGGTTGTGTTCAAAACCCAATGGTTGTTTGGAAAGAAGCAAGGAACACCTAGTGATGATGATCAATCTGAATGTTGTTGTTGATGATGTTTTATATTGTCAAAGCATGCATTAATTTTAAAATTTATGGGGGTTCACATCATTGTACCTTTTTTAGAGGTTTAGACCCATAATAATTGGAATCTAGAAGGGGATATGTAAATCATCCTAGGGGAAAATGGCTTCTTATTTTTGGTGTTTTCTCGATTAGAAAATTGAAATATGATCTTTCGAGGTGGCCCCTATTTTCATAATTGGGAAGGGATTTTTATCAGGACATGGCATCTGGGGTTCGATCCTATGGAAGAGATTTCATCAGAGATTCATATTTGGATTCATCTTCCTCCACTTCCAATGGATTTTTGGTGCCAAGACATTGTATATTCCATTGTTGCAATTCTAGGGAGGCTCTTAGGTCCATCTTGACAAATCCTCAATCGTAGGGTAACCACTTTTTCTTGTCTTTGTGTGGAAATTAATTTAAATAACCCTTTTTCCAAGTCTCTAAAAATCAAATTAGGGAGCATTTGTTGGATCCAACAGGTTGACTATGAAGCACTTCCATTTCATTGTCGTGTTTATCATGAGTATGGAAACTTGCAAAGGAATCACCCTAAGTTGGGAGTAAATCTTCAACAACCTCCTAGGATACATGCAACTAATTCTAAAGTAAAGGGTAAAGCTCCAATACAAAACAAAGGGCCTAATTCCAATAGTTTTATTCCTATGAAAGCTCGGTTAAAGGAAAGGGTGTCAACTTGTCAAAATAAAGCTACACCTAAGGGGCTTTTGGAAACAAAGATGATGTTCTTGAAAACTTTAAGATAAACTCAAAGGAGCATGATCATACTATTGGGGGTCAAGTTATACAAGGAATGGGTTCAGTCGGTCATATTCCTCTAGTCCCTATTTCAAAGATGGATACATGTGAGGATTCAAATGAAGGAGTTGCTCCTTCATCATTTCTAATTGAGACTTGGGCTAATGATCAAGAAGATGTAGAGGATCTAGAGGTTATTATGGCTTCTAACACTTTGTGTGGTATTTCTTTGGAGCGTACAAACACTAAGATGATGGTTGATCTTGTGTCTAATTTTGGGACTAAGGAAAATGTTAAGAGGAAAGCTTTGCCTTAGGAATCCATCAGAAGAGCTCAAAGAAAGGGGCTGTTGATTAAATGGTCAAGGTGGGAAACAAAAAGGACCTAGAAAAGATAAAGATAATGGAAGAGTCTTTAGTGGAATTTGGTGTTGTTAGGACATTGGATACTCATTTTTCCTCTTCTCAAAATTGATTTTGATCACATGGAATGTTAGGGGTTTGAATAGCATCCCTTGACAAAAGGCTACTCAAGATTTGGTACATGATTATAAACCAAATATTTTATTCATTTAGGAAACTAAGCTTTCAGCGAAGGATATGATGAGTACATCCTCCAAAATTTGGAAAAGGGGGCTTTGTCAATGTGTTAGTTCCTAAGGATCGACTAGGGGTGTAGCCTACCTCTAAGACTCCTCGTGGAGACTTGTCTTGATAGCTAAACAAATCCATTATCTTACTTCAAACTTTGACACCCTCCTTTGTTCATGTTCCTAGGGAATGGAACAAGGTTGCCAACAGTCTAGCCAAATGGGTCTCTAAAGAAATTTGGGTGCAGTATGTGGTGGATTGGGGTCAATGAGGTCAGCATAAAATTTAATTATGTCTTTAGTCCCTCCATGATGATCAAGAAGATTAGTTTTGGATGGATGGATTGGAAGGTTTTTCTTCTTGGTAGTAGTGTATGTTTGCAAGTTGGTATGTTGGGTTGGTTCCATGTTTGTACCCAATGAGATTGTGTTATTATGTATATCTTGATGGCTATGGTCATTTGAAATTCTTTTTATTTTATTTGTGATCATTTTACTTAAATAAAAAAAAATCACCCCTTTTTAAAAAGGGGAAAAAGGTAATTATGAAAATATGAAAATGTTATATTCTATATAAAAAGACCATTGTCATTTTATTCTAATATTCTCTCTATAACATATACCAATAAAATGTTCAACTTAAATGCAAAACAAACTATAAAATGGTAGAAAAAATTATGTTAGAATTTTTTTTTGTGAATACTTGTGTCACTTTATATAACATTTACTTACTATGACTATCTATTGTATGCCTTGAGCAAGGAAGGTGAATAAATCAAATATTTTGGTTATGGTATTTTTTATAATTTATAATATCGAGTTTCTTAATATTGTAGAGGAGAAAAGTGCATACCTTGCATTTTTTATTTTTACACTATTTTCCATTCATGTTTATGTTCTTAAGGGGCTCTTATAGAATTATCAATTTGTAAACACGTCTAAAGTGGCCTCAAATCATAAAAAGTATTGAGTTATGTGTTCGAGCTTGTGAATTTAAATGCATCATCCTAGTTCATTTTTATCTTCACACATAAATAAAAGACATTGGAAGAGTGTCTAATCATGAAAACACATTTAGACACTTGTCACAAACACTTAATAAGTTCTAGCTATTGACTATTGTGTTTTTGTTTGCATTAACATCCAACTCCATTATTTACTTTCTACCTTCACCAATACTGACTCCTCTTTGGGGCCTAACAATAAGTAAATTGATTGCTCTTCCCTAATTTTATAGAAATTTCCTATAATTCTTTCTAGCACCACATAATTTCCCTCACACAAATATCACTTAGATGAACATCTCTTGCAAGTGGTAAAGATAAAATGTTGCATCAAGATAAAATTATGATAAGGAATAATCATACATCATTTAGGATAAAATCATGTGTGATTGCATCCTAACAAAAAATGTGAGGGTGACCTTTAAATTTAGATTTTATTAGTTTTCTCTAATGCATCAAAATAAGAGATTTTAAGGAATAGTTACAAAATTGATCAAAATAATCAACAAATCTATATTGACCATTGAAATTGGGTTCAAGTCATAATCAATTAAAGGCAACAAAGGTTTCCTTCTTTGTTTTTATCACTTGAGGTGCATGATTATTTTCCCTTATGATTAAACATTATTTTTTGGGCAGGACAATCTTATGGGGAGTTATAGTGCCACAACAAATTATTAATGGTGATCTGGGTCATGCAAGGAGGTAGGTGGGAGTGAATAGTGCCAAAGAAAATATTTTGGAGTTTGAGGGTTAGGGATACCTCATGACTTACCAAATGTCAAATAGTTAGTGTTTAGAGGAAAATCATGAGGGTAAGATCAGGTAAAAACATCAACAAAGGTAAGGGAAAGTAGAGGTCAAATGGAAGGAATCTTTGTAAGGGTAACTCTAAAACATTGACAAGGAAAAGGGATGAAGATGGGGAATGAGTGAAAGGTGTGCTAGGATGGAAAAGTTTGATATACTAACAAGAATATAGGAACATTGTGGAGTTGGGTAGAAAGGAATATTAGAAGGGGACACTCTAACAACAAGTAACAATTTCCTAATTTCATACCTTAACTCATTAGAAGTACAAAATGGGCTAATAGTATATTTGATTGGGAATAATTAAATAAGGTAAACTATAAGCTCACCCTACTCAATTTTTCTTGTCTTCAAGCAATAAAAATTTGGATGCTATGATATATTTGGTCCCTTCATGTAACATCTTCTATTGGAAAGTTCTCCTAAAAAACCAAATATATTTTGATATGCCTCCTTCTCAATTTCTTAAGTCTACTATCTAACACTTCTTTGGTTATCAAAATTATCTTTCCGTCATCATCCAAGGGTGAAAGGTCCAATGAGCCTGTACTAGATTTCAACCAAGAGCCCCTTTTAGACAAGAGATATGGAAGACATTATGAATCTATTTTTTTTTCTGGAAGCTCCAACTTGTAAGTCACCTACTCTTCACAATATTATGCAAGACTCATAGTACTTGGGTTTGAGTTTTTTTACCCTAGTACTCTTGATGGAATATTTCATATATGGTTGCAATCTCAAGAAAATGATATCACCTACCACAAAAGACCTCTTGGTATTTCTATTCTCTATGCATACTTTATGTTGGTTTTGTGCTTGTTGTAGGTGATGTATAAGTGATCATAATATATATTGAATTTGATTTACCAAATCCCCTATTGCAAGTACTATATAATTTGAAAATAACAAATTAGAAAAAGAAGAAGCATTATAAACATATAGAGCACTAAATGGTGATATACCAATGGACGTATGGAAGGTAGTGTTATAGTAATACTCTCCTAGATGTAATCATTTAATCCGTGTAAATTATTAATTTAACACAAAACTTCTCAAGTAACCCTCGATCTATTTGTTTACTATCTTTGATTGTCCATCTATTTGTGGGTGATAGCTAGTACTTGTAGCAAGTTCTCTACCTATAAGTTGAAAAAGTTCCTGCTACAAGGAACCAAGGAATCTATTATTCTTGTTGCTAACAATGTTCTTGGACAATCCATGCAATCTAAATATTTATCTAAAAAAATTACCAATTGTGCTTCCTTAAACTCTATAGTGATAGGTACTTAATCAATGATGTAGGAGCATCCAGGGGTGCCAGGCATCCTGCATCCCAAAAAACTTTTTTTTTATGTGATTCCTAATTGCAGGTAGTTTGCGGGCACCTGCTTTGGGCACTCTTAAAGCTTGGAAATTTTGATTTATTAAATTGGCTAAGTATTTTAATGTTTTAATATTGTCTTTGGGTGAAAATGCCTGGTCAAATTGTTGTAACTATTATTTTATTTATTAGCTCAAAAAAATTGTGATTTGGTGCACATTTAATGTGTCAAAAAATCCAAAAATTGGAAATTTGAAAATCCAACACCGAAGTTAGGAAAATTAAATTTTAGAATATTAAATAATGGCACGGAAGAGAATCTTAATGCTCATGTGTAGCTAGAAAATTAATTAGGTGCTAGACTTGTTGCAGGAGAGGTCACATGCAAAAAGGAGTTACATTCATGCAGGGCTTTTTCTTTTAGAATATAGGTAGTGGGTTGCAACAGGTTTTGAAGGCATATTGGAGTAATTTTAATTTTTATTTGGTAGCTCCAGGTATAGGAATCCAATGCCCAAGAGCAGAGAAAGAGAAACTTTGATGAGGGTTGCAATAGTGAAGTTATACGGAGAGGTTGTGGAGGAAGATACCAATAGTAACCTGAGTGTTGCAAAGGATTTAGAGGTGATTTAAGGGTGTTTGAGGGTGTTTGAGGCTGATATGAATTAGTTTAGTTTTGATTTTGTATTGCACAAATAAATTTTGTAATGGATTTTCAATTTAAATGAAGATTTGAAGAAGAATTGTTAAAATCTAAATTTATTCCATTAAAATTTTAATTGTATGTGCTTGAAAAATTGTGGTAGTATTGCTACTTGGATGGTTTTTTTGAAAAGATCCCCCATCCTTGTACTACATCAAATGGTATCAAAGTTGGTGGATATGCTAGGTAAATATATTTGTTACAAGTGAAGTGGAGTCCTATAATTGTAGAGGGTTGGCGAGGACATCAAAGCCATGAATGCAGATTCTTTGTTGTAGGTATGAAAGAGGACCTATGACTATAAAGGGTTGATACCTTGAAGTGAGAGAGATTGTTGCAAGGACTTGTAACTGCAGAGGAACTTATGAGTCTCTGAAAAATATCTTTGAAGAAGAGGATATGATGGGTCATGAGAAGACCTATGAGAATTTTATTATGGTAAGAATGGTGACACAAGAGGTTTAAAAAATTTATTATAGAAGAATTAGAAAAGATCGAGGCTGGATTAGATGTGATAGAGATGGAGTAGAGAAAATAGATTGAAATGGGTGGAATGAAATGTGAGAATAAGAAAATCATCTTAGAAGAGGACAGTGTAGAGAAGAAAGAGGAAAAGCAAAGGTTTGGCAAAGAGGATAGTGAAAAGAAGAATGAGAAAGTGTAGTGTTGCAAACCTATGATGGAAAGGGCATCGAAAGAAAAAATGTGGGAGCAACCCATATAGTTGTAGTTGAAAGAAAGGAAGAAAAGAAGAGAAGCATAAAGAAAGAGGAGAAAATGGTCAGTATAGACCATAAAAATAATGGTAATTTTAAAAATTGTTTTATCTAAAGATGTTTTGTTTGTAGGATTTAACAAAGACAAAGAAAATGGTGAAAAAAAAAAGGGATGCAATAGCAAAAAAAGAGGTAACATTTAATTATGTTAATTGTTATTTACATGCAAAAGAAGTAGATGAAGTTGTAGCAATTCAAAAAATGGACTTCGTGATAGGGTTAGAAGGTAGGTTTCTAACAATTAAATGCAAATTTGATCAATAAAACATAAAAATAAAACACACAGAAAATTGAGACAACATAGAGAATTTAACGTGGTTCACCCAATATTGGCTACATCCACAAAACTGCACCATCCAATGATTTTATTATCCAGTGCTTTGATTGTCCATAAATTATTAAGATTTCTACTTTCAAATGATATGGGATGTCCCTTTGAGTTAGAAGAGCCTCAATACCTTCTCACAATGCATCACATTCTACAACAAAGGGTAATGAGAAATAAAGAATTGCAAGTACAAGACAGCATCTCATCACCTTTTAAAGTTTTTCAAGAGCTACTTGAGATAATTCTATCCATTTAAAGTTTTATTTATTAGTCAAAACTGCCAAAGGTTCAAAAATATGAGAGAAACCTTTCACCTATAATAATTACATAACCCAAAGAATCCTCTCAACTATGTTAATATGGTAAGAGGTGGCTAATCTAAGATAGCTTAGATATTTTATAAATCCACTTGTACACCTTTGGAACATATGATATGTCCCAAAGATAATAAAAAAATTGTTAATACAAACTCACATTTAGAATATTTTGAATAAAAAGACCATTGTTCTAAAATCCCAAAACTATATCCTAGTGCTTTGATTGTTCATCCAATATTTTATTATAAATCAAAATATCATCAAGAAAACTAACAATTTTTTTCCAAATGATTGCTAAATACTTCATTCATGCATGACTAAAAGGCAACTAGAGCATCTATAAGTCAGTAGCACAAGACCAAAATCTCAAAGTTTCTAAAATGACATTTGAATATTTTTTGTGAGCATCTTCATATATCACGTGAATCTAGTGATAGCCTGATCTCAAATTAATTATTGATAAGTATGCTACTCCATTTAACTCGTCTATTATATCATAACCTAAGTATGGGATATCTATTCTTGATGGTACTCTTATTCAATTCCCTATGATCAATACACAACCACACAGTACCATCCTTCTTTTTCACAAGAACCATTGAAGATGCAAATGAGTTTGAACTAAGCATTATGTAACCCATATCTAAAATTTACTTCATAGAATTTTTTATCTCCTCATTGGACCCTTTTGGGTGATGGTACAAAGCAGTTATAATTGGGTTTACATCTAGTTTTGAGTCTATGATATGTTGGAAGCCTCTACCTAGGGGTAGTCCCGAAGGTAAATCAACAAACACTAAACTATGCCTTCTTATTATTTTATGAACATCCACGTGAAGAGAGTTTTTCTTACCCATGCATGTTTTTGAAGTGTAATGTAGAAAATTGTATACACTTACAATTTCACATTATTTTTTGGCCCCCTAATTTATTGGACTTAATTAAGCTTCTAATTTTCCAAATTATGCATTTCAAAGATTGATTTTACCATTTTTGAAGGAGGAAAAGTATCAAGCAAATGCAACCAATCATTAAATTGTCCCTAACTCTGAGTGTCCTAGAATTTTGGCAATGACCCATTCACCCATGGGCGATTGGGTCCCCCTTCTTAGTCGAGACCCAAATTTAAATATGTTGTTAGTGGTATTTTAATATCTAAAATTAAAATATGAAGTGTTGGGTTTTGGAATTTATTTTTTGGGAAATTGGATAAACACCTATAAATACCTAGTTATTTTATCACGTGAGATCTATCTAGCAACAATTAAGAACACAATTTGGAGAACTTATGATTGAGAATTATTGCAAGGAGAATTAAAGAGCAACATTATTAATAACAACAAACCAAGATCCAACAACATGTCAGAGTTTATGTGTGTTCATATTATCTTGTGAAGGCTAACATTGTTATAGGTCTCTAAAGCATCCAAGCATTCGCGCAAAGCAAGATCCAAATCCTTGAGGTGATGTGTATGTCTTCATTCCTTCAAGGAAGCCATTTAAGGGTGGTGAGTTGCAGCATTTTGTTCATTCGTCATTCCTTCCTTTCAATTATCATTTTATCATTGACATTGCCATTGTCAAAATGGAAATACTAACATGGGGTTTGATTGAGGCGAGCCCCTAAAATGGCCAAGCATTTATTCTCTTTGTAAATGTGTAGGTTACATATTCAAGAAGGATTGAAGAGAGCTCGGAGATCAATTTTTCATTGTTGTTGTCATCAGCCTTGTCAAGACATGGAAACTCACAAAAAAATTTATGACATTCCGACAATGGGACAAGCGAAAAACAGGAGCTCAAATCTAGCACTAGAGGACCCCAAAAAAAGAGTGGTGCCCCCTTACAAAGACTTAGTTTCCATTGGGCCACCCAATCCTTATAGGCATAGCATAACCAATTTTTTGGGGTAGGTTTGTTGTCCTCTACACCTTCTAGATGTGCTGGAACTTGACTGTTTATGTTTATCAGTTGTCAGGATCTTGCATTTTTCGTATTAGCGCATATAGGATCATTAATTTAATCATTCCAAAATATTTCCAATACATTCTAATCCTCAAAAATATGCAAATCCAGGTCTGATTGACTCACCTTGGAGGTTGAAATTCAATCTATGCACCTTGTTGGTCTATATCTTAATATAACTTGGAAAAAAGCCTCTTGCATCCTAGGTTATTTGCATTTAGGACCTAGGATCCCTTTTTCATGTCACATTTTGGTGAACCTGACATTATTACATCATATACCTTCTGAAAATTGGAAGTTTTTCAAACCCTAGATCTAGGTTTTGCTTTGCATTTATCATTCAAGGTTTCTTCTTTGCAACATAAATTATGCATCACATATTACATTATAGGTTACATTAGAATCATCTTTAGATCACATTCACATTCATTTTGCATTCATTAGGTTTTTAAAGCTTTAAATTGCTAGTTCTATTTAGATTGCATCTTTCATTTAAGCCTAAACAAGTGAAAAAAATTACATTATTTTGATTCAAGTTTGTATCAAATCATTATTTTCAGAATTTGACATCCTAGAATCAGTAAATTATTGCATGGTTAAGATTTGGAAATTGCATTCACAATTGTCCTTTATTATCTCACATTTGCATTTGAATTACATAGTTCTAAATTGAAGAAATTTTGGAAAAATAGTCATTATTAAGTCTGTAAACAAAATTAGCAAACTTAACCAACAAATTAGATGTTCAAAGTTTGATTTTTTAGAACCCTGTTCAAAGAATCAATCACCATTGGGCAACCTTGTCCTTGTACAGGTGTTTCTGCAAGCTTTTCACATATTTTTGTCTCTGTTTGCTCATTCTATTTGTGCTTGCAAAACCCATAATTGGAATTCATAATTGCATCTTTTTAAGCGTCTTTCATATAGTTCAAAAAGTAGAAAACATTACATTATTTGATTTAAAAATTGCATCAAAAACATCATTTTCAAGTTGTGGCATCTTACAATCAGTCAATTATTGCATTTTAGATATAAAATTTGCATTCAAAACTTATAAAAATATTTTCACCTTTGTTTCACACTTTCTTTTTGCATTACATCATCCTAAATTGAGCAAAATCTAGAAAAATGTCATATGTGTTAAGTAGACATCAAATTTGGACATAATTTATCCAAATCTATCACTTTTAGTCTAAACATCCTCTTAGCCTAGTTAATTAAAATATTACTATTATTTAATTAATATCTTCGAATACTGCTTCAAATCTAAGGGTATTTAATTAATAATTAAATACCTTACCTCCACTAATCCTCTTTTCATCAAATAAATTAAATAAATATTACATTTATTTAATTCCTCACATGTCATTTTCATCTAATCCTAATCCATCTCCTAATCTTTTCATTAAGGATGTGCACATGCCTAATCCTTGATTAGGATGTGTCACATCCTCCAACTTTTGCAAGTTGGCTTTTAATCCTAATTAGCCCCTAATTATCCTCTAATTACTTATTAATTAAGCCTAATCATTCTCCAAGGAATTTTTAATTCCTTTTTATTTGTCCTAGATTCCCCTCCTTTATATGTGAATTTTTAATTCACATTCCATCCTTCCAAGGCTTCTAGAACCTTGGACTTGTCACAATCACCACATGTGACCAAGTCCCACCTTTTTGGAGCCCACCTTTTACCCTCTAGATTCTTCCAATCATTGTGAATTTAAAATTCACTTTTATTCACCCAAGATTCTTCCCATCTCCCAATGTACTTGCAAGGTACTTGTACTTCCTCCACCTCATGTACCCTCTTGACAACTCATCTCCACCTCATATCCTCTTGTCCATTTCACCCTCCACATGTCAAGATGTGAGGGCTTGTGGGTTCTCAACCCACCATAGCCCTTCATCTTGGCCTTGTTGGAGCAATCTTGACCCTTGAATTCTCTAGAGAATTCAAATTCTCCTATAAATACCCCCTCCTCAAGGGCATTTCCACAACACTTCATTTTTGAGCACCCACATGCTGCCCATTTTCCTTCTCAAACACTTTTGATTTTCATAACCTTATGCTGCCATTTTGCCTTCACAACACTTTGCACTCTCACAACTACATGCTGTCCAAGTCATTTTAGATCATTCAACCATCTTTTGTCCATCATTTTGCATATTGAAGCTTGCATTTTAATCACTCAATCTATCATCTAAGGAGCACACAACCCATCCAAGCAAGGGCCAATCAAAGAAGTTTCAACAACAAGGGAGGTAAAAGTGTTTTGTGTTTCATTTTATTTGCATTCCTTTTCGTTGTAACTCTCTTTTGGCTAATCTTGAGGTGTCCTTGGTGTTTTGTCTTTCATGTTTCTTAGTTAGATTCACACATTTAGAGTAGCATAAAATATCAAGGTATACATGTTCAACTTTGGCAACAGAGAAATAAACATTAAACAACATAAAAATTCAATTTTTCAATTTTTTGAACCCTAGTCAAGGACTCAAACGCCCTTGGGGGATGTTGTTCTTATACAGGTGTCTCAGGAAATCTCTGCAAATTTTTTGTCTTTGCATTATTAGTCTATTTTTGCTTGCAACTGTCTGATTTGAAATTCTAGAAAAATGATATGGCATGTGCAAGAAAAGTGTCATTTTGCTTGATTTGTTACAAATTTGGGAAGAATTGTTGCATTTTAGTATTGGAAATCATCAAATCTATAGGATAGTTGTGTACATTTTCTTAAGCATTGCATAAATTGGATATAGTAGTTTTCATTTTAGCACAAACTCAAAGCCCTAGGTTGTTACAACATATTACAAATCTACAAGGCAAGTAGCAATATGTTTCCTTTTCAAAGATGTGGTTTTGATATGGTAAAGCATGACTTTCATAAGTATAATCTCCCTACTTATGAGTACAATATAGGGAAACAAAATGAGGTCACTAACAAGCATGTTAGTCATTCTCCCAATATATTTCCTAATTGTGAGAGTACCTTGACACAAGAGAATGAAATCATTGACACGTTTCTTAATATAACTTTGTCTATCCTTCACTCATCTCCTAATATCTCTCCTACTTGTGAGATTTTTTTGGTGCAAGAGGATGCAATCATGGACAATCATAATTGTTCTTCTCGCGATACCTCTCCTACTTGTGATGAAGGCATCTCGGTGCTAGAAGACGCAATCATTAAGAGTCGTGAGAATCTTGTATGTTTCTCTCCTAAAATCTCTCCCCCTTGGGAGGATATTATGGAACAAGAGTATGAGATCATTGGCACATTTATTAACATCACTTTACCTAGTCTCCATTCATATCCCAACATCTCTCCCACTTGTGAGAGTGTTTTGGTGCAAGAGAATGCAATCATAGATGATCATGACAATCATAGTTGTCCTTCTCCTAATACCTCTCCTATTTATAATGAAGGTACCTTGGTGTTAGAAGATCAAATCATTGAGCATCATGAGAATCTTGTTTATCCCTCCCCCAATGCTTTACCCATTTGGGAAGATATGGTAGCAAAAGAAGATACTATTAATACATTTATTTTGAAAGATAGTAAGATGGCTTGCTTAGATGCTAAGGTAAACCTAGACCCCCCCTCGATAGAAGATCATCAACAAGAAGTCAAATCCATTGAGGTTATGAACGCATAATTATCCATTAGATCTCCCTTGATCATTGGGCCTCCTAAGAGTCCTTTAGTTATTATACCTCCTAAACCACTTCTCATTATAGAACCTCCTGAACCTCATGGCCATATCCTAAGCTTTGCAAAGAAAATTACTAGTAACCATGTGTCGTAGCAGCCAAATTATCATACAGTAGCTCACACATATAACACTTGAAATGATAAGCAACCAAGATAAACACAAGCCATTCCTTCATTGATACCATTCCCACAACATGTTTTACCTAGTGCCCCTCATTTACCTCAACACAGCGGAAAGGAGTATGACCTTGTAGAATAACTTCACAACACTCCTACTAAGATCTCCCTCTGGAATTTGATTCAAACATCACCTAATTACCATTGCATGCTTCAAAATTCCTTGAAAAAGTTTGCATCCCTCCTAGTACGCAACCAAATGATATGGAAACTTTGATGAGAAAATGAATAAACCTAATCTAGGCATTGTCTTTCATCAAAGCAAATTACCTCCTTTAGAAATGCAAAAACAAAATGATGCTTTGGTGATATTATCTATTATTAACAAGGTTGGGATTAGATGTGCCCTTGTTGACAATGGTTTGGGGCTTAATATTTGTAGAGTGAAACTTTTGGATAGAATTGGGGTGGATAAGACTAAAATTCAACCAATTGATTGGTCTATTTGTGGCTTTGATAATGTGGGAAAATAACTACTTGGTGTGATAACATTACCCGTCAAAGTTTGTAAGGTTACATTACAAATTCCTATCCATGTCATGCCCAATGATCTTTCATATTATCTTCTCTTGGGTAGACCATGAATTCATGAAATGAATGGAGTGCCTTTAAAGTTGCATTGTCTAATGAAATACACTTAAAAAAACAAGGTTTACACAATAAAAGTTGATCCTAAATCTAAAAATTAATTACAAAATGAAACACGAATGAAAATTCCTTTGACAACATTGATACCAACCTCAAAAGTGGAACCTTTATGAAGTGAAGATAAAGATGAGTGTCTTTCATTGGTGAAAAAGTTGTTAGATGATGATTGGGAATCATTTGATTTCACAGGTCTACATTTGATAGGGAGTACAAGATTATACAACAAAAAATAGGAAAAGAGAAAGAAGTAGCCATGATATCAGTATAATTTGTCACCGAGTCATCAAAAGAATCTAAGAGTACAACTTGTGGCAAAGAAGAGGAAAACACAACTTATACATCCACATATGATGATCATGCAAAACCTCCTTCGAAAGAAATGGAAGCCATTTATGGAAAAGGCTATCGACTTTTGAAACAATGTAGCTATAATGGAAAAGGATGTGGTGTAAAAGAGCAAGGTATTTGTATCCCCATGAAACCCAACACACAATAAAAAACAAGAGGTCTTGGCTATTGTCCTTCAAATGCATCAAAGAGCCTTTCACTTAATCAATAACATTAGTTGTTGCTCCTTGTCATATGATAGTTGTAGTGTCATAACATATTCATTACCATGCATGAGAGTATAAACTAGGCTTTATGCAATCATATTTTATTTTGCAAGGAGTGGCATATCATCATCCTTTTTGGCTCACCTTTGTCCCTACATTTGGGGGGAAAGGGGTTAGGTAGCCTTCTCCTAAGTGCATTCCTTCTCAGGATCCCTCTTTTTCTCCTTAAAATGTTAGTGTAGCAACTACACTAACATTTTAAGGGGGGGCATATAGTCCCTCGCTCTTTATTTGCATGGGAAATGGTCCCTTCTTAGTGATGATAATGTGCATATCTTAGGAAGTGTGACCTTGTCAAACAATGTGTGGCCTTATTAATCCATGTGATGTGTCTTCTTTGTGGTAACATTAGGCTTGATTTCCTATAAGATCGTGATCTTCCTTGGCATATGACTTTCTCCTTAGCAATAATGCTATGACTAGTGTTCGCTAAGGTGAGATTTTCTATTTTGTGACTGGTCCTCTCTTGGTGGTGATGTCATGTATGATGCTCCCTAAGGTGTGACCTTTCATGAATTAAGCAAAGTCCCTTTGATTGTTGTTGATAAATTACCTTTTGTTTTTGGCCTTATCTATATGTCGTTTATGCACACCCTAAGGTGAGTTTTGTTTGTACCCCCTGAGGTGAGTTTTGTTGCACCCCTGAGGTGAGTTTGGAATTTCTATTTCACTTTGTTCATGAATGTTGAACCTAGTGTGGGATTGGCATAACATGGTAGTCCAACATAATGCACCTTGCTTGGGGCCATGTGTTTCATGAGTGTTTAGCATAATACAATTTGATAGCCTTGTGAAATGTGTTATATTTCATGGAGCCTAGCATAATACAACTTGATAGCCATGTGGAATCCATTATATTTGTATGGTTGCTAGCATAATACATCTTGCTAGCCCATACCCCTTTTGTAATTATTTTGACATTTTATGTTTGTGTATCTTGTGCTGCTACATATCATACATGTGTGTTCCTTTAGCCTATGTTGGTTTGCCATGGGATCTTGTCTTTTGGGGGCTTGTCCACCTCCTTGATCCTTAGTCATCCCATCTCTTCAACATTTGGAAAATTGGACCCCTCTTGACATATATTTTTCTACTTTAGTGTGAGTTTGAGCGTAAGTTCATACTCTCACTAAAGTGGGGGCTAAATGTAATGTAGAAAATTGTATACACTTATAATTTCACAATATGTTTTGGCCCCCTAATTTATTGGACTTAATTACGCTTCTAATTTTCCAAATTATGCATTCTAAAGCATTTTTTTATCATTTTTTGAAGGAGGACAAGTATTAAACAAATGCATCCAATCATTAAATTATCCTTGACTTTGAGTGTCTTGCAATTTGGGGCTAGTACCCATTTTCCCATGGGTGACTGGGTCCCCCTTCTTAGTCGAGACCCAAATTTAAATATGTTGTTGGCGGTATTTTAATATCCAAAATTAAAATATGAAGCGTCAACTTTTGGAATCTAATTTTGGGGAAATTGGATAAACACCTATAAATACCTTGTTATTTTATCATTTGAGATCTATCTAGAAACAATTAAGAACACAATTTGGAGAATAACTTTTGATCAAGCATTATTGTCAAGGGAATTCAAGAGCACAACATTATTAGTCATTTATAGCAGCAATCCAAGATCCAACATCATGTCAAAGTTTATGTGTGTTCATACTATCTTGTGAAAGCTAACATTGTTGTAGGTCTCCAAAGCACCCAAGCAAAGAAAGATCCAAATCCTTGAGGTGATGTGTATGTCTTTAGTCCTTTAAGGAAGCCATTGAAGGGTGGTGAATTGCAAAATTTTGTTCATTCATCATTCCTTCCTTTCAATTATCATTTTATCACTGGCATTTCCCTTGTGGAAATGGAAACACTAACACAGGATTTGATTCAGGCAAGCCCCTAAAATGGCCCAATATTTCTTCTCTTAGTAGATGTGCAGGTTACAAATTAAAGAAGAATTGAAGAGAAATTGAAGATCAATTTTGCATTGTTGTTGTCATCAACCTTGTCAAGACACAAAAAATCACTTATATAATTTATTTATGACATTTTGACAGTGGGACATGCAAAAAACATGAGAGCTCAAATCCGACACTGGAGGACCCCAAAAATTGAGCAGGATCCCCTTACAAAGACTCACTCACCATTGGGCATCCCCTTGTAGGCACAACAAAACAATTTTTTTTGGGCAGGTTTGTTGTCCTATACACCTTCTAGATATGCCAAAACTTGATTGTTTATGTTTATCAGTTGTTAGGATCTTGCATTTTTCATATTAGAGCATATAGGATCATTAAGTTAATTATTCCAAAAAAATTCTAATCCTCAAAAAGATGCAGATCTAGGTCTAGTTGACTCACCTTGGGGGTTGATAGTCAATCTATGCACATTGTTGGTCTATATCTTAATGTAACTTTGAAAAGGGCCCCTTGCATCCTAGGTTCTTTGCATTTAGGACCTAAGATCCCTTTTTTTTTATGTTACATGAAGACATAAAAATTAAACTTGTTTCCCATGCTACATGACCCCTTCTGAAGGTTATCTCCATAATTTTTGTAATTACCACTCATGGGGCTCCATTGGAAAACCCCATAAGAACCACTTATTTTCCAACTAATCTAAAATTAAACTCCATGGTTTGGCGATTTTATGAAAAATATCCTGAGAATGAAACCATTAAACTATCAACACCATACCAAATTTATCCTAAACAAATAACATAAAAATCACCACAAACCTTGTGGTCTCCAAGAGTCAGATTAAGTTGTCAAAATTATCTTGGTGTAAGTGATGGTAAATCCACTGAAAGTAGTGATATTGAGACCTTCAAATTCTTCTATTTTCAATCATCTATGAACAACATAAACTTAATCAATAAATTTTTGTGTGTCCCCACTATCAAGAAATACTAAGATTCTTTGACAATTGTACTCCACGCATCCTAAAAGGATGATATTTAGGTTCTCCTAAAAGAGCTATAAATGTACCTCTACTCTCTTCTTCATTTTTAACTTCTTAGGTATATTGTATTTGAGATCCATCAATACTTCAAAATCATTTGAATTTAAGTCCTTATCTAACACTACCTCAATATAGTGTACTTGTCCTTTGCTAAAACACCAATGACTTGGGGTCCATAGTTCCTTGCAAGAAAAATAAAGTCGCTTCCTCTTAAGCTCATTCTTGGATTCCTCGCCTATATTCTTTATAATTATTACAGGTGTGGTATTCTAAGGAGGCATAATATCCCTTCTTATGTGATACTTCCTTTGATTTACTCTAAACTAGTGTCCTTAAAAAGTTATATTTTGCTATTGTAACCTTCAAGTCTAAAGCCTTTTTGATAGCCTCTTGTAAAGATGGACTAAAAGATTTTACCAAACCTCTGAGGTGTTTGGATAGTCCTATAAAAATCACAATGAGTATCATCTTAGAAATTTTAGGGACCATCACCAACAACTTTTAAAATTCAACTACACATTTTTTCATAGCACTTTCCTACTTAAGTTGTGTCAACTCCTTGAAGTGAACCTCATGATCATTTTGATCAAATCTCTTGATTAGCCTCCTATAGAAATCATGATAAGTGTTGATGAAATTATGGCCTTGTGTAGGTAGAACATGATACCATCATTTATGCATAGTATATTCCAAGTGTAATGTGGAAAAATTGATAGTTTCATCTTCAACCATAGGATTGAGAGATAGGTACACGTTTAGCTTTTATATCCATGCATGAGCAATACACTTGTCAAATCCATTAAAAGTATAAATTATTAACCTCCTCACTACATACTAATGATATTTTGGTATGGTTGAGTTCTTATCTCATATCTAGTTGCACCTCTATCTTTCTTCGCATTCATGAAATTCAAGATAGACGTTGCTTCTTGGATCTTTTCTATCTAATCCTTTTATATTCAATGTAATTGCTATATTCTTGGTCCTACCTTGGTCTAAATAGCCAACACAAGGTCATCATTTTGTGTTTAAGTCTTTAGATTCTTAGGTTATGTTATGAAAGACATCAATAATTTACAAAAATCCTTAGTTTTTACTAAGTCCTTATGCCAAGAGAGCGAAAGCTTGAGTTTTGTCTTCTTTTGAAAGTTTCAAGCTTGACCCACGTTGCATGATAAAGTCTATGGTTTTTCCATGTTGTATTTGAAGGAGTCCTCCATGTTAGCACGGAAGGACACACAAGTCCCGGGAAGGGGCACATTGTAGATATTAAAGAGGAAATATGGTGCATTTTTTGAGAGGTTGCAGTAGTTCCAAGCATTCACATTTCTCATTCATATTGTAAAACTTATATGTTTATTTGCATGATTTGCTAGGTATGCCTTAAAATATGCCTTATATTGCTAAGGAGTTAGACTTGTTGAAGTATCCAAAGGTATGTATTTTCTTCATACTTAAGGGTTAATGAGAAAAATGTTATCTATTCCATGAGATATTAATAAGAAAACATTTCTCAAAAGGAAGGATTTTTTAGTTGTCTCTATCAAATATTAAAATGATAGTAAAGTCCTTTATGATGCATCAAAGGAGGAATGTGCTAGACTAAAGAGTCTAACTAGAGTTTTTAGGATAACAACTAAAATACATATATGACTATCACCATCATATTTGAATGCCTTTGAAAGGATTATATCTATGTCACAATGGTCTTCAGAGTGTCTAAAGTATGGTAATAGTATTATTCAAGGAGTTGAATGATATAGGTAAAATAATAGTCTATACATGTATAGCATAGTCACCATCATAATAGAAGAACAAGATCAACCTAAGAGGATATCAAATCCATTATAAATCCTTGTATATAAGTATAATATTCTCTTCAAATTTCCAAATATTAATGTAAGAACCTACACATTGTAGGTGGCAATAATATAAGGGATTTTCATGATAGAGCACTATCCTGTGAAATTCATGTCTTTAGCTGATAGTCAATCAAAAGAACAATGGGAAGCAACACACACTCATCATAGCGAGTTGATTCTGAAATATTTCAAATCTCTCATAAGAGTTTAAGGATCAACTATTCACATTTGAAGAGAGAGTCTATGAGTGATAAACAATAGAAATTGAGTAGTTTATAAGGAAACTCAAATGTTGATTCTAGTAAGGAGTGTTGGACAAAGTGATTAAAAAATAACATCTTGTAAAGAGAGCAATCCATGAGAGTCAAGAGATACTTTTTAAAGAGATCACAATGAAGGAGCAAGTGACAAGTAGAATATCTTTCTCTTCTCCAAAATTATGATTATTGTTCTTAAAGCTAGTTGCTAAAGAATGGAGGCTTTATCTAGGTGTATCAAGATTGTTTGAGGATCAATGATTTTTTTCTACATGGAGATACATCAAAGGAAACATCAAAATCTTGATAGATAGGTGGTTCAACCTAGAAAAGAGAAATATATATGACGGGAAACGAAAGGTACAAGTGATAGTTCCTTAGAGGGCATTCAACAGTCAAATATAAAGGGAAACTAATAATGAGAATTGATAGTGTTTCAAATGAAAATGAATCCTTGACAAATGAAACCACAATTAACATGCAAAAAGGAGGTAATAAGTAGCGAAGAAGGGTTGAAAGTATGCTAAAATTCTTACGGAGATGTCAATTTATCACAAAGTATCAAAAAACTCAAGGTCCTATGTCTTCAAAGACATGATATTCCATGAAAAGGCCAGTCCAAAGTGTTATGAATGGAAATCTCACCTTGGTCATAGAGATAATGAGAAGCTAGTGTTAGGGGATTGTAATGGATTATAATCACCATAGTGAATGAATGGTTAAAACGAATAGGGAACTTTAATTATTATAAGGTCAAAGTCAAATGGAGGAGTCCTAAAACATGATAGGTCTAAGACACACAGTAATAGAGACTATTGAATAAAGATAATATACATGCCATTGTGTTAGATGACAATGTGTTAATATGAGATGAAAGTCTATAGTGGCAACTTAAAAGATTAAAACAATGTTGTGAAACTCACTAAAATACCATGTGTTCATATTGGTTTCCCACAAAATTTGTAAGGGATTCATGAGAGGAGTTTTAACAATGATCAATGGTATGAAAACCAAGATGAACTAATGTATTTTTGGATTAAAATATGGTGCCAAAAGTTAAATGGAAGTTAAGTGACATAGTCATAAGGAAAGTTTATGAGCAGACCGGAAAACCTACATGCTAGTGAAGTCTCTTCAAGCCATGCATAATAGTATTATGACTGTTGCAAATATAACAATCAAAGGTATCATGATAGTGAGGAAAAAGGATCATCAACATGCATGAATAAACCACGAATTACAATGTATCGTTGAGAGTGTAATGATATTGAGGATAGTTAATACTCAAAGTTGACAATCATATACCCTATGTCAATCATGTAGAAGAGGGTAGTATATAACCAAGGAAAAATGGATGTGATAACAATGAAAATGGATCATATGTTAGAGATTTATAGAAAAGTAGATAAAGTTCCATTGTTGTGCTTTATTATGATAGTGATAGGGTCAAATGCATCATGCCATCCTAACCAATTGCAAATGACTAAGTACAAAAAAGAGAAGATAAAATTCAATGGATGAGAAATAAAATAAAATTTAAAAAGATAATACACAATCAAGAAGGTCAAAAGAGCCATGACATGGATGAATGAATGAATGAGAAATATAGTCACAAGGACACTACCATGGAAAGTGGTGTCAACAAAGGTAATAGACTAAAATGGAATGAAATACAATACGTGAAAATTTTTCATTCAAAAATATTATTCAAATGAGTAATTTTTTAAAGGTTTTAGAATTGATGGAAGAAGTTGCACACCAACTTAGGTAGAGGAAAATGAGGAAGTCAAATATTTGTAAGAAGATGTATCTCATGAAGAGATTTTTTTCCAACAATTTGATTACAATACTAATTCAGTAGAAAAAAATAATACATGTATCCCTTCTAACCTTGGCTCTAGTAATTCACCATGAATTACCAACAATAGCAAGGATGAAAGCACAACCATGACCAGAAGGGCATACTTGTGGTGAGTAGCCTAGCAAGGTAGAGAGTAGGAACTTTGATGAAAATCCATAGTGATAGTAACAAAGACACATGATCAAAGGAAAAGAGTGATGGTTGTTAAGAGTCTCCTACAAAAGATATTCAAAGGTATCATGATTTTAATGAAGCACTTATCAGGAACAAATGATAGTCAATGCCAACAAGAGACATGAATGTATAGTCATGCAATTAGAAAATGAAAGCTCACAAAGTAAACAATATTAATGCATACTTAAAAGCATGAAGATAAACTAAGTGACAAGTAACAATGGTACCATACACATGTGTGATAGTCATAGAGATTGTTGACAAGTAGGCCAAATAATAGTCTACAAGCCTATAAACAAAGGTATCAAAATAATGATATTGAAATCATAAACATGGATGGACATAACACAAATAAAAATGTAAAGGAAATCTTCAAAGGCCAAACTATACATGATAGTAATGGTAAAGTGTAGGTTTCATCAAGCCATAATAATGAAATTTAAGGAAATATTGAACAACCATAGGTGAATGAAAGAAAAATACAATCAAATGAGTAGAGCATGATCATAAGACAAGTGGTTGGTTAAGGTTCATTAAGAGATAGAATTGAAGGAAGCATTTAAAGACCTTATCCTATGCCTCAAGGAAGCCTAGTTTAGTTCAAGATTATTGACCCATATATGCGAGGTAGTTTTAAGGTAGTAAGGACTAGTTGGAGAAGATTAAGGTTAGTTTGGAGTAGTTATAATAGCTTGATGGATGGACTTATCTTTTTTCAAGAATCTAGGTGGTTGAAGAGTAGATATAGGAACAAGAAAAGTAGAAAGAGGTTGAAAAAGTCAAGGAACTTATTCCATCTACACCTACTTGGAGCTTTTGTAGAGTCAAACAAGGAAAATTAGATCTCAAGTGCCCAAGTGTAGTTCAAACATTCAACACAAGGCAAGGAAATGCCATTTATTGCTTGGAGTCATATCCTAGATTCTCTCTTATGTTGGGATATAGAAAAGGGATTCCTAGTTTAGTTTGAGTGAGTTCTTTCTCACCTTTGGCTAAGTTACTTAGTTTTTTAAAAAGAAGAAAAATATCATTCTTAAACTTGTACTCAGTTTTGTACCTTTGAATCAATAAAAAAATGTATTTTTACCTTCTCAAGAGCTATATATTATATGAGATTTTGGAAATAAATGATGTGATCTTGTGTTAATTTTGTTTTATCCTAGATTTCTATTATCTTTATGCAAAAATATATGTGATTTGAAAGTCATAGTTTGTGTTTTCTCTCAAGTTTCATGCAAGATTCACTTGTGAATGGGTGATCCCACAATACTGGTTTACAATTTTTGGCCAAAATGGACATTGAAATAATTTTTTCTAACTAAATCTTCACTTTCGGGCACCTATAGCGGCTAAACCGTGAAGAATTTGAAGATGATGCAAACAGTGATTTGTCACATTTTTTCTGTAGATTCTAAATATATTTTTTTCAAAATTTTTGGAATCAGATTGCACTTCTTTTTCCATCTCCTTCGAAAACTAGTTTTTTTAGTAAACAACATTTTTAAGGAGTGACGCTTACCGTATAGCGCATAACTTTTTTTCCATGAAGGATAAAATTCTAATTTTTTTCAAATTTAGATTTGTAACTATGTTATCTAGTGCTTCCAATGGTTAGATAGTGTTTTATTGAATATTTTTTCCTTAATCAAGTTTCAAAGTCAAACCAATTACAATTCAGACATAGGCAAACTGTATAACACATAACTTTTTTGTATGTATCAAAATTCTTTTTTTTTGTTGGATCAAGGACTTCAATATCTAGTGCACCCATATTTTTCAATTTTTTTCTATAATCTACTATTTTTCCACATGTGCAAAATAGAGAGCTTGATTTTCTGCTAAAAACCTATGTTTAATAAAACTAAAAAAACAAATACATAATAAAACCAAAACATATTAAAATTATATTCGTTGGATAACTCATTCCGAGGACTACCATCATCCAGTTGGATCTATGAAGTATCCTCCATTTTCATCCTCAACTTGAGCTTCGAAACACAAAATTTTGGACTTTTTTGGTGCCAGAGGGTGAGAAGGTGGGAAAAGGGGGGTTCGAGCGAACTAGGGGAGTTCATGTGAGGCCTCAGGGGACCCTGCTCAAACTAGAGTTCATTTGAGACCTTTAAAACAAAAGGTTTTCTTTGTGTTGTTTTTCTTGGTAGGAATGATGGGACCTTCCATTAAATGGGTTTGCTCGAACATGGGTTCTAGCAAACCCTCTTTTGGTTCATTTGAACCCCAAAAACATTTTTTTTGGCATGGGGTCATTTTTTCAACTTTTCCTTCCTCACTCCAATTGTAAACCACTTTTGTGGGTTTACCCGAATATCATTTCCTTCTGAATATTATTATAAATCTGCAAAAAAAAATGAAACACTCATGTAAAACATGTCAAACTGTGAGTTGAGTATGTTTTAGCTTAACTTATTGGTCATATTGTGTACTCTCCAAATAAGTACACATCGTAAAACATCTAGTGTGTCACTTCTTTTATGTTTTAAAGTTTATTTTATGTTATATTCTACCCCTTTTCCTTGTAAGTAGTAGTGGAGTAAGTTTTTTAGGTGCTACACTAAGGAAACAAGCCCTCTTTAGAGATGCACTCAAAATTTCAAGTCACCCATAGCCTAGGAGTGTTTCCATGGTATCAACTGAAGAGAGAGTTAAGCTATTACTTTCTCAAGAGTGTAATTTAGTTTGATAAGAGTGCAATTTAGTTTGATAATAGTTTCAGGCAAGATTCTCTTGTGAATGGGTGATCCCACAATACTAGTTTACAATTTTTGGCCAAACTGGACACTGAAATAATTTTTTCTAACTAAATATTCACTTTTAGGCATCTATAGCGGCTAAACCGTGAAGAATTTGAAGATGAGAAGAGAGAATGAGAGAGCAAGATAGAAAATACCAAGAGAGCTCAAGAGAGACTAAGAGGAGGGAAAAAGACACTCCTGAGCCGTTACAAGGTGTCTTGAGCTATTATCAATGACAATTGTAGGTGACAAGTGGCAACACACTTGGAAACAATCGTTTGAACATTGAAATGTCAAGAGATGCTAGCATGGTGCTAGTGTCTAGACAAATTAGGCTTGAAAATGGTGGGAATGCTAAAAAACACAAGGTTCAACGTAAAGTTGATGCGCAAAGGTAGCTATTGAGAGGTGGTCCTAAGCATCCTAAAAGGGGAAAAGGTTGATGCAGGGGCTAAAATGAGCCTACATAAATACTAGGTGAATGGACACTAAAGTGGATGCAAAAGTGTAGGTGAAATTGCAATGGGGTGCAATTTTACGACACTACACTGATTGTAAGGTGAGTGCTTACTGACTAAAATGGTCCAATATTATCTCTAATTAGGAATAATTAGAATGGGGATACTACATTGGGGCAAATTTATGTTCCTTGAGGATTATCACCAGTCGATATGTTTTCCATAATTATCATTTGATATCTCTTATTTGATTTTCATTCTATGCATATACCATATTTATTACTTTACATGATTTTTTTGCTCACACAATCACTTTTTATTACACTTACTTTTCATAAATGGTTTTTCCTAGAGGTCTTCTAATTCCTTGCGTATGATGTACATAACTAGCTAAAAGGGCATATGCTATTGCTAACACTGTTATGTCGAGATTGTAGATAATTACATGTGCCTACATAAAAAACTTGTCTTCATGCCTAAACAAATCTCAATTACATGGCATGGCCACGCCTTAAATGCCATACCACTCTATTGCCACATCACTAGACCGAGTATTGCAATGTCACTTTCCATATAGGAAAAATTTCCTTACTTTGAACTTTCTCTCTCTCTCATTTTCATATATAATTGCATCAAATTGTAATTGTGCTTATTTTTGCTTACATGATATAAAACTACTTATTACACATATTTTCTTTATTTTGTAGCTTTCTATAAAGTGTCCATGCCAAAGAGGAAGAACATGTGAAGAAATCAAGCTAAGTCCATTATTTTACATGGGCTCCATATCCTTTTATGTATAAATATTTACTTTTTATGCATCTTTGTGAGTGCTCATATTCTTCAAAATGCATGTCCATGATAGATTCACATACACCTTAAAGTGGAAGCAAAATGTAATTGTGAAATTTATATATCCTTTCCAACTCCCATTTAGTTTTGGGATCATTTTGATGGAATGTCTTAATATAATTACATCAACAAATGATACAAATTTGTACAAAGTTAGGCTCATTCCTCTACCCTTTATCCATCCCTAATCACATACAATCCTGACACACTCAACCTGATCCCATCCCTATTTGCAGTTACTCCTATATATTTGCTATTAGTATTCAATATTTATGGCTAACATTACACTTAAATTCAAACTCTCATTCCTCATCTTGAGATTTATGCTTCCCTACCTTGGGTCAATCTCGTAGTGCTCAAGATCAACCATATGCCATGTAGAGTTGACCCCTAAATTAAAATTTTATTGACTACCACCTTTTCAATAGTCATAATGAGTTGATTTAGTACACATTTGCATACTTTATCCTTATGTTGATATTTAAAAGCATTCAACATGCAATTAATTCATAGAAGGGAGTATTAGAAAATCTTGAGTATTGCAAGGAGAATCATTAGAGCAATATTTTATTTGGGGCAAATAAAAGAACTAGAATTTACATCAAAATCATATAAGACATCTACATGTGCAAGAATGTTGTCTTCAACATTCATCCACAAATATGAAATTGGCTTGATTAAGAGGGTTGAGCTATGAGGACTCGACCCTTGTGAACCAACAACCTCTTCAAGGAATTTTTCAATACCACTAGTCCTTAGGCATTAGCAAACATCAAAAACAATGTAAGATAATGCCAACAAAATTGTCCATAGTAAGCCAAATCGATCCCATGAGTTACAAGATAATTTCATGCACCATGTCATTTCCATAGAACACACGATCATTCACACAAAGCAAAGCATGAATTCAACCCATACAAACTTAATGCCTATTTAGAACTCTAAACATTCCTTAGACCACGAGCATTAATTTTTGTACTATCAACAAGTAGAATATACACATCCTCAATATTCAATTCTTCATTGTAGTTCTTAAAACTAAGTGTCTAATCCGTCTCATTTAATTTCCAAATATTCATTACACATTTATCATTTCAAACTAATGCAATCTAGCTCAATCATGACTAATGTTTTGGTTTGATTTAATTAGCCTAGATTTTGGTCAAAAGAATCTTATTTTACGACCCTACAAAC
>VDFB02109042.1:26013031-26305500 GCA_007258455.2 Sequoia sempervirens
TAAGCATCTTATCACCATTACCTTTACATCTTAAGTGTTTAGATTTGTTATTCTAATCATCTTATCATCATACGTGTTTATTACATTTCATATCCACAACATACATATACATTCTTCATTAGATACATTCTAGATTCATTTTAAACCACATACATATATTTACATTAACATTCACCTGCATTTGTCATAAATCACATACACTAGTACAAACATCATTATTAGTACATTGATATCATAATCATTATTAACATAAGCCATTCCTAATCACCATATAGCTAATCTTGACCTCGTTGATCTAGTTGATCTCCTCAACCTCCTTTATCTAGCTGATCTAGATGTCCTAGCCCTCATATGATCTATATAACTTTACAAAACATGTACATGCTTTTAACTTAACAAAACACGTACATTTTTTTGTTAGTTTTGGGATTACAATGGATTTAACTTACAAAAAGCCTATGCTCTTAACCCTAACACCTATACACTTAACTCTAAACTCTATACCCATAACCCTAAGCTCTATACCCATAACCCTAAACCCTAGATACTCTATACAATCAACCCTAAACCCTATCTCTCAACTCTAAACCATAGAGAGAGAGGTTAGATATAGAGAGGTAGTTCTAGGGAACTAAAGTCTATGTCCTATGTCCTATATTGTCAATTCCCTAAACCTTATACCTCAACCCTAGGAACTAAAACCAATAGGTTAAACCCTTAACCATATACTCAACCCTATACCCTATACCCTCAACCCTAGACCCTATCTCTCAACCCTAGGCCTTAAAGCCTATAGGCTAAACCATCAATCCTCAACCTATATTACATACCCTCATGACCCTAAACCATATCCCTCTTGACCTTGGACCCTAAGGCCTATATAATAAACCCTCCACCATATACACTGAACCCTAAACCCTATACCACATACCCTCAACCCTAAACCATATCCCTTAACTCTAGGCTCTAAAGCCTAGGGGATGAACCCTCAACCCTATAAACTATATATCATATGCCCTCAACTCTAAACCCTACACTCAACCCTAAGTCGTAAAACCTATACACTCTACCCTAAGTCGTATACCTTCAACCCTCAAGGTTCCTATACACTCAAACCTAAATCTTATAACTCAATTTTATACTCTCAACCCTAAACCCTATACCCTATATCATCAACCGTAAACCCTACACCCTACGACCTAAACCCTAATACATAAAACTTATACTCTATATGTTAAACCCTAAAACCCAACATTAATAATTTAACACTAAAACCTACATAATTAAATTTAATCCCTAAACCCTCAACTCTCAACTCTCTGCCATAAACCATCAAGAAAATCATGCTTAGAGAGATGTAGAGAGAGTTAGAGATTGAGGTGGAGAGAGAGAGATTTGGATGGTTAGATTCAAGAACACGATGCTTTTAGTGTAGGCCAACACACACTTTCCTTTGGCATAATGCCAATATATTATACGAGTTCTATAAGGCTAACTATAAAATATAGTGAGTAGATCAAAATCTAGATATATATTGTGTTTATCAATTCATTATAAAAAAAACTATCTATTGATTATTACCGAAGGTGATTTTTATGGTTTACGAAAGGGAAACCAATTAAGAGGACTAATTTACTCCAAACAATCTTACTAAGAAAGGGGTATTATTAATAGTTTTACTTGAGTGGACAACTTAACTCTATAATATAACTAACAGTCTTAAAATCCTCCTATTGCAAAAATGCAAGCTAATTGAATGCACACTTATAATGCTTATAATAACCGATTACTATCTTGATTGATTTACAATTTAATGTTGGCTATATATTATCGAAGTGATAAAGTAACAATAGATTTTAGATAACAATAGTGGTACTTAAATGTGAAATTGAGATTGTGTTGATCTGCCCTTGCATACATAAATACATCCAAAAACACGTATGCATTTTGGCTTGCACAAAACACGTACGCATTTTGGCTTGCACAAAACACACGCGTTTTGGCTTGTAATTAGGCTTGGATGACAAGCCTTAGGCTTGGATGATTTGTTTGCCTCATATTCATGTGATTTTATCTTCCATTCTCGTTTTTCAACTTGCTCATCATCAGGTTTACACATTATAAATCAAACCTTAGTAAAATTACTACCATAATTTCACACGTCTTCTAAGCTTTATAACCATATAATTTTTTTAAAATTTGAACTACATTAACACATTTATTTTTAATTGCTTTCACTAATGTTTTCATAGTTATCATAGACATATGTATTGATTTTTTTAATAACTTTTGACCTACTTGTCCAAATTTGAAAAAAAATATTGTTACACCCCAATTGTGTAATTACTATTTACTATTACTATGTAGAGTAAATATGAATGTAATGTGAATTTTGGAGATGAGTAAATTGTACTTGTACCTTGTTATCAATGTGAATGTTATGTCATGGAAAAGTACTACATATATGTGAATGGATGGTTATTGAATTATTATTCTAACTTTAGAGGTGTTTTACATATACTACATATGTTGTGAACAATTGACTGTCGTGCACATGTGTTAGTGGTTCCAGGTATATGTTCCATTCTTCTAGACGGAGGGGAAGTATCACTCAAAAGAAGATCTTGGTAGAGTAACTGGTAACAAAACTATCTAAGCATACACACACCATAGTAGAATGATTAAGTTGATTCAATTTATTTGGTAAGTCATCCTTAGTTGATGTGTCTACATTGGTAGAGTCTTGTTTACTACTGCATGTATTATTGGGTGATGTTTATCAATTTGAGCTTTTGAGTTATTTCTTGTACTATTACAATTATATTGATAAGAGGTATGTACGTGGAGTCTTGTTTACATAGTAGATGTACCACACGTAAATACTTATGAATATGATAGTAATTGTGAATGGTTGTATGTCAATCAACTCTGAACATATATATGTATAGTATACACACACACACACACATATATATCGATACACGCGTACGTTGGCGAATGGACACACCCATACATATGTATTGATATAGCTATACATACATATACGTATGTATTGATATGGCAAATGGAAAAGTATTGCATATATGTGAATGGATGGTTATTGAATTATTATTCTAACTTTAGAGATGTTTTACGTATACTGCATATGTTGTGAACAATTGACTGTCATGCGCATGTGTTAGTGGTTGTAGGTATATGTTTCATTCCTCCAAACGGAGGGGAAGCATCGCTCAGGAGAAGATCTTGGTTGGGTAACTGGTAACAAAACTATCTAAGCATACACACACCACAGTAGAATGATTAATTTGAGTCAGTTTGTGGGAAGTTGGTAAGTCATCCTTAGTTGATGTGTCTGCATTGGTAGAGTCTTGTTTACTACTGCAGGCATTATTGGGTAATGTTTATCAATTTGAGCTTTTGAGTTCTTTCTTGTACTATTATGATTATATTGATAAGAGGGATGTATGTGGATTATGTGCATATATATGCACATACATGTCAATGGGATCTAACGACATGTACATGCACATGTATAGATGTACCACACGTAAATACTTATCAATATGATGGTAATTGTGAATGGTTACAGTATGTGAATCGACTGTGAACATATATATATGTATAGTATATACACATATCCACATATATATGTATAGATAGATGCGTACATTGGCGAATGGACACGCCCATACGTATGTATTGATATGGAAAATGGAAAAGTACTACATATATGTGAATGGATGGTTATTGAATTATTATTCTAACTTTAGAGATGTTTTACGTATACTGCATATGTTGTGAACAATTGACTGTCATGTGCATGTGTTAGTGGTTGCAAGTATATGTTCCATTCCTCCAGACAGAGGGGAAGTATCTCTCAAAAGAAGATATTGGTCGGGTAACTGGTAACAAAACTATCTATGTTGAGTCAGTTTGTGGGAAGTTGGTAAGTCATCCTTACTTGATGTGTGTGTATTGGTAGAGTCTTGTTTACTACTGCATGCATTATTGGGTGATGTTTATCAATTTGAGCTTTTGAGTTCTTTCTTGTACTATTACAATTATATTGATAAGAGGGATGTACGTGGAGTATGTGTATATATATGCACATACATGTCAATGGGATCTAACAACATGTACATGCACATGTATAGATGTACCACATGTAAATGCTTATCAATATGATGGTAATTGTGAATGGTTGTATGTGAATCGACTGTGAACATATATATATATATATAGATATATTGATACACTTGTTCGTTGGAGAATGGACACGCCCATATGTATGTATTGATATAGCTATACATACATATACGTATGTATTGATATGGTGAATGGAAAAGCATTGCATATATGTGAATGGATAGTTATTGAATTATTATTCTAACTTTAGAGATGTTTTATGTATACTGCATATGTTATGAACAATTGACTGTCGTGCGCATGTGTTAGTGGTTGCAGGTATATGTTCCATTCCTCCAGACGGAGGGGAAGTATCGCATAGAAGAAGATCTTTGTCAGGTAATCGATAACAAAACTATCTAAGCATATACACACCACAGTAGAATGATTAAGTTGAGTCAGTTTGTGGGAAGTTGGTAAGTCATCCTTAGTTGATGTGTCTACATTGGTAGAGTCTTGTTTACTACTGCATGCATTATTGGGTGATGTTTATCAATTTGAGCTTTTGATTTCTTTCTTGTACTATTACAATTATATTGATAAGAGGGATGTATGTGGAGTATGTGTATATATATGCACATACATGTCAATGGGATCTAACGAGATGTACATGCACATGTATAGATGTACCAGACGTAAATACTTATCAATATGATGGTAATTATGAATGGTTGTATGTGAATCGACTGTGAACATATATATATGTATAGTATATACACATATCCACATATATATATGTATTGATACATGTGTACATTGGCGAATGGAAACGCCCATACGTATGTATTGATATAGCTATACAAACATATACATATACTTATGTATTGATATAGCTATACATATATGTATGTATTGATATGGAAAATTGAAAAGTACTGCATATATGTGAATGGATGGTTATTGAATTATTATTCTAACTTTATAGATGTTTTACGTATACTGTATATGTTGTGAACAATTGATTGTCATGCTCATGTGTTAGTGGTTGCAAGTATATGTTCCATTCCTCCAAACGAAGGGGAAGTATCGCTCAAGAGAAGATCTTAGTCGGGTAACCGGTAACAAAACTATCTAAGCATACACACACCACAGTAGAATGATTAAGTTGAGTCAGTTTGTGGGAAGTTGGTAAGTCATCCTTAGTTGATGTGTCTGCATTGGTAGAGTCTTGTTTACTACTGCATGCATTATTGGTGATGTTTATCAATTTGAGTTTTTGAGTTCTTTCTTGTACTATTACGATTATATTGATAAGAGGGATTTATGTGGAGTATGTGTATATATATACACATACATGTCAATGGGATCTAACGACATGTACATGCACATGTATAGATCTACCACATGTAAATACTTATCAATATGATGGTAATTGTGAATGGTTGTATGTGAATCGAGTATGAACATATATATACATAGATAGATAGATATGTGTATACACACACACACAACACACACACACACACACATATATCAATACACATGTACATTGGCGAATGGACATGCCCATACGTATGTATTGATATAGCTATACATACATATATTTATTTATATATATTGACTGTATACTTATATTAATTATTTATGATATATATGCACACATATATATATTAATATATATTTAACATATTTGTTATTACTTGAGATCGACTATCATTTATCATGATAAAGGTCGATTTTAAGTTGCTTATGATTGTGTTTAGAGAAGCCGAGTTTTACTCTTGGTGTCATGCTTTATGGAACACATTTATTGCATTTAAGCTTGTTACCTGATATCGATGCATAATATAGACTTAGTTGACGCCTATGGTGAAGATTATCTTTGACTTGGTAAACTTAAACTGCCATGTTTTTATACTTGAACCAGTATTTATTGAAACGTGAGAAATAGTTGATGACTTTGTCAAAGATAATAAATATCTAAATTGACTCATCCTCATATTAAGTCAATGAATGCATAGTGTTGCAAATTTCTAATTGACCATTTCTAATTGCATGGAAACTGCACCGACATTGAGAGGAGTGTGGAAGCTTTTGCACTACCTCTAGAAACCCGTTTGTTGTAGATATCTATTGTTGCAGATAATTGGAATTATCCATGTGCAGATTTGAATAAGTCTCTATTTGTTGTCGATCTAGCAAGGTCAATCTGTAGATGTTTTGCTAAGTATGAGCGTACAGTCACCACCTTTTTGTTGTGATATATGTGTAGCTGTGCATGGCGTTTGTTGTTCATATCCATGCCTAAACTGTAGGATGTGTAGCCCTATTCTGCTGTATAAATAGCAAAGCAATTTCATTTGAGAGAACACATTCTTCTTGCAATCCTTTATGTTGCACTATTTTTAGCTTATTCTCAGTTTTACTTGTGAGAGAGAGAGAGAGAGAGAGAATTCTATCATATTGAGAGAAAGAGTTGTTGTTTGAGTGAAGTAATCTATCAACTTAAGAGCTATAAGTTCATTGTGATGTTTCTTGAGAAGCTATTATCAAGCTTTTTGTTGTTTGGGAGAGGTTGCATTGTTGTCAATTGATTGGACAAGTGATAACATGCATGAGGTATTCTTCTTTGTTATTTTGAATTATGAATGAATTGTTCTCCATGTATGCTTGAATTTTCTTTTCCAAGTACTTGCATTTAGAGAATTTAGAATGTCATTACAAATGGAGTAGAAGCTTTTATGTTGTTTTTATGATGTGCTTGTAAATACTCCATAATAGGAGATTGGTGTTTATCATAGGTATTATATACTATATATGATTGAACATGAGTGGCACATGTGTTACACTTAGCTAAGTTATTGATTTAACTATAATAGCTTGTGTTTACTCCTAAGATTGTTTATCTAGTATGGGAGGGAGCTTGTGTACTTACTTGTTAAGTAGGTTCATTCCAAGTAGGTTAAAATGGTGTTAGGTTATCTTTGGGATGATAGATTATCCATTGAAGGAAATACCTATGCATAGTTTAAGATGGCCTTAAGTCAAATCGGCCCTAAGTAGTGTATGTAATAGATGACCTTCATTTAGATTACCATTTGAGAACACTTTGGCCAAAGTAGTGTGACTGCCTTTGGCTCCATTGTCAGTTCATTGTGATCCAATATTGCATGCTAGTTCTAGATTGTGGGATTACAAGTTCTAGTTATGTAGGACACAACACTATGCTCAGTTGGTTGTCGTTATCGGTTACTCTACCAATCTCTTTGTCGAAGGGAAGGGCCATCTATAGAATGATAGATGTGTGGGGGACCGCATTAAGAGTCTGGGGTTGGAAAAAAAGTGCTTGAGTGATGTTTCTCCTCCACAGTAGGTGACAGAAGAACTAAGATTTGAAAGGAAGGATCCTGGATCGTCTTATAGCCATTTGTTCCAAAGCTCATTGAGCTATGTATGTAAATGTATGCATTCTTGTAATATTGTAACTTATGAATTTATTGTAATGAATGGAATCCTTATTGTATTATGATATGCATCTTTATTCATAAATTCTCAATAAAGAAAAGAAATTTTTTTATTGCAATGTCTTGTTACATAGTTTATTTACTCGAAAGGTGAAAAATTAGAATTTTTTACTTCACTGAAGGGTTATTATGTTACATGTGGTATCAGAGCTACCAAGTTTAGCTCTAGAACCTATGCGCTCATCATTCTTTCTGTCCAACATTATCTAATGTTGTGAATTCTTGTGCCAAGATGGTGTGTCTCAAATTAATGGCTTGAAAGTTAGTAATCGGAAACAAGCGCTACCTCAAGGCCAAGAAGGAAAGAGAAGCCATCATTAGAAGAATCAAGGTTACCAACTATGACAATGTTGTCTGGTTGAGTAACACCAAAAATTTTAGTCGCACACTCTCTTGGATCAATGATGTGAAGAGAAAGATGAAGATGGAGGCTATATACAACTACCTATCCACCATCTCATCAGAAAAGTCTGAGTCGTTACTACTTTCCAGGGATATGCCCTCAGAAGGAAGTGTTAGTCTGACATTCATCTTTAGGGACCCTAGATTTCTTCCATTGGCAGAAGTAATTGTAATTTCTTCGAGTAACGATTTTGAGGGATATGTACCATGGACACCGCCAGACAAGAAATGGTCTCATGAACAAATGTCTATGAAAAGGGTAGACTACATTGTTGATGAACACCATATTGACATTGCAACTCATAACTATGTATCAGATGATAAATCTGAAGGCTATTATCCTTTTTGGGATAGGTACGAACAAATGGTGGAAAGGTTTCTAGAAGAGAGTGTAAAAGGAATGATTCTAGCATGGGTAATACCAACAAGGCTAATGAAAATGTCAACAAGACTAGAGAAACCATAGGGAAAAGAGGGTCGGCTATAAGATTTTTATATGTAGAGGGGACCACTATGCTAATGAGTGTCCCAATAAAATTTTTGGATCACGACCATATGGTAATCCATTACCCACCCAACAAGTGATGTTTCAGCAAAAGATACATGCAACTGTGGATGATCGTTAGACAAAGTACCAAGTAACTCTAGTTGAAACGCCAGGTATTTTGTTTGGCTTACATATTTTTGTTCTTATTGATACTGGTGCAACTAAGAATTTCATTTCACCTAGAGTAACTAAGCAATTATCTAGGAAGGTGGGATACATGGCAATGCCTTGGGATGTAGAGTATGCAAACCCGACAAGAGAAAAGGTGGATCAATGATAGAGCTACCCAATTTTTCTACAGAAGTAAACCTTTATGTCACACCTCTAGGATCATATGATGTTATCCTAGGTATGAATTGGTTGTGGAGAAATGAGGCTAAGATAGATTACCATGCTAAAACTATAGAATTCCTAGATGATTTTGGAAATCAAGTAAAATTTCAAGGGATACCTAAAGAGGTTAGGATTCAACAAATCACGACAATGCAACTAATAAGAGCTAAGAAGAAAGGGTGTAAACTCTTTGTCCTAAAGATTGAAGAACTTGGAAATGATATTGATGATTTGGAGTTCCAGAGTTTTCAAGAGTTAGAAGATGGTGAAATAGATGAAATTGGAAAGTCGGATATGGAGAAGTATCCAATATTGAGAAAACTTTTGGATGTGTTTCTAGATGAGTTACCAAGGTTGCCTCCGAAAAGAATATTTGACTTCTCTATAGATATAGTTCCAGGGTTAGAACCTATTTCCAAGGTACCCTATAGGATGACAACCACTAAACTTATGGAACTTAAGGCACAATTGGGTGAATTGTTGTCTAAAGGATTGATAAGACCAAGTGTTTCGCCTTGGAGAGTGCCAGTCATCTTTGTTAAAGAGAAGGATGGTACCTTGTGTTTGTGCATCGACTATTGTATGCTTAACAAAGCAACGGTTAAGAACAAGTATATGTTTCCGTGCATAGACAATCTTTTTTATCAAATGAGGGGAGCCATCGTATTCTCTAAAATAGATCTAAGATCTGGATATCACCAATTAAGGATTAAGGATGAAGATATCTTTAAAACTGCATTCAAAACCAAATATGGGCACTATGAGTTCACTATTTTACCCTTTGGTTTAACAAATGTACCTACAACATTTATGAACCTAATGAATAGTGTATTTAGGGATTGCCTTGAAAATTTTATATTAGTGTTTCTAGATGATATTCTGATTTATTCTAGAAATGAGGAAGAAATTGCAAGCATTTAGAAATGGTCCTACAATGTTTAAGAGAACATAAGTTGTATGGTAAACTCTCTAAGTATACATTATTCCAAAAGAGGGTACATTATTTGGGCATGTGATCTCAATAGATGGAATTCCTGTAGATCTAGCTAGGATCAAGGCAATACTTGAGTGGCATGTACCTAAGAATGTGTCAAAGGTAAGAAGTTTCATGGGTCTAGTAGGGTACTATAGGAAGTTTGTTGCAAACTTCTCTAAGATCACTTTCCTGATTACTTCTTTACAAAAGAAAGGAGAGAAATTTGAATGGACTGAGAACTGTCAAGAATCTTTTGACCTAATCAAAGAGAAATTAACCACCACACCGATCTTAAAAGTACCAGATCTCGAGGGTAACTTTACAGTTATCATGGATGCATGCAAAGAAGGGTTGGGAGGTGTATTAATGCAAGATGGGAAAGTAATTGCTTACGAATCTAGGAAGTTGAAACTTATGAGATGAATTATGCACCGCATGATTTAGAATTAGCAGTTGTGGTTCACGCATTGCAAATGTGGAGGAACTACTTGTTAGGAAAACCCTTTGAGATGAAAACTAACCATAATGGGTCAAAGTACCTTTTCACTCAACCTAATCTGAATGCTAGGCAAAGAAGATGGTTAGAGTTAATAGTTGACTATGATTTTAATATTGGTTATATTAGGGGGAAAAAAAATCATATTGTCGACGCCTTAACTTGAAGACATCATATTGCTTCTATAGTAACAATTCAAACTGACTTTAAGGGACAAGTGCAAAGAGGAGTATTACTTGCAAGTCAAGCAAGCACTCGCTAATAATCCACAAGATTCTAGGTATGAAGGTTTTCATTTTGAACCTAATGGATTACTTAGATATAAGGGTAGAATGTATGTACCTGATGTAGAAGAGTTGAGAAATTTGGTATGGAAGGAAGTACATGAAGCACCGTACTTTGGACATCTTGGAGTGACGAAAATGATGGCAGATGTAAATCAACTATACTTTTGGAAAGGGATGAAAAGAGATGTCGCTAGTTTTGTTTATAGATGTCTTGAGTTTCAAAGGGTGAAAGCAGAGCATTATCATCCTACAGGCTTGTTATACCCACACAATATACCGGAGAGGAAGTGGCAAGTCATAAGTATGGACTTTGTGCAAGGATTTCCTATGTCAAGGAATAAGCACAATGCCATTCTTGTGGTTGTAGACAAGCTTACCAAAGTAGCACATTTTATACCCGAGAATCTAACTGATGGAGCACTTGTCATAACAAGGAAATTTGTGCAAGAAGTGTTTAGCTTGCATGGGATTCCTAAGAAGATTATCTTAGATAGGGATGCACAAGTCACTTCTAGGTTTTAGTAAACCTTATTTTCTGCACTAGGGACTCAATTGAATATTAGCTCAGCCTATCATCCAGAAACAGATGGGCAAACTAAAAGGGTGAATCAAGTATTGGAAGACCTACTTAGGATGTATTACATGGATCAACAGTACAAGTGGGAAGACTACTTGCCCTTAGTAGAATTTTCTTACAATAATTCTTATCATTTTGTGATAAAGATGGCTCCTTTTGAAGCTTTGTATGGCTAAAAGTGTCAAACTTCTATAAGTTGGGATAAACTTGAGGATCAAGTGAGTCTTGGGCTAGAGATGTTGGTTGAAATGGATGAGCAAGTTAATATTGTTAAGCAAAGGTTAGTTGAAGCTAACAATAGACAGAAAAGCTACGTTGATGCGAAGAGAGTGCCATACAATTTTGCCATAGGTGACAAAGTGTTGTTGAGAGTGAAACCTCACAAGAGCTCCATTAAATTTGGAAAGTCTTCTAAATTAGCCCTGTGTTATGTTGGACCTTTTGAGATTCTAGAGGAAGTGAATCTAATAGCTTATCGAATTGTGTTGCCACCAGCTCTTGCCAGAATGCATAACGTCTTCCATGTGTCCTACCTTAAAAAGTATATACTAGGTGACAATCATGTGTTTAATTGGACTACTTTATAGGTATAGGACCCCGGGGTAGTAACTCTCAAGCCCGTCAAGGTGCTCAAAACACGTAAGCTTCGCTTGTGTAATAGAGAAGTCTTGTAATGCAAAGTCTAGTGGGACCAATATGTAGAAGACTCAGCTACTTGGGAGGACTATGTTGAAATTCAGCAAAAATTTCCTCATATTCTTAGTGTTTTTGAAAATTCTTGAAACAATATGTTATTTGTTGTTGTGTTTTATGATGCTACCTAAAGTCATCAGGGACGATGATTCGCAAGGGGGGGAGTATGGTACACCCCAATTATGTAATTACTATTTACTATTACTATGTAGGGTAAACATGAATGTAATGTGAATTTTGGAGATGAATAAATTGTACTTGTACTTTGTTATCAATTTGAATGTTATCTCATGGAAAATTATTGCATATATGTGAACGAATGGTTATTGAAATATTATTCTAACTTTGGAGATGTTTTATGTATACTGCATATGTTGTGAATAATTTACTGTCATGCACATGTGTTAGTGGTTGTAGGTATATATTCCATTCCTCTAGGCGGAGGGGAAGTGTGAGACGAGGATATCAGTATTGGTTGAATTACGCTTGATCCATGAAGAATCAAAACATAACGGAGCCACTAATAATCTAATCTCAACAAGATCATTCAAATGAAATTGAAACTAAACATTTATCAAAATCTAACATACTAAATTATGAAAGCTTTTAAAACATCTACTCTAATCCATTTGAAACTTATCCCATTGCAAAATTAGTATCGTGTTGATGTGAAATGACGACCCTTTCCCAATCCCATGATTAGTGAGCCTGTTTTAGTCGATTCTAAGGAAGAGAATCGATGAAACCATTGTGATTGGTGTATGAAAACCTAGTTTATTCTAAAAATGAACATGATGCAAGCTAAGTTACCATGATTTTATTCTAAATGATGAAAATATACAAATGATAAGCTAATTCTAAGCTAAAAGATTCAAAACCCTAATTTATAAACAAACTAAGATGGATGCATGAAAGCCATTAATGGATGCTCTATGCTATTATGCAATGAAAATGAACTAAAATAAGCTAACAAGTGAGTAAATTGAGAGTATGGATGCAAGTGAATTCAACAGCATAAGTTTGGAATTGAAAGATGGATCCATTTGTCTCCAAATAGTGATCTATTTATAGGAGAGCAAATGAGGAATGAAGGGTTGAGATCAAGAATATTAATCAACAGTCAAATATGAAGGAGATAAGAGGCATGGATCATGGATTCTTATCAACAGATGAGAATGCATGATGGGTTTTAATCAAGGGCCCACACTTGCCTCAAACAAACACTTTTGACCTACTCACACAAGTCAAAGGTAACTTGCTCAAAAGGTTGAAAGTTTAGCTTGCTCAAGAAGCCAAGTGAGTTGATTGGAGGAGAGAGAATATTCCTTTAGGTGAGGAAAAAAAGGTAATTTACAATTTAAAAAAAAGTTTTAATTGTACAAAAAGGGGATAAGGAATATTCCATGGAAATATTCTCTTTGCTTAGAGGAAAATTAGTTTAATTGCTAATTAAACAATATTTAATTTATGCAATTAGGGGATTAGAAGAATTAAAGAGATATTTATTAAATTAAATGATTTAATAAATGGGGGAGAAATTAAATGATATTTAATTAAATAACTTAGGGTTATTTAATTAAATAAGATGACTTAAGAGATTAAATTAAATATTTTGATTTATTTAATTTAATAAGATGAAATGTTAGTGTGAAAGGGGGTGAATTAACCCAATTAAATTAATTAGACCAATAGATGAAAATGATGCAATTAATTAATTAGCTAGGCTAATTAAATTATTTAAGCGAAAAGAAGATGGATTAAAGAGGAAATGATGTTAGTAAATTTATTTTAAGTGTATGATATCAATTAGGACATTTTTTAGTGTCTACAAGAAGTATCACTCAGGAGAAGATCTTGGTCAGGTAACTGGTAACAAAACTATCTAAGCATACACACACCATAATAGAATGATTGAGTTGAGTTTGTTTGTGGGAAGTTGGTAAGTCATCCTTAGTTGATGTGCCTACATTGGTAAAGTCTTGTTTACTAATATATGCATTATTGTGTGATGTTTATTGATTTGAGCTTTTGAGTTCTTTCTTGTACTATTACAATTATATTGATAAAAGGGACGTATGTGGAGTATGTGTATATATATGCACATACATGTCAATGGGATCTAACGACTTGTACATGCGCATGTATAGATGTACCACATGTAAATACTTATCAATATGATGGTAATTATGAATGGATGTATGTGAATCGAATGTGAACATATATATACACACACACATACATATGTATATATGTATCGATACAGGTATACATACATATACATGTGCATAGAGGTATATATATATATTGTGTTTATTATGTGCAAATACTATCTTGCCTGTACTTATTTATATATATCGAATGTATACAAGTACATTAATGGTTTATGATATGTATATATATATACATATACATATATATATATAAATATATGATGATAGTTGAATATATATATATATATATGTTATATCATATATATATATATATTAATATATATTTAACATATTTTTTATTACTTGAGATCGACTATCATTTATCATGATAGAGGTCGATTTTAAGTTGCTTATGACTATGTTTAGAGAAACCTAGTTTTACTCTTGCTATCCCACTTTATGGAACACATTTATTTCATTTAAAATTGATGCCTTATGTCAATGCATGACACAGACTTAGTCAATTCCTATGGTGAAGATTATCTTTGACTTGGTAAACTTAAACTGCCATGTTTTTATACTTGAACCAACATCTATTGAAACATGAGAAATAGTCGATGACTTTTCCAAAGAGAATAAATATCTAAATCGACTCATCCCCATATTAAGTCAATGAATGCATGGTGTTGCAAATTGATAATTGATTGTTTCTAATTGCATGGAAACCACACCAACATTGAGAGGAGTTTGGAAGCTTTTGTGCCACCTCTGGAAACCCGTTTGTTGTAGATATCTATTGTTGGAGATAATTGGAATTATCCATGTGTAGATTTGAATAAGTCTCTATTTGTTGTCAATCTAGCAAAGTTGATCCGTAGATGTTTTGCTAAGTATGAACTTACATAGTTGTGACCTTTTTGTTGTGATATATGTGTAGCTGTGCATGGTGTTTGTTGTCCATATCCATGCCTAAACTATAGGATGTGTAGCCCCATGTTGTTGTATAAATAGCAAAGAAATTTCATTTGTGAGGACGCATTCTTCTTGCAAGCCTTTATGCTACATTATTTTCAAATTATTCTCAGTTTTACTTGTGAGAGAGAGAGAGAGAGAATTCTATCATATTGAGAGAAAGAGTTGTTGTTTGAGTGAAGTAATCTATCAACTTAAGAGTTATAAGTTCATTGTGATGTTTCTTGAGAAGCTATTATCAAGCTTGTTGCTATTTGGGAGAGGTTGCATTGCTGTCAATTGATTGGACAAGCGATAACATGCACGAGGATATTCTTCTTTGTTATTTTAAACTATGAATGAATTGTTCTCCATGTATGCTTGAATTTTCTTTTCCAAGTACTTGCATTTAGAGAATTTAGAATGTCAATAAAAAGGGAATAAAAAATTTTATGCTATTTTTATGATGTGCTTGTAAGTACTCCATAATAGGAGATTGGTGTTTATCATAGGTATTATAGACTAGATATGATTGAACATGAGTGGCACATGTGTTACACTTGCTAAGTTATTGATTTAACTAGAATAGCTTGTGTTTACTCCTAAGATTGTTTATCTAGTATTGGAGGGAGCTTGTATACTTACTTGTTAAGTAGGTTTATTCCAAGTAGGTTAAAATGGTAATAGGTTATCTCTGGGATGATAGATTATCCATTGAAGGAAATACTTATGCGTAGTTTAAGATGAACTTAAGTCAAATCGGCCCTAAGTAGTGTATGTGATAGATGACCTTCATCCGGATTACCATTTGAGAACACTTTGGCCAAAGTAGTGTGACTACCTTTGGCTCCACTATCACTTCACCATGATCCAGTATTACATGCTATTTCCAGATTGTGGGATTACAAGTTCTAGTTATGTAGGACACAACACTATGCTCAATTGGTTGTCATTATCGGTTATTGTACCAATCTATTCATCAAAGGAAAGGGCCATCTATCGAATGATAGATGTGTGGGGGATCCATTAAGAGTCTAAGGTTGGCGGAAAAATGCTTGAGTGATGCTTCTCCTCCACAACAAGCGACAAAAGAACCAAGATTTGAAAGGAAGGATCTTGGACTGTCTTATTACTATTTGTTCCAAAGCTCATTGAGCTATGTATGTAAATGTATGCATTCTTGTAATATTGTAACTTATGAATTTATTGTAATGAAATGGAATCTTTATTGTATTATGATATGCATCTTTGTTCGTAAATTCTCAATAATGAAAAGAAAAAAATTTATTGCAATGGCTTGTTACATAGTTTATTTACTCGAAAGGTGAAAACTTAAAAAAAATTACTTCATTGAAGGGTTAGTATGTGACAATTATATAATATTATTCGACACTTCATTCTTTAGACATTGGAAAAAAAATTGTATTTTTTATTATTTTGGTACAAGTTATGTGACATGCACGCTCGGTGATGTGATTTTCAAGATGCATCCACTTTGAAAAATCTTTAAAAAAAATACTTGATAATTTTTTTTAAAAAATATAAAACTTCTAGTACTCGCTCTTAATTATATTTCTACCAATGGGTTTTTTAAAATAGTAAATGCAACAAAAAAAAATTGAGGGTGCACACCAAACACTATGTATGTTTTTCTTAAAAATAGGAACACTTTTGTGTGCATAAAGCATTTGATCTTAATCTTATCTATTTTTGAAAACCTTTAGTAGTTTAGAAACTAAATTCAGGGGTGAAGCCACAATAGTGGTTTACAATTGAAGTGAGGAAGGAAAACTCACAAAAAATGAATGCATGGCAAAAAACTTGGTTTTAGGGGTTCGTACGAACCTATTGGTTCGACCGAACCAATTAGGGGTTCGGTAGAACCTAGGTTCGGCCGAACCCTCTTAATACTTTCCCGCCAAAAAAGCCATCAAAAACTCTTATAGAAGGGGGGTTCAAATGAACCCTGGTTCGAGCGAACCCCCTTTATTCCTCATCTCCCCTGAGACAGAAAAAAACTTGAATTTTGGCACTACGAAGCTCAGTTTGAGGATGAAAATGGAGGAATATTCCCAAACCCAACCGAAATCTGGTAGTCCTCAGAACAAGCTATCCAACGAATATAATTTTAATATGTTTTGGTTTTATTATGTATTTGATATTTTAGTTTTATTAAACATAGGTTTTTCATCGAAACTGAAGGTCTCTATTCTCACATGTGGAAAAATAGCAGATTATCAAAAAAAAATTAAAAAAATAGAGTGCACTATATATTGAAGTCCTTGATCCAATAAAAAAAAAATTGAATTTATATATACAAAAAAAGTTATGCATTATATGGTCGCTATGAATTGTAATTGGTTTGACTTTGAAACTTGATTAAAGAAAAATATTCAATAAAAATATCTAACCAAAGTGGAAGCACTAGATATAGTTATAAATCTAAATTCGAAAGAATTAGAATTTTATCCTTCATGGAAAAAAGTTAAGCGTTATACGGTGTGCGTCACTTTTAAAAATGTTGTTTTTTGAAAAAAACAGGTTTGTGGGAGATGGAAAAAGAAGTGGAATCTGATTCCAAAAATTTTGAAAAAAATATTTTTAGAATCTACAAATGAAATGTGACGATACTCTAGTTTGCATCATCTTCAAATTCTTCACGGTTTAGCCGCTATAGGTGCCCGAATGTGAAGATTTAGTTTAAAAAATTAATTTCAGTGTCTAGTTTGGCCAAAAATTGTAAACCACTATTGTGGGATCACCGTCAGATTACTGCAATTCTTGTTCTTTTGGTATCTTCAAATTTTGAGTGCATGAATCTCAAATTACTCCTCCAAGTTCAGGTTCAGCTTGTGCACCATCTTGGTGCACTGACCCATATAACACTTTTTTTGGTCACTCAATCCTTCTAGAAGTTCACAAAGAATTGGATGTCATCAATTTTGCATGTGGAACAAGCCAAAATCTCAAGAAATCCATTGAAATGGCAAGTTGCAACTTGCATGGAAATCATTCACATCAAAAACACATTACATTAATGGTGGTTTGCTCATCCTCACCCTCTGTTGTTTGAATTGCATGTGAATCATGCCCTTGATATGGACAACTATTTTTGGTGGGAAAACATCCTTGAAGTAGTTGTGGCATCAAATTTGGTAATTAATTATAATTTAGGTCATGCGAGGTAGGTGGGAGTGAATAGTGCAAAATGCAAAAGTTTTAGAGTTTCAAGGATCAAGGGTCAAGGATATCCCATAGCCCACATAACTTGTTGGGGATTGGGAATGGGAGTATGTTATACCTCATGCCACAAGAAAATAAATAAAATTATTCCACATTACAAACTCCAAAAGAATACATGATGGGAAATATCATAAGTCGAGATTTAGGGTTGTTATGTGACTTTTCCCCCAAAGAGAAAATATGAAATAACCCTTTAGAATTAAAAGGGAGATAGAAAAATAAAGGATATTATGATCCTTTGGTTAAAAGAGATATTAATAAAGAAGATGTATAAAAAATCTCTTAAAAAGGTGGAAGAATAATTATTTATTTAAATAATTATTAAATGCAACCTTTGTGAAAGGGTGTGATGGTTTGGAAATCACCCCTTAAAAGGATATATAAATCATTCATGTGAGAGGCATGGAGGAAATTCAAGCATGAAGAACATTCAAGGAGAGAAGAGAAAAAGGAAAATAATTAGAGAGAAATACAAGGCACAAAAGAGTGAAGGTTAAGGTCATGGGTGGGCATTGAAATATTTGGAAAGGGGCACACAATGTGTGTTCAACTCAGGGTACAATGTACACTCGGGAGTGTCGTCGTCAAGGTTGTGTTTATGTCATGAAGGTAGGTTGGGTTTTGTGTAAGAACCAATTTCCTTTGGGGGTGTTTATGCTGGGAAAATCTTGGACCTATAATTGTTCCTCTAAGTGTCAGATAGCAATTTCTCTGTGATTTTCATATAAGTATTGAAAAACTATTGATTCAACAATATTAGGAATATTGTCTTATATGATTTTGATGTTAATTTGATTAATCTATGTGGAGGTGTTATTCCATTTATTATGTTAATTATTTAATTGTCACATGTTTATAGTTTACATTGATTATTCACATTTATGTTGATAATATTACATAACTCAACTTATCTAATTCTAATATTCATTATATTAAATCCGCCACTAATACTTAATAACCATAAGAGGAAAAGCAACATCACATGTGAATAAATATATTCTTGCATATCCAACTTTGATAATATATATAGAAGGAAACATCAAAGTTTGAGGATTAGGGATACCAAGGAATCAATGTCATAAGGTATGTGGGTAAATGGATGACCAAAATTGTGACTCTGAAAGATGACTTAGTGTAAAGCATCAAAGTGTGACGGCCAAGGAAAAACATGTTGGTGGGAGGAATTCTAAAAGTTCAACAAAGGCAAGGGAAAGATCAAAGTTGAAGGAAAAGTTATGCTTGAATGTGAAAGTCTAATATCTTGATAAAGACAATCAAAAAAGATAGAATTGGGAGGAAATGCATACTAGGAAGGGCAACTCCAAAACTCTGACAATAAGCACAATCCTTAGAAATTTGAACACAAAACCTCCAAACTTAATTTTTTTGGAACCTTTGCACCTTTAAACACATTGGTAAGCACATGGGGAATGAAGAGGATAAACACTTAGGTGAATTTGATAAATAGAGACCCATACAAGAATTTTTTAGATCGGTTATTTGTGATGGGGAAAATTAGGCCTAAATGTACAAAGGAACCGAGACTCAAGCAAAATTTGGCACCATAAAATTGACTCCCAATAGAAAGTTAATATAAATTAGCTTTAAGCTCAAAGATGAATTACTCTTGTATAGGAATACGAGTTGTCTCAAGATTTGAAATAAGATCTTTATCTATGTGTTAGCTTAGATTTTGTGTAATATTTGTGCCTTTGTGTAGGTCAAATCTACATGTATAGATCACTTCCACATTTTTGGTTCTATCCCTTAATGCATAGATGTGATCTTGTTGGATGTATACTTCTACTTCCCAATTTGGTGGGTTTGGTAACAATCCATTCTCCTATTTGTGTTGGCAATATTTAAAAATATTTTTAGAGGGTTGTTGGGTCACTAAAGAAATGGTCTCCTAAGTCAACCCCTAGAAAATACTAGTTTTATGATCATGCAAAGGATTAGTAGATTTAATAGGCAACCATACAAGTGTCCTCGATAAAGATGTTGGTGTTCTTTTAGTGTACCAAACTAAAGTGTTCCTAGGATACTTCTTGAATGCAAATGATATTCAAATGATGCTTGAAAATGATAAATTGAATGCAATTGAACACATTTAAATATAAATACATAATAATCAATCATGCAAACATGAACAATCAATTGTGTAAATATGTGTTTTATCAACTTACAATGACTATTGAAATGGGCAGGAGTCAAGCCATATTTGAATTTTGAAAATTCAAGGGTCAAATCCATGAAAGTAGAATCCATCCTAAACCAATGAAAATTATTTGTGATGATGTAACACTAAAATCTATTCATACAATGAATGTCTAATCATGATAGATGCAGCAAATATAATATGGAGAGATACAAAAATAGATAAGATATAGATAGATGTATGAGAATTTGTATAATAAGAATAAATAAAAGTTAAGAGAATTAACCTAATTTCACATAAAATTATAACATATAAATATAGTAAACCATTTTCTATAAAAAATCAAATCAAAATTATTAGAAAAAATACAAATTTTACCATTACAATTACATAAAAATGTATTCATCAATAGTGGCATAGTATGATGGTTAAGTTGTTGTGGTGTTGTTCTTGTCATCAAGATTCAAACCCCGTTAGGGTGTAATTATTGAACGTTTAAATTGAGGATGAAGTCCTCCGTTTGTGACCTCACCGGTTCATAGTTCCAGACCAAAAGCGTTTATCCCTTAAAATAATAAAAAAATACATAAAAATATATTCGTCCAGGATCTTACTTTTAAGCATGTTTCTACTCTCAGCAAAGTTAGCTTGGATCTGTTTTGGCTTACAATTTCATTGCATGCTTAGAAGATTTTTTTTTAAAAAAAGAAAGATTTTCCTAAAACTATCTAAAGATCAGGAATGCTTGAGGCTTCCAATTGTATTACAGCTCAAATTCAATAACCTTTTTGTACTTATGGTGTTCATTTCATCTATGAGATTAGAGCCATTTTTACTTTTGAAAAAAGGAGACGTGACATGTTGGGTTCAGCATTGATTCCATCCCTCAATGCACATTTCTGCTGACCTTTTTATCAGTGCCTAATATTAAAAGATTCGTATTCTTCCCAAGTTTTATAGAACTTTTCGGCAATCTGATATGATTTTGGTCTTCTATGTGAAATCTCCTCCAGGTGTGAATTGTTGGGCAATGGACAATCTGATTTGTGTGCCAGAATAGAAGTCACCATACATAACTGTGCTTGATCTCATCTTCTCCACCAAAAGTTGTCTTTCTGTGACCGACCCACAAAAGTTGCCGATTTTGGGTAAGAATAAAACAAACCCTGGGAATATTTGAAAAAGCCATGGATATACCTGTTACATTGGTATTAGAATTGTGGCATATATTTAAAATCACAACTTGAGGCAGTTAGATGACAATATGACCCAATTATAAGTATAACATTGAAATTATGACATTTATAGTCAAATTGAATGAAGAATGATGTTCAAAATAAGTAGTGGTTCAAAATTACAGAGAGAATTTGTTTTGTTTCGATTACAAAAGCATGTCTTGAAAGTTTAGTTTAGAGTTCTACTGATGCGCTTGGTTCTGTAAGTCTGTCAACCTCCCACAAAGTAAATAAGTATTAGCTTAAAGTTATGATTCTGTTTTGAGACGAAAAAAAAGTGAGTTGTACTAATAGAAGTGGCTTTATCAATCTATTATCTGTCCACGCCATATAAACATTTAAAGGTTTAATTCGATCTTAAATCCAAGTAGCTAGTAAGGAAATCTACTTGGCTTTTAAAAGTATCGTTTGAGTATTCATATTAATCGAGAAGTCCAAAATCTTATTCTTACACGATGTAGTAATTAACATAATGGTTGCATGTTCAATTTTCTTGGATTTACTCTGACATGAGTGGCAGAGAGCTCGGCATCAGGAAAATTCACTGCCAGCAATTCACCCCCAACAATTCACCGCGAATAGTTCATCGCTGTGACATATTCATCATGAATACAATTCACCACCAGCAATTCATTGTCGTGGTATGTTCACTGTGTATACCTTTTTTATGCGTTCAACAAAATCTCTGTACTTTTTCTTTTTTGGGTACTCTTGGCTACTTAAACAAAATCTCTGTACTTTTTCTTTTTTGGGTATTCTCGGCCATTTAAATATTGAAAAGTGTATACGTGGTGAATATACCATAGTGATGAATTGCTAGTGGTGAATTGCATGTGCGATGAATTGCTGGCAGTGAATTTTCCTAAAACCGGACAGCTCGTACAGACAAAGATTACAATGATGTTAGAAACTCGCTTTACAATACCACCAAATATTGATTCTTCTGATTTAAAAAAACATAATGATCATAATATAGAAAAGATAAACTACTATAAAACTGAGAAAAAAGAATAATACTAATGTTTTTCTCTTAAACCAGGATCCCAGCAGCAAGAAGAGTCCAGTTCTTCATAATTATCTACATACACTGGATTGAACAACAAAATTATCTTGTTGCCCCTAAAAGAAGATTTACTACCTAGCCTCTTTTCATCCTAGAAGCATTTAGGCATATTCCATCATTTTCCATGCCAAAGTCCAATAATACTTGGGGGTGGTATCCAGCGTTCTCAATACATTGAATCCAAGGATCCTCCTCCTAGAAGTATGTGCATTAATGGATTCTCTATCGACACAACTTTGAAGTTTACAATTGTTTTTGTAAGACTTGCACCTCAACGAACAAAAAAAACCCAAAATATAGAAAAAGCTTTGCAGAATGGAAAAAAAGTTTGCTTTATGCAACGTAGGTCAGCTTTCCTTGTGGATTTTCCAATGGAGATCAATCAGATAGGAATGTTAGCATTATGACTTTAGAGATAACAACTCAGATTTCCATCTTTTTAGGGCATTGAATGGGCTTAAATTTGATGGTCCACTTTTCCCATCATGATTTTTTTTTTCTACAATTTAGTCTTCATTATTTCCTTCCGCATGACAATTATTATTTTTTACTGCAAGTGAAATTTTATACAATAAGGCATTGATAGGCGAGGGACAAGAACATTTTCTGCATAAGGCACATGCCTCCTCTCTACCATAGAAGCACTGTCAATACTTAGGTGACCATCTCTTGGAATAGGTCAAAAAATATGACAATTTTTTCACCTGTTGTCCATTCATCTCAACTTTTCTTTTTTTTTCTTTTGTGTATTGTTTTCTCAATTTACTTCAAGGATTTATATTTTATATTTTATTTTTTTATTTTTTTGTGTATTGTTTTCTCTTGTTTAATATTCATTAGCATACTCTTCAGTGTACCCCAAAATATATAAGTCTTCATTTAAATCAAAATTATGATCTTCATTGGGTGCTACAACTTTAGATGTACTTGACCATGGAAAAAAATGTTTGATAGAAGACTCATTTTTTTTCTCTAAGACATTTTCAAAGTGTAATCCCTACATATTTGAAAAATAAGAAATATTTAGATATTTTGCTCAAATTCATCTAAATTTATAAAAAATGAACCATAAAAACAATAATTTAATATAAACTAACAACCATATTGAGAACAGCGGGTTGTAGTGGCTGCATCAGAACAAAAAAAATAGGAAAAAAAATTGATGGAATATTATTAAATGTGATCCAAAATGTTTGATAAAAAAAGTTTACAATGTTTAATTTTATTGTGGTAAATTGTTACAAATGTTTAATATAATATTTGTAAATCATTATTTAAAAAAAAACAAAATGAATAAAATGAAAATCATCTTACTCTTCTTACTGTGGAGCAAAATTGTTTTCTGACTTTTTGCTTCTTCTTGTACTTTAGAGTCTGGATAATGAAGATTAAACTCTAAAACCAGATTAACAAAAGAAAAATGAAATATTTTGCATTGGTAAAACAAAAAAATGGTTTGAAGGAGAAGATTGTTGTTTTCATAAAAAATCTATTAAAGAAACTCAAAAATATTTAGAATCTTTAAAAATATCTAAAAATTTGAGATTTATTTTTTCAGCAATAGAAGTTTGCATTTTTTAAAAAAAAAATTCTATTCTTTTATTAAAGCATAGAAGAAGTTTCTATTAAAAAAATTAAAAATATATACATATATTATATATGTATATATATTCTTTATTAAAAACATAGAAGTTTCTATTAAAAGTTTAAAATATATACATATACACACGCTATCACACACCACACATATTATATATAATACAATCAAATTTTTTCATATTAACTATTTTTTGCAAGTTTCTAAAATAAATTGCATGTATTAACATAAAGTTAAATATTTATTTTACTATATTTTATAGTTAAAAAATCTTCAAGTAATGTATACCACCATCAAATTTAAGCCCCGACATTGACATGTTGGTTTAGATTAGCTTTTGCATGCAGGAGGGCCTATCTATCAAGCACTAGCTTGCATTTTCTTTGTTGACGAAGTCTGCTTTGGTGATGCTTACTTTCTCGGGTATATCTACCTATTGATAGTTGTGCTAGCAGACATTGAAATTTGTTGCAGCTTGCCCCAATCTATAAGTTTGGATCTAATAGTTCTTCAACTTGCAGTAGGAAAGCACCAAGCAACCATTTTATGACAGTATCTTGCTATTGGATTGTTAAATACAAGTTCAATTTTGTATGATAGAATAAAGAAAAAAATTTCTTGTGAAGATGATGAGTTTTGTAGTGAAGTAGGAAGTTTAGTTTATTTAATGTGATGTGTAATTTTATGATAACGTATTTTGCTATTAGATTGGTAAATACAAGTTCAATTATGTATGATGAACAAAGAAAAGTTTTTCTCATGAACAAGAAGATGGATTTTGTGGTGAAGTAGGAAGTTTAGTTTATTTAATGTGAAGTGTAATAGGTGAATTGAGATTGAATGTAATACTATAATGACATTTTACTAAAATTTGTATAGTTGTAAGAGATAAAAGTGCATGATACTCATAGTTTTATCCCAACTCATAATTATATTATCGTGTTTAATTTGACTTATAGATTCACAAATTGATTTGTCTTATCCACTATCTTAGGATAGTTCTAATCCCACAAACGATCTAACTCACATGATCATTGTCAATTTCTTCTTTTAACAATTTTTCATTTTACCAGACCGTTTTCTTAACTTCTTAAATCTATTTCCAAAATTGTATTGCTAAACAAAATTAAATAGTATTGTTAAACAAAATTGTATTGCTTACTAGATTTTATAAACCTTGGAGTTGTATTAAATATCTACCTTATATTCTTGATTAAAATCCTCATGTCTTTTTGAATGAATTTAGTTTTGAATAAATATTTTTTAATGATTTAAATTAGAACATATATAAAAAAAAATTAATAGTGTTTATAAAGATTTTTATAAATAATTTTATATTAAAATTATATTTAGGAAGAAGTATTTTTTGATATCAAATTAAAATTATATTGGATAATCAAGTTGTTAATCAATCTATTTGTTGCAATTATACTACCGTCTTCCTTTTTCTTTGGTCTAGTTTACATTTGCCATTAGCTTATGTTAATTTCCTAGAGAAGTGCCATGTTTGATTGATATCCCTCAATGTGTTGTTTGATTAAAAAAAATTCCTAGAGAAGTACCATGTTTGGTTAGATCAAAGGCATTAAGACCTTTGTTGCACATTGGTAGAAGCCTTTCTCTTTTATCCACAATAATTAGATCCAATTGGATTTTATTTTACTATATCTCTCATTAATTTTGTACCTCTTATAGATTGGACAGTTGTGACTAGTTGAGATATCCTTGTGTGTAAGCTTGTTGTCTCATTTACATTTCTTTATTATTATCGAATGCAATTAGGAGTGCATCACTATCCCAAGATTTTCTCTTGTTGATTGTAATTTGTATCACTTATTTTGTTAGCTTCTTCCTCATTAGTGATATGGATTTCTTATATCTATGTGTTTTTATTCAATGAATATTCTCCTTTTAATCTAGAATTATTCTCAATAGCTTCATAGAGATTATTTAAGTTATCTCAAATGTGATAGCTTTGGATGCTTCTAGCATACTCACTTCACCTTAGCAAGCTTTATATTAGGAGTAATAGGTCATTCTTTATTGTGCCTTTTATAAATAATGTTTAAACATAAGATTTATTCAGCTCAATAGGCTTGACATTAATATGAGAAGGTTTTAGTGGTATTGTTGGGCAAGTTGTTGATGGATAAATTAGATCACGACAACTATCTCCTAAATAAAGAATTTATCTTAGAATTTCTCCATTTAAAGAACTTCTTAATAATTGATTTCTATTATTATTATATGCTCAATAATTCCTTATGGAAATTAAGTTTAGATAAAATAATTTCTATAAAAATATTTAATTTTTTAAGAAAATATTTATAATTTAAAGACATCCATCAAATATATATATTAAAATGCTCAATAATTATTATAAAATGTAATATTTAAAAGTTTGTGTATTTGTGTAAATTGAAATGATTATAAATTATTGTCGTCAAAACATTTACTGCCAATAGTTATCAAATATCTATATCAACTTGAAAAGAGATGTGAAATATTGAATTCATTCCAAACTTTTTTTAAGAAAAATACAATACATTTTCCCTTCCTCACTAACACCTCCATTACTCCTATTAAAATCATTTACTAATATTAGATTTATAGACATGACACAATTAGATATATACTAGAATAGAAAAATGTGCATGTGAATGAAAAATAAAGTCATGAATAGGAAATTATATAACCAAAGAAGAAGATATGACAATGAATTTGGGAAAAGGGTGGCCTTTTGGAGGGGGGTTCCTCTATATATTTTTCAAGATTCATGAGCACTCCTATAGGCTACATATCTATGTTTTAATTTTCACTTTGTCTTTTTCTCACTTCCTCTAGCCTTTTTTACTATATATATTGTTTGTTGTTTGTTGTGTTCTCAATTCACCTTTTATATTAAGATTCATCTTTTCATTTTCCCAGTAGGAAAATATTTTTGGTATGAAATATTTTGTTCTTAGCACTCATCTTTTATTTATGTGTCATACATTTTATTCACACATAATTTTGTTGTGTTTATGCATGTTTGGTTTGATATTTTATCTTTGCTCATGTTTCACCCTTCCTACTTTGGGTATTCAATTATTTCTTATTTACATATAGTTTTATTATCTATATTTCTTTGTTTTATACACGTGATGTTTTATATGTGTCGTGAACAATATGCTTCTTATGCTTATTTTCATTGGGGTTCATGTAGAATTACCATATGCTCATCATGCCTACCTACTTATGGCATCATGTTTGTCACTTCAAGATTATATTTTTTTATGCCTACTCGTGTGTCCTTATATTACTATTCTTATGACCCTTATCATGCCTTATCTCACACTATATCATCACACGAGCTTTCACTTTCTTATCATTATCATATTACCTTTATAGAGGGAAACACCTTACATTGATATTCATGGCCAACCTTTGTGCCTTACATTCTTACATACTTTATGCACCTATATAATTATCATAGGATATCCATTATCTACTTAAAATATGATGATAGTCATCTCGTATTTTCATATGATTTATGATGTTATATGTACTCAGATGCTTATATTATTTAATTTTTTATCATGCATCATTTTCCCTCTCCTCCAATTCCTTGCATACTATGCATGCAACCAATTAAAGAGGGAGCATATATTGTCACTGACCCTCTTATTGTTGAGATTTCAAACAATGGCATGTATGCTACATAAATATTATTCATCATATCTAGATATATCTTGATCACATTACACACTCACAACCAAGTAAAGTTCTATTGCATTAAATATTGCAATCACTTGGAAATCATATTTTTCCACAATTAAGTGGAGTTGCAACACATGTCCATACTAATGTGTCATATCATTGTAGTAATTGAGCAATTTTTTCATATCACTTTTTGTACAAGCAAAAACCCTTCCTTCTCTCTCTCTACTTTTCATTTTTGTAAACATTTGAAACTACTTGTTATTGGTACCTATTTCACTTGTGCTATAGAAACTCATTGTATGTATTTTCTTTAATTTATAAGTTGTTATGGAGGGCTCATGCCAATGAGAGGAACACAAGAAGATTCCAAGAATGGTCCATCTCTTTACATGAATCAAATATCCTTTTGAAATTTTTAAATATTCTTTTTAGGTGTGGCCAATAATGATCATATACTTTGAAATGCATGCTTATATTAGATTTGCATGCACCTTAAAGTGGGGGCAAAATGTAATGGTGAAATTTGCATACCCATGCCAATTCCCATTTAATTTTGGTTCCATTTTAATGGAATGTCTTGATATAATTATATATCAACAAGTGGCATACTCTTGTACTTTATTTGTCTCATGACCATATGCTTATCCCTATCCATTTTACACTTAGTTACACCTATTTCCTTGCATTCAACTTTATCCCATCCTTGTTTCACACATTCTCGTATATTCCCCATTTATACATCATTAATTAATCTTCATTCACACTCATCTCCACACATTTGATCCTTGCCTTGAATTGGTATTTCCCTACCTAGTTCATTTCCATATGGCACCAAATTAAATTGGTTTAATCTTAAGGAGTGTGGAATTAAACCTTAATTTAAATGTTCAAATTATAGTTCTAATTTTGTTGCCTCTTTTCACGAACTATTGTGAGTTGACTTGGCAAATGTTTTTTGTGAATTATTGTTATGTGGTGTTTAAAGCCATTCAATTTGGCATTCATTCATCGTCATAAAATCATAAGGTAGATATAGAGGAGCAATCATTTTGGGAATATTTGGATTTGGAGCTTATAAAGAATCATATAGAAAGAATATGCATTGGCACACATTGTATTCAAATATTCATTTGAAGCTATAAAATTGATTTGTAAAAGGGGTTGGCCTATGAGAACGTGACCCTAAGAATTTGAAAATCTATCTTAAGATGTTTGTCAACATCATCATCCTTATGAGTGTGTCAAATAATCAAGGTGAACCAACTTACCAAAATCTACATCTTGTCAAATCATTTTTGTAGGTCAGAATTCATTATTACAAATTAGATCATTCTTGTAGTGCTCATGTTTGATCGAGAAGGACTCATTCAATTCACATATAATTAAGAACTTGCAAAGAGTCCAAAACTTCTAAATTGAGAACATTACTTTTCCACACCTCGACAACTAAATTATGTACAAAATCAACTTTAATTCTTCATCACTCTTTCCAATTTTGTAGACCACGCACACACAATCACCTCTATAGGTTCATGTTGGGGGTGTACGTATATGCCTTTGTAAGTAGCGTATACGCCTATGGGATCATGAATACACCTCTGAATATCACGGGTTTGCGTCTGTAGGTCAGGTGCAAGTCAAGATACAAAAATGCCTATCCAGAAATCGAATACACCTCTAAGACTAATCAAATTCTCCTATTCGTCCATGTAAACACCTCTGAAGGTTGATGTCGAATGCTGAAGCAAAAATGCCTGTCTGGGGAAACGCCGACACCTCTGTAGCTACTCGGATTTGCCTATGTGGGGTTTCAGTTTAGATGTACCTGTATTCACCTATGTACTAAGCAGATACACCTCTATACAATTTTCAGGTTGGCTTGTCTAAAGGCGGATACGTCTCTAAAACTGGGTATGCAGGAGCTGGAGTAGAGATGCTTCCGTGTAAGGTGGATACGCCTACAAAAACTGAAGCAACATCAAAAAAATCGAAGGACCTATGATGTGAGTCCCACCGGGCATGTCACAAAATGTGTGCAAGTGTTTTAAATAATAAAAATACAAGGAAAACATAAAATTAAGAAAATATTAAAATAAAAACAAACTCTTATGGTCAAGATAAAGCTCAAACCTGCAAGAAAACCATAAAATTGAAGTTATTTTTGAGCTTGATGGAGAGATTGCCCCTTTGATGTTGGATGTATGCTCTATGTTGATTTTGGCATCATAATGACTTATTTTTGCTTGATTTGGATGCAAAATGATGAAGTTTAGCAATGGATGCAAGATGGTGGTGTGAGAGTAGAAAGCTTGAGTGCTTGAGATGGTTGAATGGTTGTGTGTGTTGTGGTGAAGGTAGTGAATGAATGCCAAAAATGACTAAGTGTTTAGTTATTTAGCCAAGGGAGATGGGATGGACACTGGAGATAGAGAAAAGGATTAGATCAAGGGTTGAGATGCCTCATAAGATGATGACACTTGTCATCATGTGGATGCATGAGACAAGATGGGAGTACTTGGTAGGTACCATAGGTAATGGATGTGACAAAAGGGAATAAAAAATTCCCTTATAATCCCCACGGGATTGTAAAAGGAATTAAAAATTCCTTAGGGAATGGGAGAGGAATTAAAAATTCCATATGGGCATGGGTAGTATTTATTAGGGGGTTGATCAAGGGGTTTGATTAGGTTAGATAATCAATGGATTATAATGTGCATGTGAGAGATTAGACAGGTGATTAGGTGGGTAATGATGGTTAAGGATCCACCTGCATATTATGAAGGATGTAACACCTTCCTAATCAAGGATTAGGAATGTGCACATCTTTAACCAAGGATTATGTAAATTAATCATGATTAGAAGAAGTTATGGAGGATGTGTTTAGGTGAGAGAAAGTGGGGGAGGGGAATTAAAAATTTAATTTAATTCTTATGGAGTGAGTGGCTAAATTAAATAAAGTAGTCCATTTATTTAATTTAGAGAGGAAAAGGGGTAAGGTTATAAAGTACTTAATTAAATAATTAAATACCTTAGCAAAACCTAGGGAAATGATGGATATTAATTAAATAATTGACAATATTATTCAATTAATATGAATAGGAAGATGTAATAGACAAAATAGGGATAAATTTGACCAAATGTAAATGGTCAAATTTAGGTGTCTACAAATCTTGGATAAATTAAGACACGAAATAACACTCTGAGTGATCATACGCTTATATTATATTTGTATGCACCTTAAAGTGGGGGCAAAATGTAATGCTAAAATTGTATACCCATGTCAATTCTCATTTAATTTTGGTTTCATTTTAATGCAATGTCTTATATAGTGGCATATACTAGATTGTGCTTCGTTTGGCTTGTGACCATAGTCTTATCCCTATCCATTTTACACGTAGTTGCACCTATTTCCTTGCATTCAACTTTATCCCATCCTTACATTTTCACACATTCCCATATATTTCCCATTTATACATCATTTATTAGTCTTCGTTCACACCCATCTCCACACATTTGATCCTTGCCTTGAATTGGTATTTTCCCTACCTAGTTTATTTCTATATGGCACCAGATTGAATCGATTTAATCTTAAGGAGTGTGAAATTAAACCTTAATTTAAATGTTCAAATTGTAATTCTAATTTTGTTGCCTCTTTTCACTAACTGTTGTGAGTAGACTTAACAAAAAAAAATTGTGAATTATTGTTATGTTTTGGTGTTTAAAGGCATTCAATGTGGCATTCATTCATCATCATAACATCATAAAATCATTTTGGGAACATTTGGATTTGGAGCTTACAAAGAATCATATAGGAAAAATATACATTGGCATGCATTGTATTCAAATATTCATTTGAAGCTGTAAAATTGATTTGTAAAGGGGTTGGCCTATGAGAACACGATCCTAGGAATTTGAAAATCGTTTTTAAGTTGTTTGTCAACACCACTGATCCAAAAGGACTTGTATTCAATCCACACATAATTAAGAACTTGCAAAGATAGCAATATCATAACTTGCAAAGAGTCCAAGACTTCTTCTAAATTAAGAGTTACTTTTCCACATCTCCACAACTAAATTATGTACAAAATGAACTTTAATTCTTCATCACTATTTCCAATACTAAATACCCTCATTTGTTACATTTGATTTTTAAAAATAACATTTCATTATATCAACCTAAAATTTATTTAATTAGCCCAAACCCATACATAAAAGGGAATTTTATTCCCTCACAATTAAAAAAAAACCATAAAAATGAAAGAAAACTAATCAATAACCCATAATAATTATTAAAGATTAATTAACTTAATCATTAATAATTATTGAAAATATCAACCTATGCAATAACTGAAAAGTTAGATATTTTTTAATTATGACTATACATTTTAACTAATAATATTAGCATTTATTATTTTCATTAAAAAATACCGAAAAAGTGGTGGTTTGGAGCTTTTCTCTAAGTGCGCATCAATTTTACCGTTACATGGGACCCACCGCTGTTCCGTTTGACCGTTTTCACGGGAACGTGCAACTCGTTTGGCGTTTGTAAAGTACAAAACAGAAAATTAAACCTTACGAGTTTACACACGAGTTGTCTTTTGAAAGCTCCTATCATAAAATGTTATATTCTCTATGCATTAAAAATATTAGATTTGCATCACATCATACAAAGGAATATTAGGCAGGTGAAGAAAATGGTGTACAATGTGAATGTTTCACAACATAATTATGGGAATGGGAGCTTAGCTTACATGTGATTAATATCTTATTTTATTTTTTTTATATTCACCCATGTTTCAATGAATGGGCTTGTAATTTGAGATTATTGAATGAATGAATGTTTTTAATATGATTTATTTGGATTGACCAAAAAATGTGGGGACAAAGTTGTTTTGGATGATTGTTTGTAGGGTCGTAAAATAAGATTCTTTTGACCAAAATCTAGGCTAATTAAATCAAACCAAAACATTAGTCATGATTGAGCTAGATTGCATTAGTTTGAAATGATAAATGTGTAATGAATATTTGGAAATTAAATGAGACGGATTAGACACTTAGTTTTAAGAACTACGATGAAGAATTGAATATTGAGGATGTGTATATTTTACTTGTTGATGGTACAAAAATTAATGGTTGTGGTCTAAGGAATGTTTAGGGTTCTAAATAGTCATTAAGTTCCCTATGGGTTGAATTCATGCTTTGTTGCGAATGATCGTGTGTTCTATGGAAATGACATGGTGCATGAAACTATCTTGTAACTCATGGGATCGATTTGGCTTACTATGGACAATTTTGTTGGCATTATGTTACATTGTTTTTGATGTTTGTTAATGCCTAAGGACTAGTGGTATTGAAAAATTCCTTGAAGAGGTTGTTGGTTCACAAGGGTCGAGTCCTCATAGCTCAACCCTCTTAATCAAGCCAATTTCATATTTGTGGATGAATGTTGAAGACAATTTTCTTGCACATGTAGATGTCTTATATGATTTTGATGTAAATTCTAGTTATTTTATTTGCCTCAAATAAAATATTGCTCTAATGATTCTCCTTGCAATGCTCAAGATTTTCTAATACTCCCTTCTATGAATTAATTGCATGTTGAATGCTTTTAAATATCAACATAAGGATAAAGTATGCAAATGTGTACTAAATCAACTCATTATGACTATTGAAAAGGTGGTAGTCAATAAAATTTTAATTTAGGGGTCAACTCTACATGGCATGTGGTTGATCTTGAGCACTACAAGATTGCCCCAAGGTAGGGAAGCATAAATCTCAAGATGAGGAATGAGAGTTTGAATGTAAGTGTAATGTTAGCCATAAATATTGAATATTAATAGCAAATATATAGGAGTAACTACAAATAGGGATGGGATCAGGTTGAGTGTGTCAGGATTGTATGTGAATAGGGATGGATAAAGGGTAGAGGAACGAGCCTAACTTTGTACAAATTTGTATCATTTGTTGATGTAATTATATTAAGACATTCCATCAAAATGATCCCAAAACTAAATGGGAGTTGGAAAGGATATATAAATTTCACAATTACATTTTGCTTCCACTTTAAGGTGTATGTGAATCTATCATGGACATGCATTTTGAAGAATATGAGCACTCACAAAGATGCATAAAAAGTAAATATTTATACATAAAAGGATATGGAGCCCATGTAAAATAATGGACTTAGCTTGATTTCTTCACATGTTCTTCCTCTTTGGCATGGACACTTTATAGAAAGCTACAAAATAAAGAAAATATGTGTAATAAGTAGTTTTATATCATGTAAGCAAAAATAAGCACAATTACAATTTGATGCAATTATATATGAAAATGAGAGAGAGAGAAAGTTCAAAGTAAGGAAATTTTTCCTATATGGAAAGTGACATTGCAATACTCGGTCTAGTGATGTGGCAATAGAGTGGTATGGCATTTAAGGCGTGGCCATGCCATGTAATTGAGATTTGTTTAGGCATGAAGACAAGTTTTTTATGTAGGCACATGTAATTATCTACAATCTCGACATAACAGTGTTAGCAATAGCATATGCCCTTTTAGCTAGTTATGTACATCATACGCAAGGAATTAGAAGACCTCTAGGAAAAACCATTTATGAAAAGTAAGTGTAATAAAAAGTGATTGTGTGAGCAAAAAAATCATGTAAAGTAATAAATATGGTATATGCATAGAATGAAAATCAAATAAGAGATATCAAATGATAATTATGGAAAACATATCGACTGGTGATAATCCTCAAGGAACATAAATTTGCCCCAATGTAGTATCCCCATTCTAATTATTCCTAATTAGAGATAATATTGGACCATTTTAGTCAGTAAGCACTCACCTTACAATCAGTGTAGTGTCGTAAAATTGCACCCCATTGCAATTTCACCTACACTTTTGCATCCACTTTAGTGTCCATTCACCTAGTATTTATGTAGGCTCATTTTAGCCCCTGCATCAACCTTTTCCCCTTTTAGGATGCTTAGGACCACCTCTCAATAGCTACCTTTGCGCATCAACTTTACGTTGAACCTTGTGTTTTTTAGCATTCCCACCATTTTCAAGCCTAATTTGTCTAGACACTAGCACCATGCTAGCATCTCTTGACATTTCAATGTTCAAACGATTGTTTCCAAGTGTGTTGCCACTTGTCACCTACAATTGTCATTGATAATAGCTCAAGACACCTTGTAACGGCTCAGGAGTGTCTTTTTCCCTCCTCTTAGTCTCTCTTGAGCTCTCTTGGTATTTTCTATCTTGCTCTCTCATTCTCTCTTCTCATCTTCAAATTCTTCACGGTTTAGCCGCTATAGATGCCTAAAAGTGAATATTTAGTTAGAAAAAATTATTTCAGTGTCCAGTTTGGCCAAAAATTGTAAACTAGTATTGTGGGATCACCCATTCACAAGAGAATCTTGCCTGAAACTATTATCAAACTAAATTGCACTCTTATCAAACTAAATTACACTCTTGAGAAAGTAATAGCTTAACTCTCTCTTCAGTTGATACCATGGAAACACTCCTAGGCTATGGGTGACTTGAAATTTTGAGTGCATCTCTAAAGAGGGCTTGTTTCCTTAGTGTAGCACCTAAAAAACTTACTCCACTACTACTTACAAGGAAAAGGGGTAGAATATAACATAAAATAAACTTTAAAACATAAAAGAAGTGACACACTAGATGTTTTACGATGTGTACTTATTTGGAGAGTACACAATATGACCAATAAGTTAAGCTAAAACATACTCAACTCACAGTTTGACATGTTTTACATGAGTGTTTCATTTTTTTTTGCAGATTTATAATAATATTCAGAAGGAAATGATATTCGGGTAAACCCACAAAAGTGGTTTACAATTGGAGTGAGGAAGGAAAAGTTGAAAAAATGACCCCATGCCAAAAAAAAATGTTTTTGGGGTTCAAATGAACCAAAAGAGGGTTTGCTAGAACCCATGTTCGAGCAAACCCATTTAATGGAAGGTCCCATCATTCCTACCAAGAAAACACAAAGAAAACCCTTTTTGAAATGGGGTTCAAATGAACCCTAGTTTGAGCGAACTCCTGGAGGTTCGCTTGAACCCCCCTAGTTCGCTCGAACCCCCCTTTTCCCACCTTCTCACCCTCTGGCACCAAAAAAGTCCAAAATTTTGTGTTTCGAAGCTCAAGTTGAGGATGAAAATGGAGGATACTTCATAGATCCAACTGGATGATGGTAGTCTGAATGAGTTATCCAACGAATATAATTTTAATATGTTTTGGTTTTATTATGTATTTGTTTTTAGTTTTATTAAACATAGGTTTTTAAATCAAGCTCTCTATTTTGCACATGTGGAAAAATAGTAGATTATAGAAAAAATTGAAAATATGGGTGCACTAGATATTGAAGTCCTTGATCCAACAAAAAAAAAAGAATTTTGATACATACAAAAAAGTTATGTGTTATACAGTTTGCCTATGTCTGAATTGTAATTGGTTTGACTTTGAAACTTGATTAAGGAAAAAATATTCAATAAAACACTATCTAACCATTGGAAGCACTAGATAACATAGTTACAAATCTAAATTTGAAAAAAATTAGAATTTTATCCTTCATGGAAAAAAAGTTATGCGCTATACGGTAAGCGTCACTCCTTAAAAATGTTGTTTACTAAAAAAACTAGTTTTCGAAGGAGATGGAAAAAGAAGTGCAATCTGATTCCAAAAATTTTGAAAAAAATATATTTAGAATCTACAGAAAAAATGTGACAAATCACTGTTTGCATCATCTTCAAATTCTTCACGGTTTAGCCGCTATAGGTGCCCGAAAGTGAAGATTTAGTTAGAAAAAATTATTTCAATGTCCATTTTGGCCAAAAATTGTAAACCAGTATTGTGGGATCACCCATTCACAAGTGAATCTTGCATGAAACTTGAGAGAAAACACAAACTATGACTTTCAAATCACATATATTTTTGCATAAAGATAATAGAAATCTAGGATAAAACAAAATTAACACAAGATCACATCATTTATTTCCAAAATCTCATATAATATATAGCTCTTGAGAAGGTAAAAATACATTTTTTTATTGATTCAAAGGTACAAAACTGAGTACAAGTTTAAGAATGATATTTTTCTTCTTTTTAAAAAACTAAGTAACTTAGCCAAAGGTGAGAAAGAACTCACTCAAACTAAACTAGGAATCCCTTTTCTATATCCCAACATAAGAGAGAATCTAGGATATGACTCCAAGCAATAAATGGCATTTCCTTGCCTTGTGTTGAATGTTTGAACTACACTTGGGCACTTGAGATCTAATTTTCCTTGTTTGACTCTACAAAAGCTCCAAGTAGGTGTAGATGGAATAAGTTCCTTGACTTTTTCAACCTCTTTCTACTTTTCTTGTTCCTATATCTACTCTTCAACCACCTAGATTCTTGAAAAAAGATAAGTCCATCCATCAAGCTATTATAACTACTCCAAACTAACCTTAATCTTCTCCAACTAGTCCTTACTACCTTAAAACTACCTCGCATATATGGGTCAATAATCTTGAACTAAACTAGGCTTCCTTGAGGCATAGGATAAGGTCTTTAAATGCTTCCTTCAATTCTATCTCTTAATGAACCTTAACCAACCACTTGTCTTATGATCATGCTCTACTCATTTGATTGTATTTTTCTTTCATTCACCTATGGTTGTTCAATATTTCCTTAAATTTCATTATTATGGCTTGATGAAACCTACACTTTACCATTACTATCATGTATAGTTTGGCCTTTGAAGATTTCCTTTACATTTTTATTTGTGTTATGTCCATCCATGTTTATGATTTCAATATCATTATTTTGATACCTTTGTTTATAGGCTTGTAGACTATTATTTGGCCTACTTGTCAACAATCTCTATGACTATCACACATGTGTATGGTACCATTGTTACTTGTCACTTAGTTTATCTTCATGCTTTTAAGTATGCATTAATATTGTTTACTTTGTGAGCTTTCATTTTCTAATTGCATGACTATACATTCATGTCTCTTGTTGGCATTGACTATCATTTGTTCCTGATAAGTGCTTCATTAAAATCATGATACCTTTGAATATCTTTTGTAGGAGACTCTTAACAACCATCACTCTTTTCCTTTGATCATGTGTCTTTGTTACTATCACTATGGATTTTCATCAAAGTTCCTACTCTCTACCTTGCTAGGCTACTCACCACAAGTATGCCCTTCTGGTCATGGTTGTGCTTTCATCCTTGCTATTGTTGGTAATTCATGGTGAATTACTAGAGCCAAGGTTAGAAGGGATACATGTATTATTTTTTTCTACTGAATTAGTATTGTAATCAAATTGTTGGAAAAAAATCTCTTCATGAGATACATCTTCTTACAAATATTTGACTTCCTCATTTTCCTCTACCTAAGTTGGTGTGCAACTTCTTCCATCAATTCTAAAACCTTTAAAAAATTACTCATTTGAATAATATTTTTGAATGAAAAATTTTCACGTATTGTATTTCATTCCATTTTAGTCTATTACCTTTGTTGACACCACTTTCCATGGTAGTGTCCTTGTGACTATATTTCTCATTCATTCATTCATCCATGTCATGGCTCTTTTGACCTTCTTGATTGTGTATTATCTTTTTAAATTTTATTTTATTTCTCATCCATTGAATTTTATCTTCTCTTTTTTGTACTTAGTCATTTGCAATTGGTTAGGATGGCATGATGCATTTGACCCTATCACTATCATAATAAAGCACAACAATGGAACTTTATCTACTTTTCTATAAATCTCTAACATATGATCCATTTTCATTGTTATCACATCCATTTTTCCTTGGTTATATACTACCCTCTTCTACATGATTGACATAGGGTATATGATTGTCAACTTTGAGTATTAACTATCCTCAATATCATTACACTCTCAACGATACATTGTAATTCGTGGTTTATTCATGCATGTTGATGATCCTTTTTCCTCACTATCATGATACCTTTGATTGTTATATTTGCAACAGTCATAATACTATTATGCATGGCTTGAAGAGACTTCACTAGCATGTAGGTTTTCCGGTCTGCTCATAAACTTTCCTTATGACTATGTCACTTAACTTCCATTTAACTTTTGGCACCATATTTTAATCCAAAAATACATTAGTTCATCTTGGTTTTCATACCATTGATCATTGTTAAAACTCCTCTCATGAATCCCTTACAAATTTTGTGGGAAACCAATATGAACACATGGTATTTTAGTGAGTTTCACAACATTGTTTTAATCTTTTAAGTTGCCACTATAGACTTTCATCTCATATTAACACATTGTCATCTAACACAATGGCATGTATATTATCTTTATTCAATAGTCTCTATTACTGTGTGTCTTAGACCTATCATGTTTTAGGACTCCTCCATTTGACTTTGACCTTATAATAATTAAAGTTCCCTATTCGTTTTAACCATTCATTCACTATGGTGATTATAATCCATTACAATCCCCTAACACTAGCTTCTCATTATCTCTATGACCAAGGTGAGATTTCCATTCATAACACTTTGGACTGGCCTTTTCATGGAATATCATGTCTTTGAAGACATAGGACCTTGAGTTTTTTGATACTTTGTGATAAATTGACATCTCCGTAAGAATTTTAGCATACTTTCAACCCTTCTTCGCTACTTATTACCTCCTTTTTGCATGTTAATTGTGGTTTCATTTGTCAAGGATTCATTTTCATTTGAAACACTATCAATTCTCATTATTAGTTTCCCTTTATATTTGACTGTTGAATGCCCTCTAAGGAACTATCACTTGTACCTTTCGTTTCCCGTCATATATATTTCTCTTTTCTAGGTTGAACCACCTATCTATCAAGATTTTGATGTTTCCTTTGATGTATCTCCATGTAGAAAAAAATCATTGATCCTCAAACAATCTTGATACACCTAGATAAAGCCTCCATTCTTTAGCAACTAGCTTTAAGAACAATAATCATAATTTTGGAGAAGAGAAAGATATTCTACTTGTCACTTGCTCCTTCATTGTGATCTCTTTAAAAAGTATCTCTTGACTCTCATGGATTGCTCTCTTTACAAGATGTTATTTTTTAATCACTTTGTCCAACACTCCTTACTAGAATCAACATTTGAGTTTCCTTATAAACTACTCAATTTCTATTGTTTATCACTCATAGACTCTCTCTTCAAATGTGAATAGTTGATCCTTAAACTCTTATGAGAGATTTGAAATATTTCAGAATCAACTCGCTATGATGAGTGTGTGTTGCTTCCCATTGTTCTTTTGATTGACTATCAGCTAAAGACATGAATTTCACAGGATAGTGCTCTATCATGAAAATCCCTTATATTATTGCCACCTACAATGTGTAGGTTCTTACATTAATATTTGGAAATTTGAAGAGAATATTATACTTATATACAAGGATTTATAATGGATTTGATATCCTCTTAGGTTGATCTTGTTCTTCTATTATGATGGTGACTATGCTATACATGTATAGACTATTATTTTACCTATATCATTCAACTCCTTGAATAATACTATTACCATACTTTAGACACTCTGAAGACCATTGTGACATAGATATAATCCTTTCAAAGGCATTCAAATATGATGGTGATAGTCATATATGTATTTTAGTTGTTATCCTAAAAACTCTAGTTAGACTCTTTAGTCTAGCACATTCCTCCTTTGATGCATCATAAAGGACTTTACTATCATTTTAATATTTGATAGAGACAACTAAAAAATCCTTCCTTTTGAGAAATGTTTTCTTATTAATATCTCATGGAATAGATAACATTTTTCTCATTAACCCTTAAGTATGAAGAAAATACATACCTTTGGATACTTCAACAAGTCTAACTCCTTAGCAATATAAGGCATATTTTAAGGCATACCTAGCAAATCATGCAAATAAACATATAAGTTTTACAATATGAATGAGAAATGTGAATGCTTGGAACTACTGCAACCTCTCAAAAAATGCACCATATTTCCTCTTTAATATCTACAATGTGCCCCTTCCCGGGACTTGTGTGTCCTTCCGTGCTAACATGGAGGACTCCTTCAAATACAACATGGAAAAACCATAGACTTTATCATGCAACGTGGGTCAAGCTTGAAACTTTCAAAAGAAGACAAAACTCAAGCTTTCGCTCTCTTGGCATAAGGACTTAGTAAAAACTAAGGATTTTTGTAAATTATTGATGTCTTTCATAACATAACCTAAGAATCTAAAGACTTAAACACAAAATGATGACCTTGTGTTGGCTATTTAGACCAAGGTAGGACCAAGAATATAGCAATTACATTGAATATAAAAGGATTAGATAGAAAAGATCCAAGAAGCAACGTCTATCTTGAATTTCATGAATGCGAAGAAAGATAGAGGTGCAACTAGATATGAGATAAGAACTCAACCATACCAAAATATCATTAGTATGTAGTGAGGAGGTTAATAATTTATACTTTTAATGGATTTGACAAGTGTATTGCTCATGCATGGATATAAAAGCTAAACGTGTACCTATCTCTCAATCCTATGGTTGAAGATGAAACTATCAATTTTTCCACATTACACTTGGAATATACTATGCATAAATGATGGTATCATGTTCTACCTACACAAGGCCATAATTTCATCAACACTTATCATGATTTCTATAGGAGGCTAATCAAGAGATTTGATCAAAATGATCATGAGGTTCACTTCAAGGAGTTGACACAACTTAAGTAGGAAAGTGCTATGAAAAAATGTGTAGTTGAATTTTAAAAGTTGTTGGTGATGGTCCCTAAAATTTCTAAGATGATACTCATTGTGATTTTTATAGGACTATCCAAACACCTCAGAGGTTTGGTAAAATCTTTTAGTCCATCTTTACAAGAGGCTATCAAAAAGGCTTTAGACTTGAAGGTTACAATAGCAAAATATAACTTTTTAAGGACACTAGTTTAGAGTAAATCAAAGGAAGTATCACATAAGAAGGGATATTATGCCTCCTTAGAATACCACACCTGTAATAATTATAAAGAATATAGGCGAGGAATCCAAGAATGAGCTTAAGAGGAAGCGACTTTATTTTTCTTGCAAGGAACTATGGACCCCAAGTCATTGGTGTTTTAGCAAAGGACAAGTACACTATATTGAGGTAGTGTTAGATAAGGACTTAAATTCAAATGATTTTGAAGTATTGATGGATCTCAAATACAATATACCTAAGAAGTTAAAAATGAAGAAGAGAGTAGAGGTACATTTATAGCTCTTTTAGGAGAACCTAAATATCATCCTTTTAGGATGCGTGGAGTACAATTGTCAAAGAATCTTAGTATTTCTTGATAGTGGGGACACACAAAAATTTATTGATTAAGTTTATGTTGTTCATAGATGATTGAAAATAGAAGAATTTGAAGGTCTCAATATCACTACTTTCAGTGGATTTACCATCACTTACACCAAGATAATTTTGACAACTTAATCTGACTCTTGGAGACCACAAGGTTTGTGGTGATTTTTATGTTATTTGTTTAGGATAAATTTGGTATGGTGTTGATAGTTTAATGGTTTCATTCTCAGGATATTTTTCATAAAATCGCCAAACCATGGAGTTTAATTTTAGATTAGTTGGAAAATAAGTGGTTCTTATGGGGTTTTCCAATGGAGCCCCATGAGTGGTAATTACAAAAATTATGGAGATAACCTTCAGAAGGGGTCATGTAGCATGGGAAACAAGTTTAATTTTTATGTCTTCATGTAACATAAAAAAAAAGGGATCTTAGGTCCTAAATGCAAAGAACCTAGGATGCAAGGGGCCCTTTTCAAAGTTACATTAAGATATAGACCAACAATGTGCATAGATTGACTATCAACCCCCAAGGTGAGTCAACTAGACCTAGATCTGCATCTTTTTGAGGATTAGAATTTTTTTGGAATAATTAACTTAATGATCCTATATGCTCTAATATGAAAAATGCAAGATCCTAACAACTGATAAACATAAACAATCAAGTTTTGGCATATCTAGAAGGTGTATAGGACAACAAACCTGCCCAAAAAAAATTGTTTTGTTGTGCCTACAAGGGGATGCCCAATGGTGAGTGAGTCTTTGTAAGGGGATCCTGCTCAATTTTTGGGGTCCTCCAGTGTCGGATTTGAGCTCTCATGTTTTTTGCATGTCCCACTGTCAAAATGTCATAAATAAATTATATAAGTGATTTTTTGTGTCTTGACAAGGTTGATGACAACAACAATGCAAAATTGATCTTCAATTTCTCTTCAATTCTTCTTTAATTTGTAACCTGCACATCTACTAAGAGAAGAAATATTGGGCCATTTTAGGGGCTTGCCTGAATCAAATCCTGTGTTAGTGTTTCCATTTCCACAAGGGAAATGCCAGTGATAAAATGATAATTGAAAGGAAGGAATGATGAATGAACAAAATTTTGCAATTCACCACCCTTCAATGGCTTCCTTAAAGGACTAAAGACATACACATCACCTCAAGGATTTGGATCTTTCTTTGCTTGGGTGCTTTGGAGACCTACAACAATGTTAGCTTTCACAAGATAGTATGAACACACATAAACTTTGACATGATGTTGGATCTTGGATTGCTGCTATAAATGACTAATAATGTTGTGCTCTTGAATTCCCTTGACAATAATGCTTGATCAAAAGTTATTCTCCAAATTGTGTTCTTAATTGTTTCTAGATAGATCTCAAATGATAAAATAACAAGGTATTTATAGGTGTTTATCCAATTTCCCCAAAATTAGATTCCAAAAGTTGACGCTTCATATTTTAATTTTGGATATTAAAATACCGCCAACAACATATTTAAATTTGGGTCTCGACTAAGAAGGGGGACCCAGTCACCCATGGGAAAATGGGTACTAGCCCCAAATTGCAAGACACTCAAAGTCAAGGATAATTTAATGATTGGATGCATTTGTTTAATACTTGTCCTCCTTCAAAAAATGATAAAAAAATGCTTTAGAATGCATAATTTGGAAAATTAGAAGCGTAATTAAGTCCAATAAATTAGGGGGCCAAAACATATTGTGAAATTATAAGTGTATACAATTTTCTACATTACATTTAGCCCCCACTTTAGTGAGAGTATGAACTTACGCTCAAACTCACACTAAAGTAGAAAAATATATGTCAAGAGGGGTCCAATTTTCCAAATGTTGAAGAGATGGGATGACTAAGGATCAAGGAGGTGGACAAGCCCCCAAAAGACAAGATCCCATGGCAAACCAACATAGGCTAAAGGAACACACATGTATGATATGTAGCAGCACAAGATACACAAACATAAAATGTCAAAATAATTACAAAAGGGGTATGGGCTAGCAAGATGTATTATGCTAGCAACCATACAAATATAATGGATTCCACATGGCTATCAAGTTGTATTATGCTAGGCTCCATGAAATATAACACATTTCACAAGGCTATCAAATTGTATTATGCTAAACACTCATGAAACACATGGCCCCAAGCAAGGTGCATTATGTTGGACTACCATGTTATGCCAATCCCACACTAGGTTCAACATTCATGAACAAAGTGAAATAGAAATTCCAAACTCACCTCAGGGGTGCAACAAAACTCACCTCAGGGGGTACAAACAAAACTCACCTTAGGGTGTGCATAAACGACATATAGATAAGGCCAAAAACAAAAGGTAATTTATCAACAACAATCAAAGGGACTTTGCTTAATTCATGAAAGGTCACACCTTAGGGAGCATCATACATGACATCACCACCAAGAGAGGACCAGTCACAAAATAGAAAATCTCACCTTAGCGAACACTAGTCATAGCATTATTGCTAAGGAGAAAGTCATATGCCAAGGAAGATCACGATCTTATAGGAAATCAAGCCTAATGTTACCACAAAGAAGACACATCACATGGATTAATAAGGCCACACATTGTTTGACAAGGTCACACTTCCTAAGATATGCACATTATCATCACTAAGAAGGGACCATTTCCCATGCAAATAAAGAGCGAGGGACTATATGCCCCCCCTTAAAATGTTAGTGTAGTTGCTACACTAACATTTTAAGGAGAAAAAGAGGGATCCTGAGAAGGAATGCACTTAGGAGAAGGCTACCTAACCCCTTTCCCCCCAAATGTAGGGACAAAGGTGAGCCAAAAAGGATGATGATATGCCACTCCTTGCAAAATAAAATATGATTGCATAAAGCCTAGTTTATACTCTCATGCATGGTAATGAATATGTTATGACACTACAACTATCATATGACAAGGAGCAACAACTAATGTTATTGATTAAGTGAAAGGCTCTTTGATGCATTTGAAGGACAATAGCCAAGACCTCTTGTTTTTTATTGTGTGTTGGGTTTCATGGGGATACAAATACCTTGCTCTTTTACACCACATCCTTTTCCATTATAGCTACATTGTTTCAAAAGTCGATAGCCTTTTCCATAAATGGCTTCCATTTCTTTCGAAGGAGGTTTTGCATGATCATCATATGTGGATGTATAAGTTGTGTTTTCCTCTTCTTTGCCACAAGTTGTACTCTTAGATTCTTTTGATGACTCGGTGACAAATTATACTGATATCATGGCTACTTCTTTCTCTTTTCCTATTTTTTGTTGTATAATCTTGTACTCCCTATCAAATGTAGACCTGTGAAATCAAATGATTCCCAATCATCATCTAACAACTTTTTCACCAATGAAAGACACTCATCTTTATCTTCACTTCATAAAGGTTCCACTTTTGAGGTTGGTATCAATGTTGTCAAAGGAATTTTCATTCGTGTTTCATTTTGTAATTAATTTTTAGATTTAGGATCAACTTTTATTGTGTAAACCTTGTTTTTTTAAGTGTATTTCATTAGACAATGCAACTTTAAAGGCACTCCATTCATTTCATGAATTCATGGTCTACCCAAGAGAAGATAATATGAAAGATCATTGGGCATGACATGGATAGGAATTTGTAATGTAACCTTACAAACTTTGACGGGTAATGTTATCACACCAAGTAGTTATTTTCCCACATTATCAAAGCCACAAATAGACCAATCAATTGGTTGAATTTTAGTCTTATCCACCCCAATTCTATCCAAAAGTTTCACTCTACAAATATTAAGCCCCAAACCATTGTCAACAAGGGCACATCTAATCCCAACCTTGTTAATAATAGATAATATCACCAAAGCATCATTTTGTTTTTGCATTTCTAAAGGAGGTAATTTGCTTTGATGAAAGACAATGCCTAGATTAGGTTTATTCATTTTCTCATCAAAGTTTCCATATCATTTGGTTGCGTACTAGGAGGGATGCAAACTTTTTCAAGGAATTTTGAAGCATGCAATGGTAATTAGGTGATGTTTGAATCAAATTCCAGAGGGAGATCTTAGTAGGAGTGTTGTGAAGTTATTCTACAAGGTCATACTCCTTTCCGCTGTGTTGAGGTAAATGAGGGGCACTAGGTAAAACATGTTGTGGGAATGGTATCAATGAAGGAATGGCTTGTGTTTATCTTGGTTGCTTATCATTTCAAGTGTTATATGTGTGAGCTACTGTATGATAATTTGGCTGCTACGACACATGGTTACTAGTAATTTTCTTTGCAAAGCTTAGGATATGGCCATGAGGTTCAGGAGGTTCTATAATGAGAAGTGGTTTAGGAGGTATAATAACTAAAGGACTCTTAGGAGGCCCAATGATCAAGGGAGATCTAATGGATAATTATGCGTTCATAACCTCAATGGATTTGACTTCTTGTTGATGATCTTCTATCGAGGGGGGGTCTAGGTTTACCTTAGCATCTAAGCAAGCCATCTTACTATCTTTCAAAATAAATGTATTAATAGTATCTTCTTTTGCTACCATATCTTCCCAAATGGGTAAAGCATTGGGGGAGGGATAAACAAGATTCTCATGATGCTCAATGATTTGATCTTCTAACACCAAGGTACCTTCATTATAAATAGGAGAGGTATTAGGAGAAGGACAACTATGATTGTCATGATCATCTATGATTGCATTCTCTTGCACCAAAACACTCTCACAAGTGGGAGAGATGTTGGGATATGAATGGAGACTAGGTAAAGTGATGTTAATAAATGTGCCAATGATCTCATACTCTTGTTCCATAATATCCTCCCAAGGGGGAGAGATTTTAGGAGAGAAACATACAAGATTCTCACGACTCTTAATGATTGCGTCTTCTAGCACCGAGATGCCTTCATCACAAGTAGGAGAGGTATCGCGAGAAGAACAATTATGATTGTCCATGATTGCATCCTCTTGCACCAAAAAAATCTCACAAGTAGGAGAGATATTAGGAGATGAGTGAAGGATAGACAAAGTTATATTAAGAAACGTGTCAATGATTTCATTCTCTTGTGTCAAGGTACTCTCACAATTAGGAAATATATTGGGAGAATGACTAACATGCTTGTTAGTGACCTCATTTTGTTTCCCTATATTGTACTCATAAGTAGGGAGATTATACTTATGAAAGTCATGCTTTACCATATCAAAACCACATCTTTGAAAAGGAAACATATTGCTACTTGCCTTGTAGATTTGTAATATGTTGTAACAACCTAGGGCTTTGAGTTTGTGCTAAAATGAAAACTACTATATCCAATTTATGCAATGCTTAAGAAAATGTACACAACTATCCTATAGATTTGATGATTTCCAATACTAAAATGCAACAATTCTTCCCAAATTTGTAACAAATCAAGCAAAATGACACTTTTCTTGCACATGCCATATCATTTTTCTAGAATTTCAAATCAGACAGTTGCAAGCAAAAATAGACTAATAATGCAAAGACAAAAAATTTGCAGAGATTTCCTGAGACACCTGTATAAGAACAACATCCCCCAAGGGCGTTTGAGTCCTTGACTAGGGTTCAAAAAATTGAAAAATTGAATTTTTATGTTGTTTAATGTTTATTTCTCTGGTTGCAAACAGGTTGAACATATGACATTTTTCTAGATTTTGCTCAATTTAGGATGATGTAATGCAAAAAGAAAGTGTGAAACAAAGGTGAAAATATTTTTATAAGTTTTGAATGCAAATTTTATATCTAAAATGCAATAATTGACTGATTGTAAGATGCCACAACTTGAAAATGATGTTTTTGATGCAATTTTTAAATCAAATAATGTAATGTTTTCTACTTTTTGAACTATATGAAAGACGCTTAAAAAGATGCAATTATGAATTCCAATTATGGGTTTTGCAAGCACAAATAGAATGAGCAAACAGAGACAAAAATATGTGAAAAGCTTGCAGAAACACCTGTACAAGGACAAGGTTGCCCAATGGTGATTGATTCTTTGAACAGGGTTCTAAAAAATCAAACTTTGAACATCTAATTTGTTGGTTAAGTTTGCTAATTTTGTTTACAGACTTAATAATGACTATTTTTCCAAAATTTCTTCAATTTAGAACTATGTAATTCAAATGCAAATGTGAGATAATAAAGGACAATTGTGAATGCAATTTCCAAATCTTAACCATGCAATAATTTACTGATTCTAGGATGTCAAATTCTGAAAATAATGATTTGATACAAACTTGAATCAAAATAATGTAATTTTTTTCACTTGTTTAGGCTTAAATGAAAGATGCAATCTAAATAGAACTAGCAATTTAAAGCTTTAAAAACCTAATGAATGCAAAATGAATGTGAATGTGATCTAAAGATGATTCTAATGTAACCTATAATGTAATATGTGATGCATAATTTATGTTGCAAAGAAGAAACCTTGAATGATAAATGCAAAGCAAAACCTAGATCTAGGGTTTGAAAAACTTCCAATTTTCAGAAGGTATATGATGTAATAATGTCAGGTTCACCAAAATGTGACATGAAAAAGGGATCCTAGGTCCTAAATGCAAATAACCTAGGATGCAAGAGGCTTTTTTCCAAGTTATATTAAGATATAGACCAACAAGGTGCATAGATTGAATTTCAACCTCCAAGGTGAGTCAATCAGACCTGGATTTGCATATTTTTGAGGATTAGAATGTATTGGAAATATTTTGGAATGATTAAATTAATGATCCTATATGCGCTAATACGAAAAATGCAAGATCCTGACAACTGATAAACATAAACAGTCAAGTTCCAGCACATCTAGAAGGTGTAGAGGACAACAAACCTACCCCAAAAAATTGGTTATGCTATGCCTATAAGGATTGGGTGGCCCAATGGAAACTAAGTCTTTGTAAGGGGGCACCACTCTTTTTTTGGGGTCCTCTAGTGCTAGATTTGAGCTCCTGTTTTTCGCTTGTCCCATTGTCGGAATGTCATAAATTTTTTTGTGAGTTTCCATGTCTTGACAAGGCTGATGACAACAACAATGAAAAATTGATCTCCGAGCTCTCTTCAATCCTTCTTGAATATGTAACCTACACATTTACAAAGAGAATAAATGCTTGGCCATTTTAGGGGCTCGCCTCAATCAAACCCCATGTTAGTATTTCCATTTTGACAATGGCAATGTCAATGATAAAATGATAATTGAAAGGAAGGAATGACGAATGAACAAAATGCTGCAACTCACCACCCTTAAATGGCTTCCTTGAAGGAATGAAGACATACACATCACCTCAAGGATTTGGATCTTGCTTTGCGCGAATGCTTGGATGCTTTAGAGACCTATAACAATGTTAGCCTTCACAAGATAATATGAACACACATAAACTCTGACATGTTGTTGGATCTTGGTTTGTTGTTATTAATAATGTTGCTCTTTAATTCTCCTTGCAATAATTCTCAATCATAAGTTCTCCAAATTGTGTTCTTAATTGTTGCTAGATAGATCTCACGTGATAAAATAACTAGGTATTTATAGGTGTTTATCCAATTTCCCAAAAAATAAATTCCAAAACCCAACACTTCATATTTTAATTTTAGATATTAAAATACCACTAACAACATATTTAAATTTGGGTCTCGACTAAGAAGGGGGACCCAATCGCCCATGGGTGAATGGGTCATTGCCAAAATTCTAGGACACTCAGAGTTAGGGACAATTTAATGATTGGTTGCATTTGCTTGATACTTTTCCTCCTTCAAAAATGGTAAAATCAATCTTTGAAATGCATAATTTGGAAAATTAGAAGCTTAATTAAGTCCAATAAATTAGGGGGCCAAAAAATAATGTGAAATTGTAAGTGTATACAATTTTCTACATTACACTTCAAAAACATGCATGGGTAAGAAAAACTCTCTTCACGTGGATGTTCATAAAATAATAAGAAGGCATAGTTTAGTGTTTGTTGATTTACCTTCGGGACTACCCCTAGGTAGAGGCTTCCAACATATCATAGACTCAAAACTAGATGTAAACCCAATTATAACTGCTTTGTACCATCACCCAAAAGGGTCCAATGAGGAGATAAAAAATTCTATGAAGTAAATTTTAGATATGGGTTACATAATGCTTAGTTCAAACTCATTTGCATCTTCAATGGTTCTTGTGAAAAAGAAGGATGGTACTGTGTGGTTGTGTATTGATCATAGGGAATTGAATAAGAGTACCATCAAGAATAGATATCCCATACTTAGGTTATGATATAATAGACGAGTTAAATGGAGTAGCATACTTATCAATAATTAATTTGAGATCAGGCTATCACTAGATTCACGTGATATATGAAGATGCTCACAAAAAATATTCAAATGTCATTTTAGAAACTTTGAGATTTTGGTCTTGTGCTACTGACTTATAGATGCTCTAGTTGCCTTTTAGTCATGCATGAATGAAGTATTTAGCAATCATTTGGAAAAAAATTGTTAGTTTTCTTGATGATATTTTGATTTATAATAAAATATTGGATGAACAATCAAAGCACTAGGATATAGTTTTGGGATTTTAGAACAATGGTCTTTTTATTCAAAATATTCTAAATGTGAGTTTGTATTAACAATTTTTTTATTATCTTTGGGACATATCATATGTTCCAAAGGTGTACAAGTGGATTTATAAAATATCTAAGCTATCTTAGATTAGCCACCTCTTACCATATTAACATAGTTGAGAGGATTCTTTGGGTTATGTAATTATTATAGGTGAAAGGTTTCTCTCATATTTTTGAACCTTTGGCAGTTTTGACTAATAAATAAAACTTTAAATGGATAGAATTATCTCAAGTAGCTCTTGAAAAACTTTAAAAGGTGATGAGATGCTGTCTTGTACTTGCAATTCTTTATTTCTCATTACCCTTTGTTGTAGAATGTGATGCATTGTGAGAAGGTATTGAGGCTCTTCTAACTCAAAGGGACATCCCATATCATTTGAAAGTAGAAATCTTAATAATTTATGGACAATCAAAGCACTGGATAATAAAATCATTGGATGGTGCAGTTTTGTGGATGTAGCCAATATTGGGTGAACCACGTTAAATTCTCTATGTTGTCTCAATTTTCTGTGTGTTTTATTTTTATGTTTTATTGATCAAATTTGCATTTAATTGTTAGAAACCTACCTTCTAACCCTATCACGAAGTCCATTTTTTGAATTGCTACAACTTCATCTACTTCTTTTGCATGTAAATAACAATTAACATAATTAAATGTTACCTCTTTTTTTGCTATTGCATCCCTTTTTTTTTTCACCATTTTCTTTGTCTTTGTTAAATCCTACAAACAAAACATCTTTAGATAAAACAATTTTTAAAATTACCATTATTTTTATGGTCTATACTGACCATTTTCTCCTCTTTCTTTATGCTTCTCTTCTTTTCTTCCTTTCTTTCAACTACAACTATATGGGTTGCTCCCACATTTTTTCTTTCGATGCCCTTTCCATCATAGGTTTGCAACACTACACTTTCTCATTCTTCTTTTCACTATCCTCTTTGCCAAACCTTTGCTTTTCCTCTTTCTTCTCTACACTGTCCTCTTCTAAGATGATTTTCTTATTCTCACATTTCATTCCACCCATTTCAATCTATTTTCTCTACTCCATCTCTATCACATCTAATCCAGCCTCGATCTTTTCTAATTCTTCTATAATAAATTTTTTAAACCTCTTGTGTCACCATTCTTACCATAATAAAATTCTCATAGGTCTTCTCATGACCCATCATATCCTCTTCTTCAAAGATATTTTTCAGAGACTCATAAGTTCCTCTGCAGTTACAAGTCCTTGCAACAATCTCTCTCACTTCAAGGTATCAACCCTTTATAGTCATAGGTCCTCTTTCATACCTACAACAAAGAATCTGCATTCATGGCTTTGATGTCCTCGCCAACCCTCTACAATTATAGGACTCCACTTCACTTGTAACAAATATATTTACCTAGCATATCCACCAACTTTGATACCATTTGATGTAGTACAAGGATGGGGGATCTTTTCAAAAAAACCATCCAAGTAGCAATACTACCACAATTTTTCAAGCACATACAATTAAAATTTTAATGGAATAAATTTAGATTTTAACAATTCTTCTTCAAATCTTCATTTAAATTGAAAATCCATTACAAAATTTATTTGTGCAATACAAAATCAAAACTAAACTAATTCATATCAGCCTCAAACACCCTCAAACACCCTTAAATCACCTCTAAATCCTTTGCAACACTCAGGTTACTATTGGTATCTTCCTCCACAACCTCTCCGTATAACTTCACTATTGCAACCCTCATCAAAGTTTCTCTTTCTCTGCTCTTGGGCATTGGATTCCTATACCTGGAGCTACCAAATAAAAATTAAAATTACTCCAATATGCCTTCAAAACCTGTTGCAACCCACTACCTATATTCTAAAAGAAAAAGCCCTGCATGAATGTAACTCCTTTTTGCATGTGACCTCTCCTGCAACAAGTCTAGCACCTAATTAATTTTCTAGCTACACATGAGCATTAAGATTCTCTTCCGTGCCATTATTTAATATTCTAAAATTTAATTTTCCTAACTTCGGTGTTGGATTTTCAAATTTCCAATTTTTGGATTTTTTGACACATTAAATGTGCACCAAATCACAATTTTTTTGAGCTAATAAATAAAATAATAGTTACAACAATTTGACCAGGCATTTTCACCCAAAGACAATATTAAAACATTAAAATACTTAGCCAATTTAATAAATCAAAATTTCCAAGCTTTAAGAGTGCCCAAAGCAGGTGCCCGCAAACTACCTGCAATTAGGAATCACATAAAAAAAAAGTTTTTTGGGATGCAGGATGCCTGGCACCCCTGGATGCTCCTACATCATTGATTAAGTACCTATCACTATAGAGTTTAAGGAAGCACAATTGGTAATTTTTTTAGATAAATATTTAGATTGCATGGATTGTCCAAGAACATTGTTAGCAACAAGAATAATAGATTCCTTGGTTCCTTGTAGCAGGAACTTTTTCAACTTATAGGTAGAGAACTTGCTACAAGTACTAGCTATCACCCACAAATAGATGGACAATCAAAGATAGTAAACAAATAGATCGAGGGTTACTTGAGAAGTTTTGTGTTAAATTAATAATTTACACGGATTAAATGATTACATCTAGGAGAGTATTACTATAACACTACCTTCCATACGTCCATTGGTATATCACCATTTAGTGCTCTATATGTTTATAATGCTTCTTCTTTTTCTAATTTGTTATTTTCAAATTATATAGTACTTGCAATAGGGGATTTGGTAAATCAAATTCAATATATATTATGATCACTTATACATCACCTACAACAAGCACAAAACCAACATAAAGTATGCATAGAGAATAGAAATACCAAGAGGTCTTTTGTGGTAGGTGATATCATTTTCTTGAGATTGCAACCATATATGAAATATTCCATCAAGAGTACTAGGGTAAAAAAACTCAAACCCAAGTACTATGAGTCTTGCATAATATTGTGAAGAGTAGGTGACTTACAAGTTGGAGCTTCCAGAAAAAAAAATAGATTCATAATGTCTTCCATATCTCTTGTCTAAAAGGGGCTCTTGGTTGAAATCTAGTACAGGCTCATTGGACCTTTCACCCTTGGATGATGACGGAAAGATAATTTTGATAACCAAAGAAGTGTTAGATAGTAGACTTAAGAAATTGAGAAGGAGGCATATCAAAATATATTTGGTTTTTTAGGAGAACTTTCCAATAGAAGATGTTACATGAAGGGACCAAATATATCATAGCATCCAAATTTTTATTGCTTGAAGACAAGAAAAATTGAGTAGGGTGAGCTTATAGTTTACCTTATTTAATTATTCCCAATCAAATATACTATTAGCCCATTTTGTACTTCTAATGAGTTAAGGTATGAAATTAGGAAATTGTTACTTGTTGTTAGAGTGTCCCCTTCTAATATTCCTTTCTACCCAACTCCACAATGTTCCTATATTCTTGTTAGTATATCAAACTTTTCCATCCTAGCACACCTTTCACTCATTCCCCATCTTCATCCCTTTTCCTTGTCAATGTTTTAGAGTTACCCTTACAAAGATTCCTTCCATTTGACCTCTACTTTCCCTTACCTTTGTTGATGTTTTTACCTGATCTTACCCTCATGATTTTCCTCTAAACACTAACTATTTGACATTTGGTAAGTCATGAGGTATCCCTAACCCTCAAACTCCAAAATATTTTCTTTGGCACTATTCACTCCCACCTACCTCCTTGCATGACCCAGATCACCATTAATAATTTGTTGTGGCACTATAACTCCCCATAAGATTGTCCTGCCCAAAAAATAATGTTTAATCATAAGGGAAAATAATCATGCACCTCAAGTGATAAAAACAAAGAAGGAAACCTTTGTTGCCTTTAATTGATTATGACTTGAACCCAATTTCAATGGTCAATATAGATTTGTTGATTATTTTGATCAATTTTGTAACTATTCCTTAAAATCTCTTATTTTGATGCATTAGAGAAAACTAATAAAATCTAAATTTAAAGGTCACCCTCACATTTTTTGTTAGGATGCAATCACACATGATTTTATCCTAAATGATGTATGATTATTCCTTATCATAATTTTATCTTGATGCAACATTTTATCTTTACCACTTGCAAGAGATGTTCATCTAAGTGATATTTGTGTGAGGGAAATTATGTGGTGCTAGAAAGAATTATAGGAAATTTCTATAAAATTAGGGAAGAGCAATCAATTTACTTATTGTTAGGCCCCAAAGAGGAGTCAGTATTGGTGAAGGTAGAAAGTAAATAATGGAGTTGGATGTTAATGCAAACAAAAACACAATAGTCAATAGCTAGAACTTATTAAGTGTTTGTGACAAGTGTCTAAATGTGTTTTCATGATTAGACACTCTTCCAATGTCTTTTATTTATGTGTGAAGATAAAAATGAACTAGGATGATGCATTTAAATTCACAAGCTCGAACACATAACTCAATACTTTTTATGATTTGAGGCCACTTTAGACGTGTTTACAAATTGATAATTCTATAAGAGCCCCTTAAGAACATAAACATGAATGGAAAATAGTGTAAAAATAAAAAATGCAAGGTATGCACTTTTCTCCTCTACAATATTAAGAAACTCGATATTATAAATTATAAAAAATACCATAACCAAAATATTTGATTTATTCACCTTCCTTGCTCAAGGCATACAATAGATAGTCATAGTAAGTAAATGTTATATAAAGTGACACAAGTATTCACAAAAAAAAATTCTAACATAATTTTTTCTACCATTTTATAGTTTGTTTTGCATTTAAGTTGAACATTTTATTGGTATATGTTATAGAGAGAATATTAGAATAAAATGACAATGGTCTTTTTATATAGAATATAACATTTTCATATTTTCATAATTACCTTTTTCCCCTTTTTAAAAAGGGGTGATTTTTTTTTATTTAAGTAAAATGATCACAAATAAAATAAAAAGAATTTCAAATGACCATAGCCATCAAGATATACATAATAACACAATCTCATTGGGTACAAACATGGAACCAACCCAACATACCAACTTGCAAACATACACTACTACCAAGAAGAAAAACCTTCCAATCCATCCATCCAAAACTAATCTTCTTGATCATCATGGAGGGACTAAAGACATAATTAAATTTTATGCTGACCTCATTGACCCCAATCCACCACATACTGCACCCAAATTTCTTTAGAGACCCATTTGGCTAGACTGTTGGCAACCTTGTTCCATTCCCTAGGAACATGAACAAAGGAGGGTGTCAAAGTTTGAAGTAAGATAATGGATTTGTTTAGCTATCAAGACAAGTCTCCACGAGGAGTCTTAGAGGTAGGCTACACCCCTAGTCGATCCTTAGGAACTAACACATTGACAAAGCCCCCTTTTCCAAATTTTGGAGGATGTACTCATCATATCCTTCGCTGAAAGCTTAGTTTCCTAAATGAATAAAATATTTGGTTTATAATCATGTACCAAATCTTGAGTAGCCTTTTGTCAAGGGATGCTATTCAAACCCCTAACATTCCATGTGATCAAAATCAATTTTGAGAAGAGGAAAAATGAGTATCCAATGTCCTAACAACACCAAATTCCACTAAAGACTCTTCCATTATCTTTATCTTTTCTAGGTCCTTTTTGTTTCCCACCTTGACCATTTAATCAACAGCCCCTTTCTTTGAGCTCTTCTGATGGATTCCTAAGGCAAAGCTTTCCTCTTAACATTTTCCTTAGTCCCAAAATTAGACACAAGATCAACCATCATCTTAGTGTTTGTACGCTCCAAAGAAATACCACACAAAGTGTTAGAAGCCATAATAACCTCTAGATCCTCTACATCTTCTTGATCATTAGCCCAAGTCTCAATTAGAAATGATGAAGGAGCAACTCCTTCATTTGAATCCTCACATGTATCCATCTTTGAAATAGGGACTAGAGGAATATGACCGACTGAACCCATTCCTTGTATAACTTGACCCCCAATAGTATGATCATGCTCCTTTGAGTTTATCTTAAAGTTTTCAAGAACATCATCTTTGTTTCCAAAAGCCCCTTAGGTGTAGCTTTATTTTGACAAGTTGACACCCTTTCCTTTAACCGAGCTTTCATAGGAATAAAACTATTGGAATTAGGCCCTTTGTTTTGTATTGGAGCTTTACCCTTTACTTTAGAATTAGTTGCATGTATCCTAGGAGGTTGTTGAAGATTTACTCCCAACTTAGGGTGATTCCTTTGCAAGTTTCCATACTCATGATAAACACGACAATGAAATGGAAGTGCTTCATAGTCAACCTGTTGGATCCAACAAATGCTCCCTAATTTGATTTTTAGAGACTTGGAAAAAGGGTTATTTAAATTAATTTCCACACAAAGACAAGAAAAAGTGGTTACCCTACGATTGAGGATTTGTCAAGATGGACCTAAGAGCCTCCCTAGAATTGCAACAATGGAATATACAATGTCTTGGCACCAAAAATCCATTGGAAGTGGAGGAAGATGAATCCAAATATGAATCTCTGATGAAATCTCTTCCATAGGATCGAACCCCAGATGCCATGTCCTGATAAAAATCCCTTCCCAATTATGAAAATAGGGGCCACCTCGAAAGATCATATTTCAATTTTCTAATCGAGAAAACACCAAAAATAAGAAGCCATTTTCCCCTAGGATGATTTACATATCCCCTTCTAGATTCCAATTATTATGGGTCTAAACCTCTAAAAAAGGTACAATGATGTGAACCCCCATAAATTTTAAAATTAATGCATGCTTTGACAATATAAAACATCATCAACAACAACATTCAGATTGATCATCATCACTAGGTGTTCCTTGCTTCTTTCCAAACAACCATTGGGTTTTGAACACAACCCTTAATATGATTATTCTTGGATTCCTCCACAATATGCAAGAGGAAGTTAATCACATCCACATGCCCAAACAATGCAGAGTCCCCACCAAATATTACGTCTTTAAAAGAGAGAGAAGAGGGGTCCCCTATACCCCTAGATGACACCATGTAGCCAATTGGAGGTTGGAGTTTAGATAAAATGCACAAAAACGGTAGAACGAATCTGAAGGAAGAAAAGACAATCATTTTCATGATTAACTTTTAATTATATGATTTTTTCACTATTAATTTGATTTATATGTATGTTTTAAATTTAGCATACTTTATTAGTGACATCCATTTAAATTTTATACCTATTATTTAAAGGTTTAATTTTTATGTAGTTTAAACTATTCAAGTGAGCATGGATTTATGCTCTTTCATTATTTCATAACATTGAATACATTAAATGAGTTAATGGCGGGCATAATTTTTAGTCATAATCTTATACATTTTTATCTTATAATTGAAATTTGAGAATAATATGGTTACATAAGTAAAGTTTTAGAAGATCTTATTTCTTTCATATCATCACCTTTACAGTTTTAAATTTTAATGTCAAGGATTTTTTAAAATTATATATACTAATTGAAAAATTTAAGAATAATCAAATATATAATTTTGTTAAATCTATATCATTTATATTTTTAAGCATATATTTTTATGTTATTCTCATTGTATAAAACTCACATTTCAATAAATATACTTGAATATCAATGTGTAATTCAATCAGTTTAACAAATTGATTATTTCTAAGTCCAACATAATTTTGAATCTCAACAACACCATACAATATATGATTGTAAAGGAGAAAAGTACACACCTTGCACTTTTATCTTTTCGTTTTATACCTCTTTGCATACATGATCATGATCTTATGGGTGCCTTTCTAGAATTAATCATTTTTCCTATATGATTATGGTCTTAAATGACCTTGGATCCTAAAATACCATAACTTATGTGTCTTGGGTTGTGTATTTAAAGACACCATCCTAATTCATTACATCATCATGTAGAAATCAAATATAACATAGAACATCTAATTTAAATAGGACAACACTCACATATTTATCATTAACATTACAAGTCTAACTATTGACTGAATTATCTCCATCAAAATTTAACTTTATTTATTTTCTATCTCCACCATCATTGAACCAATATAAACCTTGACTACTAACAAGGAAGTCAATCACTCTTCCTCATTATTATAACACACTTTAGATATTTGTAGAGGTTGTTTATTTTCTTCTAAATGATATACACAAGTCACATCCACTAATTAAATTATCTTTGAACATCATTAAAGAGTTCCCTTAGCCACATAAATTATGAATGCAAATCAATACAAACACATCCTAGGTTAGTGCACCTTGGCTAATATGAGGGGGTTAGTAAGATTTATTTTGAATTTAAATTTTAACTTTAGGGTTTAAATCCATGACTACATAAGTGATCTAGGTCAAGTTTGCATTTGAGGATTTGATACATGCCGACAATTAAAGGATCTAAGAATCAAGGCTAAATATTTGGGGATAAGTGACAACACAATTGAAATATAATGATGCCATTAATTGAATTCATATAAAAATATACTGCTTGTAAACTTTTTATTACATTTAAGATGCTTTAATCAAAACAAACTGAAAACAAAAGATGAAAGAACATAGGTATGCAATTTTCACCATTCCAATATGAAGTTAGACTTCCAACTTTTTGGTTGCAATATCTAACACAAACTTATTAAAGAAGAGTGAACACCTACTTACCACGAGACAAAAGAATATATAAAATCCACCTTGATTCAAAGATTAACAATAATCAAAAGAAACTTTATTTTTATTTTAAATATTTTTATCGTCTACAAATAAAACTCAAACAAACATCTAAATCAATTGATACTCAAACTCTTTAAAAGTATTAACATTTAATTGATAGCTTAAAAATTCTTACCAAAACCAAACAAAAAAGACAAAGAATCACCACCTAAAATTACCTTAATTTCATTTTCAATATTTAAATTTGAGTCTCTACAATTAATCATTTCATGTGACTAAAAAGACTTTATTTGGAAACCAATACTATATAAATGATTCCTTCACAACAATTACAACCCCTTACTACAATGTAAAGCCCAAGCAAGAGAAGGCCCACAAGGAGAATGACAACTCTAACTACCCAAGAGGCTAATATTATAAATTTTTTCTTCCTTTAAAACAGGTAAGAGAAAATAATGTAATGTTCTCCGCATTTCTGCAAACATATATTAAAATATTAAAAAACCTTAGCCAAACGGCAGACAAATCCATAAATTTTTACCAGACGCATTTGAATTTCATTTTTGGCGAATTTCGTCTTCATTTGAACCCACGTCAAGCTTTCCCCACACTGCATTAAGTAGAGACCCAGACTCCACCCAATTAAATGTCGTCACGTGGCGGAACAGCCGTGAGCTGTTAAAGGCAGACAAGAGGTCTTGTATCGCACGGCTCTCAGGAGTTGGGCAAAAAGGCATCGAACGGAAAAAAACTCACAGGATAGATAACTTTACTTCACGGATTTTTCTCGTCTTGTGAGTGCCTGTAGATCGAACTCTGGATGTCATGGGCAGGGATTGAGCTCTTCTTTATTGTAACGGAGGAGCCGAGGGTTCGAGGTTGCGGGTTTGATTTGCCTACAGGTGGGGAGGCGAAGGCCAAGGAGCGGGAGAGGGTTTAAATTTTTCTTTCCTTGCATGTGACAGCCGCGGGGACTTAAAGTAGAGAGAGTATAAAAGTTAGAGTTTCGAGGGTTTGAGAGATGATGATCCCCAACAGGAGGGGGCGCTGGCCGGGATGGTCTCCTACATCTCGCTCCTCGCCTGCGGTGGATGACAGGGCAGTTGCAGTGGTGGAGAAGAGCGGCCATGTGACCGTGGGCTCAGGTGGCAGCGCCGGGAAGGCCACCGTGGAGGCCCCACCGAGGAATTCTTTAGACGGGAATGGCCGGTTTGTGGCAACGGCGGCGGCGGCGGCGGCGGCGGCGGCGGCGGAGCCTGAGGTCTGGCGGCGCTTCAGGGAGTCGGGATCTCTGGACCAGGACTCGCTCGAGAAAAAAGACAGGGCGGCTTTGCTCCTTCATATTAACAAACTTGACGCCGAGGTCAGTACTTGGATTATTATTTTTTTTGTTTGCTAAATTTTGCCCCAAAAGAACTTGTTAAATTAGCCCCTTTTTTAATTTTCTAAATTCCCTTGAAGTTTAGTTGTGGGAGTCACGAGTTAGGGATATCTTTTCTGTGAAATTCACCTACTACTGACACTCCTAGTTCTTTTAGGACAGGTCGCTGAGCGATTTGGATAAAACATTCTATAATGTCTTCCAATTTTGAACACGGGGGCCTGTTATGTGAGCCTGATACTCTTCCCAGTTGTGAGTTTTCTAAATAAACATTTTTTGTCCAAATGCTTACAAACTCTAGAACAAGATAATAAAACACCAGTCTCGGTTTCTAAGAGGAGTTTGGAAGAATTGAACTTGTGACCACTTCTGCGGTAAATTCTCAATTTTCAAGCAAGTACATCGGTGTCTTGAACGTGAACAGAGCTTCCTTTGTCATTTCTGGCAGTGATTATCACTTTTTTGGTGTTGCTTTGTAGATGGTGGTCCCATGGGTCGTTTTGGTCTCATAAAATCTCTATCCATCCCCCGTTTTTAAAGTTTTGTAATTGGTTAGCTAACTTAGCTTCCCTCTTTGTTAATTATAGTTGGAGTCGTACTGATCATCGAGTGAGTTGTCCACACGCTTAATATGCTGGCATGTGCTGGTCAATAAATGCTGCTAAGGTCTGTGCGCGCAAGCCGGGGTAGAATAAGCTAACATAAAACTCCTCTGTAATGTAGTTGAACGTTCATTTTCTTGTTTATCCGCTTCTCTCAATAATTTAATTCACTTATAGAATTCAGCTTACTTTTACTTCTTCCCATGCCGCAGAAATGAACTTGACCCAATTTATGTAAAAAAATGTATGATTTTAAGGTGCTTTGTTACCACAATAATGGCTTCGTTGAGAGCTGAATGAACAATAAGCACTCTATTGAGTAGTGTATACTGTATAGTCCAAACATTAACACATGAAGATAGAAATATATGATATTCTTCATTCTTCATAACCAATTACATAGAATAGTTTGGAAAAATTACTATCAGATACCACTCTTCTACACTTGTTCCATCTACTATAACACACTGTTTTTCTAATCTCAATCGTCAAATACAACAACAAATACTGTACATTCAACTCAACTATGGAATTTTTGGCAATCTACTTGCAATTTGTAATCACTTGGTTCCTTGTGAGCTTACATCACCTAGCAATTTATTTGCGTCTATCCTTAATGATATGAGTGTAAAAGCTTCGCTCTTGAAACGAAATTACAAAAGTTACTATTTTTACATTTGGATTGCATATTTATCTTTGACCACTTCCAAAACACCACCAAATAATTACCCACCTTTTCTTCTATAAAAATTAGAGTAATCAAGGGCATTTGATATCATATGTGAAGCTTGATTTAACTTATTTATATTTGCGTTACCCAACAACTTCACCTTTTCCAACAACTTTGCTATTACTTTAACTTTAATATCCACTCCCTCTTACACTTTATGGCTTACTTTGAAATCTTAACTTTTTGACTCAAACCATGCTGATATGCTTCTTATTTAACATGTGTTAAATTCATTTTGAATGGGAAGCCAAGGACCATTGGCATTTATATACCAAGAAATTCCCATCCTCCAATAGGTTATTCTTTCCTCCTTAATATCACTTCGTTAACTTTCCTTTGAATTAGTCCTTTATGGCAACCAATCCGGCTTGTTCAGTGCCTAATGTCTTTGCAAGATCAAATTTTTGTGCTCAATCTCCTCTTCCAAAAGGTATTCCTCTCTTGGTTGTATTTTGCACTTCTTTAATGCGGTTTAACCTCCAATTTCTCTCTTTTCCACTTCTCAGAGCAACTCAATTCACTAACAGTAAGATTCACTTTGGTTTTACTTGCTTCCTCTCAACTCAACTCAAATCAACTTTAACTTTTCTGAAGTCACTTCAGCAATGCATGATATTATTGTGCTCAGATGCCACAATGAGGGCTTTGTTGAGGATCAAAGGAACAACCATCAAGCAATCAACTGATTAGTGTACACTTTGGAAGCTAAACACTAAGAGATTGAGATGGAAATATTTAATATATGAATTTCTTCATTAATTCTCTAAAAACTCATTACATGAGATACTCTTGCAGAATTATATCTACACACATCACTCTTCTATATTTATTCCAACTATTAGCACACTTTTTTTCTATATCTACTCTCAACTATAATAACAAACAATATGGTTAACTGGACTAACAGGATTTTTTGGCTATTTCTTTGCAAGTTGCATTCATTATGTGCCTTGAGAGCTTTCCTCTCCTTGCAACTTCACTCATTGTTCTTAAGATAGGAGTCCAAAATATAAGCTCTTCAAAGGTAAGTCCAAAAGCCGCTATCTTACATTTGGATTGCATATTTATCTAAGTTACCGGTTCGGGTTCGGGGACGGGTTCGGGTAAGAGAACCCGGTACGTGGGTACGGGCAAAAATTTTTTAGGGGTTTGGGTACGTATGGGTACGTGTGTGTGTATATATATATATATTAATAATTTAATATATTATAAATCTATATATATGTATTATATATACAAAAAAATAAAAGAAATATAGAGAATTGTAAAACTAATCATTTCATTGATCAATGCCAAATGCCAAAGATAAATATTAAATGCCAATTGATAGTTGAAAAATATTCAAATAAAATTACTGAATAACAAAATGTAGTTCATGAAACATTGAAACATGATTCAATGTTCATTGTTCATTGTTCATGTGCTCATCAATCATCAAAAGGATTGTCAGAATCATCATGACTTGGATTTTGAGTGGTTTCAACTTCAAAATCATCATCATTTGAACCCAAAGCGGATCCAACACCATGTGATATGTCATCAATATCACCCACATCATCCATAGTGGCTCTAGCAAGATCCTGAATGGTTGCATCCAAGTCAGTAGACTCGGGTGCTACATCCCAAAGCCTCGCTGCCCCCTGCCTGTATTGAGGATCCTTACGTGACAGAAGACGCAAATTGGAATGAATATACACTAAGTCTTCATTTTTAGCCAACCGGTTACGCTTCACTGAGTGGATAAAGGAGTATGTACTCCAATTCCGTTCAGCGGCAGAAGAGCTTGCAACCTTGGAGAGAAAACCAACAAAATTAAAAATAAAATAAAAAAATGCAAGATAAATTCAAGAATGTTAAGTGTTAAATTTTACAATACAAGTGGCAAAAAAAAAAAACTTACTTGTGAGAGGATCTTGATTGCAAGAGGTTGGAGGTACATATAATCTTGACCATGGAGGTACCACCATGTAAGACCATCCATTTTGTATTGGTCTCTAGCAACAGAAGCATTATGATTTTTTGATTTTCCTGTGACAAACATTCCAAATTCTCTCATGACACTTGCATGCACTTCTGGATCACTGAACATTCTACTAAATGCCGTCTTATACCCATTAGCAACTTCAGCATCTCTATATGGCGGTATTCTCCCTGGGATAGAAAGTACTTCAGTGGTATAGTACCTCGGAGATAGGGCATATGCAAGGAGGTGCAATGGAGTTGTCATCTTGTTCCAACGATGAAGAACAATTGCTTCCACCCTTTTGTACAAGGTGTCTTCAGGATCATTCTCTTTTTTTTGTATTTCTATTTTTATTTTTTCCAACATTGTGTCCATGCTATCATAGACATCCCCCAAGCATGGTTCATCTGTATCAGCAAACCGAAGCATAGACATGATAGGTTCGGTGAATTCCAATACATAATTCACACGATCCCACCAATCGTCATTCAAGATCAATGCCTTGACTTTTTGGGCCCTCTCTGAATTTGATTGCTTCCATATACCCCATTGGTTGCTAATAACCATTTGACTCAATGCATCTTTCACCTTCACAAGTCGTCTCAGAACAATTGTGTGAGATGCAAACCGGGTCTCGGCAACCTAAGAACATGTTAATAGTAAGTTAATAACACATTTAAAATATGTAAATAATGCAAAAAATTATTTTATTCAATTATGTAAAACATGACATAAATGATAAATGAAACTAAATAAATTAAATTTTAAAATTTACCTTCAACAATTCCAATGTTGAAAAAGTTCTGAAAATTGCTTGTGACATATGGTGGTTTGTCACAAACATCTGGATCTCCTCAGACTCCTGGTATATTTCTTTCACCCACTCTATTTGGTTGCCAATTGCTTGCATCACCAAATTGAGGGAGTGTACGGTGCACGGTGTCCAAAAGATGTGCTCATATCTAGCCTCTACCAAAGCACCTGCAGCCCTGCAAACTTTTGCATTGTCCGTAATTACTTGGACAACATTTTCACTACCCACCATCTCTATGGAGTCAATGAGAATCCTGGAAATGAACTCTGCATCTTTCACTTCCCCTTCACAGTCAACCGCCCTCAAAAACATTGCCCCCTTGGGGGACACTGCAATAACATTAATCAATGGACGGTTTTTGCAATCTTTACATCCATCGGAAACAATAGATACACCTGTTTCAACCCAAGAATCTCTAATTGGTTTTAGTTGGGCCTCTACATATTTCTTCTCTTTTTGCAATAAGGTGGTACGCACCTTTTCATACCCAGGACTTGTGAAATCAGGAGGTGCACTATTTATTGCTGACACCATGTCCTTCCAATATGGTGATCTCACCAAGTTGAATGGAAGACCATTGGCATAGAGGCAACGTGCAATTTTTTCTTCAGCAATATCTCTTGCCTCCATTTTAAATGCCTTCTCTAATGGACCTCTCTTGCGGGTGGTGGTTTCTGGTTCTTCATCTTCTTCTTCCGTAGAGGGTATAGACAAGAAGGGATGTCTAGAGGGCCTAACTATCTGATGAGTGGGTAATGTTGTTTTTTTCTTTCCGGAACTATAACTAGTTTGTTTTCCTCTTGCAACCGAATTGTCAGCATCTTCTTGTTCTTTTATAAATGCTGCTATTTGTACAGCAGAAAACCCCTTCTTATCTGGGCCCACACACATATTAATCCCTTTACCACCAGGGCCCATAAAATGAAGTTTCACTCGGTAGTAGGAGCTATTATATTGTACATTGCAAAAATTACACTTCCAAACAAACCCCCCACCTCCAGGAATTTGTGAAATTCGTGTGGTATGTCTCCATAAAGGAGATCCTTTATCAATTTTGAACTTTTGGCTTCCATCCCCACCCACTGAACTTTGACTACTGGCCATTGTTGCAATCTATAAAAAAAATGAAAAAAAAAAATATATTTGAAAAACTTCTTCACAAACTTGAAAAAATTCATCAAAAACTAAGAAACTTAAAAAAATTCATCAAAAGATTGAAGAATAGGGTTTAAATGCATACCTTGAACACTTAAATCTCCTTTGTAGAAGCTATTTGCCACTCCACAATCGATCTCCTTCAAATGCAATCACCTCCCTTCAAAATGCTAAGATGGAAAGAAACTATGGAGAGAGCAAAATGAGAGGTAAAAATGAAATGTTTTAGTGTTGAAACGCCTCATATTGGGTCGTTTTAGGGTTAAGAGGCAAAATAGAATTAAAAAATTGTTTTTTTTTTTCACTTTTGGGCCCACTTTTTAAGTGCTGGGCCGTGGGTTCTCAATGGTTCGCCGGGATACGCGGTTGGTACCCCCGGGTCCACGTACCTTTGGGCAGGGTACTCGCTGGGCACGCACCCTGTGAATACCCAGCGCGTACCCACAGGCGAACCCGTACCGGGTTCGCACCCAAACCGGGTTCGAGGCCTGTGGGTACGAATCCGGTAACTTAGATATTTATCTATACTTATAGTATTCCATGGAGTTTTGGAATGGGGTGAACAGGATGAATTTCAGGGACAGAGCAACTTTGAACCCAGATCTGGGGATGGTGGTTGGCAGCACAAGTATAATTATATCCAGTGTATCAAGTTTCTGTTGAAGGTGCATGTTGTTTGTCCATGTGGAATGACATCAATATTTTTTCTATCAAGTGTAATATTAAGTCTTGAATAGAGAAAAAATGTATGTTTTATGAAGATTTATTGAATTGCTGCCTACTGGTTCTTCATTTACTGTCATATATATTATTTGTACCAGAGAATTGTAAGTTCCTTTCCCACATTAGCTGTAGACATTTTTCTGTTTTAAAACCTTTCTTGTTTTATGAAGCGTTATTAAATTGCTGCCTACTGGTCCTTCATTTACTGTCATGTATATTATTTATACCAGAGAATCATTAAGTTCCTTATTGCTGTTTCAAAACCTTTTTTTAGCTTATCAGGAGTGCTCTTTTAAGGATATGGCTCAACACTTCTTTTTCTCATCAGTGTAGGAAATTAATATAAATAATAAATTCATTGTCTTAAATTTATTTTCTGATTACAGGTTTATGAGATCAGTTGTGAGACCTGAATTGTCAGACCATAAAATATCTCCACAGTCTGATAGAGAAAAATTCAACAAAATATAAATGAAATTATAATGTCTGATATTTTACTAATTGAAACGCCTCACAATATTGTTTAAATGTTAATTTGTAAAATGCATATCAACTCATATATGAACTCTTGCTCTTATATTTCTTCTGATTATCTTTTTGGTCTTTTACAGCTGTATGATTATCAATACAATATGGGGCTTCTCTTAATAGAGCGCAAGGAATGGACATCTAAGTATGAACAAATGAAACTTGCTCTAGCTGAAGCTGAAGAAAGTCTGAAGCGAGAACAATCTGCACACTTGGTTGCCATAACAGAAGCTGAAAAGCGAGAAGAAAGCTTGAAGAAGTCGTTAGGCGTTGAGAAACAGTGTGTTTCTGATGTAAGGATACTGTTTATCTATGCCATGTGCTCTTCAATTATGACCCAATTTGAGTTTACTTATTACAAGTGCACTGGATATGCTTCTAATTATGTGAGGAAAATATTGTTGTCTAAATTTTAGGTGAGCTCTAGGTTTTGATATGTACACATCTTCTGAAGCTTTATTTTAATAGCTATACATTTTAATCACCTTAAGAATTCCATATTCTAAATGCATAGTGTGTAATCCTCAATGATGATAAGTTGGATCTTTTATAAACCTTTTCATGCAGTCCAACATGCTATCCAATCTCGATGTCATATTTGTCATAGAAAGTTTATTATTATTATTTTTTTTGTCCGAACATTGTGAGGGATACTTTTGGCATCAGTTTTGAGATTAAATGTAAAGTTTGCTTTTTATGTTCCACAAATAGTGCATAGGGATTAGATTTTCATAATCCCATGGCTGAACAAATCCACCCTCCAAATGGCAGATCATTTACTGGAGAGTTTGTTGTTTTGTTATTGAGAGTTGAAAATCAAGCTGTTCATTCTTGGCTTGTCATTTGATGATTATGATTACAGATTTAACCCTACAGAAATTTGCAAATTTTGAGGTTAAGGTTCAGTAAATGTAGGGACTCCCTATGTGACATTGTTAGAAATTATTATTTGACGTTTAACTTCATATAGTCTGTGGACTGCTCTATATTTCACTGTTTCAATTGCATTTTTCTGAAAAAAAGTAATCTGTGGGCTTATCTAATATTTTCAACAAGGATTTTTCAGCAACATCACAAATTGTTACGAATTATCTGTTTGGTTGAGCCAGTTTGTGCAAGAGAAGAATCACTTGTTCCATAATGACATTAATTTTCCTCAAATCGTGTGATCATTCCAGTGTGGCATACTTGTAAGTTTGTCATGAATTCTTTTTACAATAAGATATTTTTAATGAAAAAACATGACATAAGTATGCAACAACAGTACGGAATTCTCAATTTCACAACAGATATGAACTGAACTATACTTATGTTATGTTTTACTTTCCCTTTATTTTAAAATTCTTTTTTGTGCTTTTTTGTACCTTAGTTTTGTCTAAAGGCTTGGAATGAGGATAATAATTAAGTAATTTAAAGCTAAGTAGCCGGTTCGCTGGGTTTTGGGCTGGGTCCCGGTCCTGGTTCGCTCCTGGTTCGGATCCTGGTTCGGTTCGCGTGTGGGTTCGCCTATGGAGAATGTGATTCAAAAACCCTCCTAATAACACCCATCCACGCAGAGTAAATAAACTTAAATCCAAACGTGTTGCATTACAGATCGATAAGAGGCAAAAAAATCATGATATTGAAAGATTTCGTGTATGAAGAGAAAGAAGATGTACAAACCATTTTGGATTCGCCTCTGCACTTGTTCCGGTTGAATGTGCTGCAGCAGCTACCCTTCGCTCTCACGAATGAATGAAGTAAAAGAGAGGTTTCAAATGTTAAGCTCAAAACCCTAATAAACTCTTTCGAGCCTTCAAACAAACCCTAGCCGTCGATTTGCTCAACGTATTTTTTGGTTAGCTTTTAAAAGCCCATATACTATAGTCTAATGGTGAAATTAGCATATAGAGGTATTTTTAAGCAATGTATTAAAAGTGTCTTGTTTTCCAGAATTTAATGATATAGTTTTTAGTGAAATTTATTGATTTATATTTTATGCTTAGTGGTGAGTTTAAAAGTTTCAGTATTTAGTATTTATGCTTACATATTTATTATTTCCTATATAATATTATTATTAAATAATAAATAGTATAAAGTATTATTACTAATTTATTATTTATTAAATATAAATTATATAACTAATAATTATTTTATTTTTATGGATTTATAGTTTTATGATGTAAATATTATATATATATTTACATGTTTTTGTAATTTGTACTAACGAACCCAAGACGAACCGAACCCACCCCCAAAAATTTTTGCCGAACCGGCGAACCGAACCCGCGAACCCGAACCCGAACCCGAACCCGAACCGGCTTAGATTTAAAGTAATAGATACTTCGCTTTAGAACATATTACACTTCACATAAACTGAAATTTGCAACTAGAAAATCAACCCTTAACTATCTAATTTTGGTGGTGATTGGCGCAAAGAAAATGGGTATATTACAGCATTCAGGAGATTTTTAAATTGTGTAGAATATTGTGTCAAGATTCTACAATAACTAAAATGTAGGACATGCTAACTGTGTTTTGAGTAATTGGCTGATTTAAGAGCAAATGATAGTATCTCCAAGCATACGCTACATTATCCTCAGAATTTTGGGTTACATTTTGTAATTAGGAGTGCTTTGCTTCCAAGGCACGCTTCGCTTCCAAGGCACCTGGGAGCTGCAGCCTGCAATAATGTAGTTGTCTACCATTTTAAACAAGATTGATTTCAATATGCCCAGTTTGAGTATTAATTTTTAATCAAAACTTAGCAAATTATGTTGGAAATAACCCCTTTTCTGAATTGTTTTGAAGTAAGTTTGCTAATCTCTGTCACTTTATTTTTCAGCTTGAGAAAGCTTTACATGAGATGCGTTCTGAAGTTGCTGAACAAAAGTTTATATCTGAGAGTAAGCTGGCACAAGCTCGTGACATGGTGGCAAGTACAGAAGAGAAGAACCTTGATGCAGAATCAAAGTTGCATGCAGCTGAAGCTTTGCAGGCTGAAGCAAGCCGCAAGCATGCAGAGACAGAAAGAAAATTGCAGGAGATTGAAGCTATTGAAAGTGCTCTTAGAAGAGAGCATCAATCCTTCAAGTCTGAGTATGTAATGGCAGTAATTGCTGATTTCTTTGTCTTGTGAATCTTCTTATTCACCTATACCTTAAGTCAATACATGCTGTGTCTACTTCTGCTGTCAGCAACGTGCTTGGTTATGTGCATCTGTATGTTATATATACATAAAATTAGCTGTCGAATTATTGCTTTTAATAATGTATATGGTTATACTTCAACTATGAAAAGATCAATACAGACTCTGAGTTTCTTTCTTCCTGTTTTCTTTTTGGAATCCTTTGAGATTCAGTGTAATTGTTTGGATAAGCTTATTCTTTATGCCTGCAATTATTTGTGCAGAAGTCAATTCTGTTAGGCAATTAGATTGTGTTTTCAGCTATGTTGTATTATCTTGTGTTATCAGTTCAACTTTCTACTCTACTGAATTATTGGCTTGTGCTAAAATGATATTATGGATGTTCTTTCAGGCGTGAGGCCCATGAGGTAGAGCTATCCCTTGAAAGACGGAATCTGATCGATTGGGAGAAAAAATTGCAAGATGGCCAAGATAGATTGCTTGAAGGACAGAGGTTACTGAATCAAAGGGAAGAGTACACAAATCAGAGAGATGAGGCTTTGAAACAAATTGAAAAGGAGTTGGAGGATGCCAAAAAGCAGATTGAGAATGATCATTCAACCTTAAAAGAGAAAGAGGCAGATATAACTGTTAGGTTGACAGCTTTATCCACAAGAGAAGAGGTTTGCTTTTTAGGATTTTGTAAAATAGGATTTTGCCATTATAATAGATTAAAGTTTAAACCATAAAACTTATATGACCATGTCTCATTTTTACTTTTTCCTTTTCAGAATGCTGTTAAAAGAGAAATTCTTATTGACAAGAAAGAGCAAGAATTGCTTGTCTTACAAGAGAAACTTGCCAATAAGGAGAATGTGAGTTTCTGGAAAGGATTCATGATATGGAATTCAATAATTTCTGGTTGATGTCTAAAATACAATGTTAATCAGATCATTTTATTCCTTTGCTCTGTCCTAACGTCTTTACAAATATGTAGTGATCTTTTAGCATCCAGACAATTCTATTCTAAATGGGACCTAATAATTTTCTCCCTGTAAGTGCAGGAGGAGATCCAAAAGCTTCTGGATGAGCACAAGGCTATGCTTGAATCAAGGAAAATTGAGTTCGAAGCTGAGCTTGAACAGAAAAAGATATCAGTAGAAGAGGAGCTGGAAAAGAGGAGAAGTACATTGGAGTTGTTTGAAGCAGATATCAATTCTAAAGAGGAAAAGATTAGTAAAAGGGAGCAACAAATTGAAAAGAAAGTTGAAAAGCTGAAGGAAAAGGAGAAAGAGGTGGATGCAAGGTCGAAAACTCTCAAGGAAAGAGAGAAAATCCTAAAAAATGAGGAAAAGGAAATTACGATAGAGAAGAAGAAGCTGGATGGAGAAAGAGAGGAAGTAAATACTGAGAAGCAAGAGCTTCAAAATGTGAAGGTTTCTTTGGAAGAAGAGAAACAACAAATTTTCAATGAGCAGGAAAAACTTAAAGTCACAGAAAAAGAGAGAAATGAGCTGCAAAAACTTCAAACTGAATTAAAAGAAGAAATTGAAAATTACAGAGCTCGAAAGCAGGAAATAGAAAAAGTAGCAGAAGAGTTGAGATTGGAAAAAGAGAGATTCGAGAAAGAGTGGGAGTTTCTTGATGAGAAAAGAGAACAAGTGAAAAAGGAATTGGCACTGGTTGAAGAAGAGAAGAAGAGAATATCGAAATGGCTGCGAGAAGAAGAAGAAAGATTAAAACAAGAAAAATCTGCACTGCAGGAACGAATTCAAAACGAGACAGAGGCTCTTCATCTTGAAAAGGAAGCTTTTGCAGCTAACATGCAGCATGAACGAGCAGAGTGGCTTGAGAGTATTCGAAGGGAGCAAGCAGATCTCATTCGAGATAGTGAACTTCACAGAAGTGATCTGGAGAATAATATAGAGAAAAGGCAAGAGGAGATTGAGAAGTCTTTGCAGGAAAAGGAAATTGGATTTCAAAGAGAGAAAGAGAGGGAGACACAGCATATCAGAGCACAAAGGGAATTGGTATCCAAAGAAATGGAAGAGATGAGACTTGAAAGGAACAAGCTTGAGAAGGAAAGGCAAGAGATTAGCACAGGTCGGCAGCATGCAGAGATGCAGTGGATTGAGATAAAGAAAGATATTGTAGAACTCCAACTCCAGAGGGACAAGCTTAAAGAACAGCGAGAATCTTTGTGCAAAGAAAGAGAAGAAGTTTTAAGATTGTTTGAGCAGCTTCAGAAATTGAAAACAGAGCTAAATATAAGCGAGGATGGATTGGATCTGATTGCAAATAAAGGTGGAAATCGTAGGTCTGGGGATGACCATGGTTTCTCTCTGGAAGCGGTCCCACAAAAGATTTTTGGCACACCTGCATCTGCATCTGCAAAGGGTGATCCCGAACCTTCTTCTGGAAGAACAGTTCCAAGTGCTTTGGGAACACCAGGCCGTCTGTCATGGTTGCAGCGATGTGCTACAAGGCTTTTTAACCAATCGCCATCCCCTGAGAAAATGATTGATTCTACAGGCCGAAAAGAAGAAACTGATAGATCACCCACAGTGGTACCTGAATCTACTGGTGCAGAAAGTGAAAGAATGACTGGAGAAATTGTTGTAGGATTAGAAATTCAACCCACATTCTCAGCAGATGATCAGAATCATGATACTGGAGTTGAAACAGAAGTAGATGCTCAGGAGCAAGGTATAACTAAATCTTCACCTGCTGTAAAATTTGACCATTCTCCACCATCCCGCTCCAAAGGGAATGGATCCAAGTCAAATGATAAATCAAAAGTTAAAGTTTTCAAAAGAACTCGATCCATGAAGGCTGTTGTAGAGGATGCCAGGGGAATTGTTGACATCCCTTCTGATCAGGAGAAGAATGAGTCTGAAAGTAGACAAGAACACCTGCAAAATCAATCGGCAGTTCCAGATAATAGGCAGGACAAGGAAGGAAGGGCAGGTGGAGATAAAGCCAATTCTGCTCAAGAAATTGATGACAGCAACAGGGAATCACTTGCCAATGATAAAAGATCGACCAAGTCTGGAAGGAAAAGGCGACGTGGATATTCATCTAGAGTCACAAGTGAGCAAGATGCAGATGATTCTGAAATTCAGTCAGAGCTTGCTGCAGGAGGGCGCAGAAAAAGACGGCAACAAGGCACAGCAAATGGTGGTAGCTCAGGGTTAGGAACTCCTGGAGGAAAGCGATACAATTTCAGGCATTCTACCATGTGAGTTGGCTGAATATGTGGAATTTAGCTTTTCTTGTTTATGAAACATGATGTGAATTTTTCTCTGATAATGCTCACCTTTGTGCATGTGTAGTGCAAGTTCTGTAGCCACTCAAGCACTATCTATGGATGTTAAGGACAAGGTTGTTGCCCAACCTGAAGAAGAAGAGCCGAAGAATTTGCAGGGGGCTTCATCAGGCAAGGATACAAAGGATAGCCGGGAAGATTCTTTAGATAAAACTGCAATGGTGACTTCAGCCCAAGATAGTGACAACAATATTCTTCAAGGGGAGACACAGGACACTCCAAGATACCCTGATTGTGGTTTGGAAGATGCTGTTGAGGATCTTCAGGAGGTTTTATCTCATGAACTTACAAAGGTATTCATTTCATTTTACACATAAATTTGTTAAGGACCAGTGTATGCATTCTGTTGTTTTGTATCCTTGTTTTATTTTTAGTATTACTCAGAATACTAATCCTTAGAAAAAATTTAGGACAAGACCTGGATAAGAGATGTATAAGGCTATAAGTGGGGAGTCCACATGTAGAAGTTTTTAGATTGTGGGGATTACTGTCTTAATTGCAGTTTGGTTCTATGCAGCATGACTGGAATTGGGCAACTAATTGCCAAGATCCCAAGTTACTGGGTTCTTTCCCCAAATCCCCTGTACCTATATCCAGTTCACGACTCTGGGCTGGTCTATGTTTTGAAATGGCTGGGTTACATTCTAATTTTTGTATCCTGCTCCAGCCAGGGAGAACTTGTGCTGAGCATGCTTTAAAAAAAACATATGCAAAAGGAAAAAGTCCAAAAACGTAAATGTTCATGAATGCTCAAGTTTGAATCCCCTTATGTTATGCGTTTGCCATTATTTATTTGATTTTGTTTGTTTAGCTAGAACTAATGTAATAACCACTTTTGGTTACTACTTTCTTTCTTTCTTAACTATTCTCATCCCTCTACATTTTACAACACAAATAAAATAAAATAATTCTTAAAATAGTTCTAAATTAAAATAAATTAATTCTTAAGTAAATAAAATTAGTATAGATATCCTAACTACATCTATCTAAAGAACACTGAGAGATATCAGTTTGGAGCTATTTTATTTACTTAAAAGTTATTTTACTGTATCTACTTTGTTCTCTTTATTTTGTGGTAATACAATAGCTTTACTTTTGTATGTAATATTTAATTTTACTTTTGGAAAAGCCACCATTTATTATTTTTGTAATTCTAATTAAAAAACCATTGATTTGCATATAGTATTTTATATTTATATTTTATAGTTTAACTTCATTATTATTTTTAATTAAATAAAAATAGTAAGCAATCCAAATAAAATAAAGTAATTCTTAAACATTTATAAAGTCAAATAAAATAATTGTTAAGTAAATAAAAATATTTCTAAATAATTTAAATAAAAATAATTTTTAAATAGTGTTAAAGTAAAATAAAGCATCTCATAAGTAAATAAACTCAAGACTTATATCTCTCAGCTCTTTTTAGATAGATGTATCTATACTAGATTTTATACACAAGGTCAGAAAGTAACAATCTTCATGTCTTATTGATTGATTTTAGATTAGATGTACCTTGCTCTCTTTTATGAACATGTACTCTTTTATGCTGTTGTAGCTATTATTCTTTGGAAAGATGTGTGAAGAATTTGTTGGGTATTTGACATAACTGACATACTAACTACACACACACCGCACACACGCATGCACACACACACACACACAGCTGAAGCCTAGGCAAACTGTACCTGTACACTTTCCCATGCTGGACTGGCAACTCAATCAAAATTATGATTAATCATTGGAATTGTTCATGGCAATGGGTATGTGGGTACAATACACTGGTATGGCAAATTTTGGGGGTGGGTGGTGTGGGTATGTCCATACAAAAAATATATAAAAATTATAACCATATACATATTTGCAGCCTAATAAATATTAAATAAGAATTAAATTCAAAATGTCACATATTATACATTCACTAAACAAAATTACCATAAATATTACAAGTTTGAAATAATATAGTAATACCGATTCAATATCAATTTAAACATTTAATTTTTTCTTTTAAAATTTAAATTATTGAAATTTAAACAAATTTCAAAAAGTAAATACATTTACTATAGTATAATAATAATTTATAAAATAACAAATATTAACAAGGAACTTACACTATGAAAGATTATTTTTTAATTTTTAACAATGTGAAAGTAAAATTTTTGAATGGGAAACAAAATATGAGATAATTCTATGATATTGGAATATAAATATAAATATAATGTGATGATAAATTTTGCAATCATTCCATTATTATGCATATTTATTGTTGCTTACAAACCAAGGTTGTGTTTAGCATATGCAGGCTAAGGGTGTGAAGCACCCAACAACAATCCCCGACAGGAAAGGGCCTAATGAACAATTTTTAATTAAATTTGATCAACTACTTAACAAACCTTCTTGTAAGCCATGGGAATGATTCTAGTTACCAGCAAAAAAACTTTGGAAAATAGCAGCCAAAGCAGAAAACAACACTACAAGCTGAGAGATTCAAACCCTTTTCTGGAATGAAAACAAACTAGGAAGGAGCCAAGGGCTGCTTCTTCCCTCTTCTAGAGAGGCTCCTTGGCTTCTAAATATTAAATAACGATGCTCAGCTTCTGTTTTCCTGCCCCTCTGCTTCTTGGTGGAGGTAGAAAGAGTATCTAGAGATGGGAGAGGGGAGCTGTCATATTTCACAGCTACACAAGTGTCCTTTGAAGGCACAATCTTCCAATCTATCGCACTCAGTCAAAAGCATGGTATATTTATCCCAGAGAAACCTGATTTTCACAATCAGTCTCCTCTTTTGTTTTTTCAGCCATCAACTTCTGCTGACGGTTTCCTTTGAGGCCATAGTTTGCTTTTGTCAAAATAATCTTTGATTAGGAAATTGTAAGGAATTTTTTGTAGGACAAATTTCATCTTCAAAATCATCAAACTTTGAATCCTCTGATTCCTCCCCACTTGAAAGGAAGCTCCCACCAACAGCCTCACTAATTGGAGAGACCACTTTGGTGCCATCTTCTTTGTTATCCATTGATGAAGAAATATGGGCTTCCTTAGTATGATTTGTCATGAACTAGCCATGGTTTTGTAAGATGAATTCAGAGTCTGGCTTTTTGATTTTTTGGATCCACACTGCAGCTTGGGAGAAGAAGCCTTGAGAGAGCTGCACCCTCGCTTGGAATGTTCCATTTGATTGAAATGAAAATAGTGAAATGAAAGGCCTTCATAATTTATAAATTGAATCCAAGGGGCACGTGCCAAACAGATATGGATGGAGTGTGGAAGGGGCTTGGAAAATCAATCATCGCACACACTCTTAACAAAATGATTCTGTAAATCTTCTGAAGATGATGGATTGATTCTAATGAATCTCCCAACCTGTTCCACAAGAAGTGTTAAAAGATCAGCATTTCACAAGAGTAGGGACCATTTGCCCATACAAATTCATGATATGCCAAAAAGCCTGTTAGAGAGCAAAGTTACCAAAGGATTGATGACAGAGGGCCGAGATTCTTCTATTCATCTTTTAATCTCTACTATAAGGACAGACACCTGCTCATGCAATGAAAAATGATAGGCTCTCCAAATTTTCAATGGCATAGTCAAATTGCTGATCTGGCTCTGGAGAAGAATGGAAGAAAGAAATAGATATGTTTCCAGGGAGGAAAGAAATGGGTTGTTTGACTCCAAACCATGGTGGAATCCCAATTCAGCTGGGCATCCTCAGAGAAGCGGTCTAGAGGAGGGGGAATCAAGCTCCTTGTCCTGCCCTGTGCAAGTAAATATTGGAAGAAGGTGATGCCATAACTACAGGACTATGGACAAGAGAAGGCACAGAGTAGGTGTCCACCTGCAATAGAAGGATTTTATAAAAGGCCTGGAAAGTATGAAAGGGGCAGCAGCATTTTGCAAGTTGGATAGATTGGCCTAACCTCCTGCTCATCTTCCTTTGTAGTATCAGAACCAATATCTCTGCCTTTCAGATGCAATCCTAACTACTGATTCCTACAATCAGTGTTCTGTTTGCTGATCGGCTTGGTAATCTATGTAGAAGCCATCAAAAATCCCCTGTGAAGAGCATGCTTCATCTCTATGGTTTCCAATCTCCTTCCTGCTTGTTATAACTCTCACCAATCTTGTGATATCTCTCTACCTCATGCTATTGCCATCCAAAAATAAAAGTTAAAGCTATTAGTTTAATCAAGGTTTAGTAATTAAAATATAAATTTTTTACTCTGATGAATGGTCCCCAATCCCCACAACTAACAAATTAACGTTCCACTTTCTTGCAAGGTTTAATATTAATATATAAATTACTATAAAATTTGAAAGTTTTAAGCACACAATTATTTTAGCTTCTAATTAAAGTTACACTAAATAACTTTTAAGTGTACAAAAAATGTTTCATAAGCATCGTGTTGCTTTTGTCTCCTCTATTGGGAAAGGGAAAGAGTGCAGCCACATAGAAATAGAAGCACAGAACGTATGTTACCAGGGTCTCCTATTTGGGCTCCTGTGTCTGCTCCAGGAGCGTCCCGGTTCAGGAGTGCCCCGAGAGCACCCCAGACACCCTGGGTTCCCTATGGGTACGCTGCGTACCCACAAGGAACTCGGGGCATCTGGGGCGCTCCTGTGAGCGCCAACGCCTAGGGGGCACCAAAAAAAAGGTTAAAAATATGAAAACAAGTTGCAAAAAAGTGCAACTTAAACCCTAAAACGCACTTCAAAGCCCCATTTCGCTCCTTTCAGAATATTGAAATTTTGAACTATCAATTGGCATTTATCTTTATCACCTACCGTTGATCAATGATGAAGTATCATACTATCAAATGTATTTACAATTCTGTATAATTTTAAATTTTTTGCATATATATATTATACAGCCGTACCCAAACATACCATACCCGAGATTTGTTTTGCCATACCGGCGTACCCGTATTCTGTACCCGTACCCGATCCTTACCAGAACTGGCAACTTAGCACAGAACCATGCTCCTTATGAACATGCAAACATTTCAATGAAACTCATGACTACATACAGATTGAAAATGGAAAAGATAGAAGTGCATTAAAACTTTGTTAGCCTCTGGATGGACCTTCAGTGGAAAATGAATGATTAAAGCGTGAAAAAACTGCAAACCTGTTCATGACAGAAAATACACAGAAAATTTAGTCTTAATAATCTGACACAGTGAATAACCGTTGAGGTTTTTGCATTTGCTTTTGATGTCTTTCATTTTTACTATTCGGTTTGGATGCGTTTGTTTTTTGTTTGAGATTTTTCTCACTTTTGCCTATTTCGTATATGGTTTTGTTCTTTTTCAATTTAAAAAACTAAAAATAAAAGAAGTCTGAAACAGTTCAGACTTCTTTGTCCAGGTAGTCCAAACTAAACTATTGTAAGGATTTTTAAACCTGAGGGACAACCCAGTGAAATGCTAACATCATGTACTTTAAGGAGATTCTTAGACTGGGCTCTTTATTATAACCTTCAAGGCACTTTCCTTGTGTATGGATGAACTATGCCAACATATGCCTGGTTATTATCTTCAAACTTTTTATCTGATTCACCCTGCAACGATGAACAACAATCTGCACACTTTGGCTACTACTAATTAATATTGCATGGTCGACACAGGATTATTTCTTTGGGGGAAATCACATAGCCAAAATTCTCATAAAATAATCAGAAATCCCTATATTTTGCTTGAACTTCACTTTCAAGAGGCTAAACTCATGAAAACCAGGTATTTGATTCAAGAAACATGGTCGACACAGGATTATTTCTTTGGGGGAAATCACATAGCCAACATTCTCATAAAATAATCAGAAATCCCTATATTTTGCTTGAACTTCATTTTCAAGAGGCTAAACTCATGAAAACCGGGCATTTGATTCAAGAAACATGATCCCAATAGCAGTTGGCAGCCAGAAGGATGATTTAATTACTTGCATTATGTATAACACTGTTTCTCAATTGTGCAATGAAGATTAGTATGACAACATAACCGGCAAAATAGAAATAGAACACTAAATGGAGCATGATTCTTCCACAAAATTTGGAGATGGGAACAACTGAAAACAGGAATTCAAGTCCCATTCACTGCCAGACTGTCAAATTCTAGGTGCCAGTACAAAAGACAAATGGGGATCAGGGCATAACAAACACCCCAATGTAGGAAAATTATAGGAAAAAGCATGTCCCCACTGCAATCTTTTTTGTAACATTCCATCTAGTCACAGAAATGCTTCAACATTTTTTCTAACTTTAGGTTAGTTCTAAATCTCAATACAATTCATTAATTAGCGGTGAATTGGGATTGTTTGTAATTTGTATCCAACAAATATTATACAATGGTTTTATGTCCATCAGACTTTATAAGAATCATTTCAGATTCTGTCATAAAAAATTAAGACATGCACATCCAATCAGCTTCAACAGTTTCCCTTAAACAGATTTCCTAGAAATGGATGAACTAACTTTATTGCTCAGGTAGCATGAAATGTGAACAATATTGAAGGGGTTGTAGCCCGATTGGTGAGGATGGTCTGTGTCATGCCATCCCCCAAGGCCCAAATCCCTGTTGATATCTGATATGATACAGTGACTGTTAGGTTCAACTCCTAGATGTCTGATGAAATGGATCCCCTAGTCATGGCAATTTAGCCAAAGGAGACTTCTGATATAGGTGTGCACGTACTCGGCATGATATAACCAGCTGCTTAAGGATAAGGATGCTGATATCCTTGTAACTCAGTTGTATCCATTTGAAAAAAAAAGATTGGGAATAGTATAATCAATCGTAATTATGGACACAATAAATCCTCATAGTCTCCTACCATTTCTGAAGTTCTCCAACAATCATACAGCAGGTGCCTCAAAAGTTAAAATGTTTAAAAGACCATCCTCCTTGTGCATTGCAGCTGGCAAATTGATCTAGCTTTTTCCGTTTCTGTTTGAGCATCTGAACAATTGTCATGGCTAGCAAAATGTTAAGGAGAATAGAGCATGCCTGAAGATAAATTATATTAAATTTTCGTAACTGGCCAAACTAAGGGCCAAGATGCTCAAAAATGTCAAGATGCCTATGAGCACGGAAATGACTCAAATATCCAAAGATTAAAAAATTCTAAAACTCAATCTAGATCACCTAGGATGCAAGAAAAACTGGAAACTAGTAATATTCAAGAGAAAGGCCAACATCTTTGTTAATCACCACCAAAAAACTAATACGTAGCTTGATGAAAGCCTCACTGAAGGACCTGGGCTAAGATAGAAGGTAGGGCCCATTTCCTACCTTTACAACCCTAGCTGATCCTTATAATCACCTGGGTGTTTATAATCGATAATGTTAATTACAACTTGCAATTTGTGGAGGGCTAATAATACACAATGTTATCGGTTTTTTTGGTTTTGCCCATGTTTCTGAGTCTCGATAACACTGGATTTGGGTTCTGGATAACACTGGATTTGGGTTCTGGATCGATCCTGCTGCAAATTTGGTCAGGATGCATAAATGTCTATGTGGGTTTGTCCTGGATGAAGCTGGGCGAATCCACTTCGAACTTGGAGAAATCTCCAAGAACTCAGAGGAAGCCCAACTTCTTTTGATGTTTCTTAAATATTTTTTGCAGAGCCCTAATGCTATTTCTCTGTTTCTAAAGAAGCTATAGCAATATGTCCTGCGAAGTCTACATTTAACTAGAGGTGACAGGAGAGTTTGACAAAAGCCAAGTGCAGTGTGTTGGGCATTGGAAGTGGCTAAGGATGTTAATACAGAGACAGACATTTACGCCCCCTAGACATTGAGGAGGAGTTCTCTGTTAAGGTCAGGGAACCTGCAATTAAAAAAACTGTTTGCATTTTTTGTTAACGTCAGGGAACCAAACACTCGATACAAACCAGGAACAAATGAGCATGAACAGTTTTCTGTAAAGTAATGAAAGCCTTTGATTGTACATGCAAAACAACGGTGAGGGAACTTAATAGAATTAATATAAATGACCTAATCTTTAATATAATTAAACTTTGTATTGTTCATGCTTGATATGAACCATTCCAACATATTAATAATTTAATTTAATTAAATAGACCTCTTATATATAATTCATTAATTTAACCTATTTAATTTATAATCTTTAGTTATTTATAATTTTAAGTCTATATAATTGAGAGGCATTAATTTTTTATAATCTCGAACAACTTGATATGGGGAAGTTTTATAATAATAAAGTTCCTCCATATGATTAATGATTGAGTTTACGGGTTGTTTGAGCTACAAGCTATATCGCTAGTTCACCATCAGATTTGGGTTTTTGCAGTTTGTAGATATTTTTTTTCTGTTGGTATGGCGGAGTTCAACTGTAAAATATTTAAAAAATACATAAAAAATCATAAATATAACCATATAAATATAAAATAGAGTAAAAGTAAACAAATATAAATTAACAATAAATTTAGTTTCTAAATATAATTAAATTAACAATAAATAAGTAATTTGTAATATTATTAATAATAAATATATATTAATACTAATTAATAATAAATATATATTAATACTAATTAATAATAAATATATATTAATACTAATTAATAATTTAATAATATTAATGTATACAATAAATAAATTTTTTATAACATTTTAACGATGAAATGTTCATGCAAAGAAATTTACATCGATAATATGAAATCCTTAAAAATATTAGTCTTTCCAGAAAACAAGCTTATTAGTTATTACTATATATTTTTTAATCAAAATAACTTAACAAATGCAACATTATAGGAAAACGAAAAAAACAATATTATCTTAATTTAAGCAAGGGAATGATATCTCTGTTACATGAAAATTAAAAACCTTATTATTAAATTTAAGGGCTGATTATGGCACAACTACAAGTGCAGCGCTAAGTACCCATCCTTAACTATTAAGCAATTATAATTGACCAGAATAGAATTCCTGAGCATGTTTTTTGTGATATGTGGCTATGCCAATGTTAACCCCAAATGCCCAGGTGGGACCAGAAACATGTGTAAGCTGTTCCAAGATCCTTGTTTTTAAGCATGAATATTCACGAAGTAGAGATAATGAACCAAAGGAGATGAAGAAGGTCAAAATTGCATCTGAAATTACAGAGCTGAAAATGCTTCTCTTTTTTAAATGCTTTTTTTCTGATTTGACTGCATTTGTCTTGGTTTACGAGCGAATACTGGGCATGCTCAGGTACTCAGCTTCTACTGCAAACAAGCAAGTTGAGGATATGTATTATATCAGTTAGGAATGCTTTTGCTAGAGATTTCTTGTGCAATGAGAGGCTATGATCTGGTCCTAGTATGTGATCAGGTACAAGTACAGGGTTAGGGAATTTCCTGTATGGCACTCTTTTTAACAGGTTTGGTACTGCTGGATATGGCTGTACTACACACATTTATAATTTTTAATGGTTGATAATTGATAATATCATATATGTCATTGTCGAATCAATACAAAATAATAAATACATTCAGGATCTGCATCTTGCTCGTCATTGAAAGCATCAAAGCCATCACTTGGTTCAACTTCATCTGAACCACAAGCAACCGCAGTGCCCCTCACACTTGGAATGGTATTGGAGGTTTGTGTGGCTTGTCATTGTGAAATGAAGTAAAAGCAAGTGTTTTGTGTCACTTTTACGGTTTCTAAACAGGTTTTAGGTTACGTTACAACACACCAGTTCTCCTTTTAATTTTAAAGATTAATTGTTTAGAGTTTGGACATTTTTTTTTATAAATTTCAGTGGCTGTGGGCTCTCTTGGAAATGACCACACATGGCCTGGGTTTGAACAGGGGCCCTGGACTTCCCAAATGCACTCCCACTCCCCTATCTATCTGGAATATCATCAGGACTGATTCTAGCATGACCTGGTAACATAGGCTATTATTTGATGTGTAATAATCATCTATCAAGAACTTGACCATGAATGTTCGATTTTCCTCTCTATTAAGAACCTGACTTTGATCTGGTTCAGTTTTCAGGTTCCGTATAATTAGAATCTCCCACTTTATTTTCTAAGGTAGCTCTCACTATTTAAGGTTTTTGTGGAACCCTCATTTCACACTTGCATTTTTGAAAATTGCAAAAACATGTTAATGAAATTTTTTGAGGATAGAAATTCCAACATTCTTGGAAGATTGGTTCTGCACTTTATTTTTGGGCAATCTCTTGGCTTGTTTCTCATATCCATGTTAACGTGGTATTTGAGAATTGAGAGCTCTGATTTTAAAGGGCTCATCTTTACATGATGTCTGGCAGTGGTGTGTGGTTGTTTTGATGGCTTCGACAAATTTGAATATTGAGGCTAGGCCAGTTCTGCATCTAAAATTCAAAAGATATCTACTTGGGCAGCCACTTCCTATTTACCAATAATTTTTAAGAGCGAAGTCACATTTTAAAGATTCTTGTCTTATCGAGAAATAATGTAAATATTTTTTGAAACTGCCGGAGAAATTGAACAATGTCTTCTTCCAAAGCTTCTTGTATGACCTGCATATTTAACATGATTGATGTCTTGCAAACATATTAGTTTGTTCATGTATGTTTACTGAACTGGAATAATTGCATGCCACAAATAAGAACAGTCAATCTGGGAACTGAGGATATTAGTGATCTAGGTGTTATGAAGCTTTCCTTGTAAGTTTTTTCTGGATTAGTGGCAAATAGATATGGTGTGGTGTGTATGGTCTTAGCTCATCATTTTTTTGAGTTAGTACGTTTTGATATATTATACATACTTATACACATGTGAGTGCGTACATGTGTTTAAGTACCTTGTCTTCACTGGTCTGTGTATTTTGTGCAAGGGAGTACGTTTTGATATATTATACATACTTATACACATGTGAGTGCGTACACGTGTTTAAGTACCTTGTCTTCACTGGTCTGTGTATTTTGTGCACCCTTGCAACCCTGTATGCAAGTAAGCTTGACTATTAAATACACACCCCTGAGAAATATAGTTCTGTAAAGGGCGTGTTGCTTTTGTAGGTGGTATGAAATACCTAAGAAGGTACTGCTTACGTAAGTCTTCTGATATAAAAGATGTATATTTTTGTTCATTATATTGTGATTTAAAATTCTGTAAAGAGCTTTAGGTTTTAGTACACTTCCAGACTTCAACTGCTAGTTTGATTGCTTCCTTGGATTCTTGAACTTGAAAATAAGCAAAAAATGGTTTATAATTTATGTGCATTTGCATATTGATATCTGCCTTGCATGGAATGGTTGGTTTTGAATGCCTTCTAGCATTATGTTTTCTGCCTGATTCATATTAAAAAAAGATGTCTGAAATGCAGAAATTGAAGTCAGTGTATGTAACTTCTTTACAGATGTGTTACTTGATTTTAATGGTTTATAGTTTATGTGCATTTGCATATTGATATCTGCCTTGCATGGAATTGTTGGTTTTGAATGCCTTCTAGTATTATGTTTTCTGCCTGATTCATATTAAAAAATTTATGTCTGAAATGCAGAAATTGAAGTCAGTGTATGTAACTTCTTTGCAGATGTGATACTTGATTTTAATTTGTGAGATGTCATGAGAAATATACTGATTTAAAAGGGTGTGTTTTCTCAGTCTGAAACAGGGGATCGATATGATGAGACTGAAGAAGACGGTGGTGGCAATGTGGAGGATGCTCCTGCAGATGAGATAGAAGATGAAGAAATTGATGAACTTGATGAAGATGGAGATGATGAGGAAGAGGATAACAATTCCTCTCTAAAAAAGAAGATCTGGAAATTTCTTACATCATGATTTTTCTGCAGAACATCTGTTAGGCAGTTTGGAGGTGTTTCTGCCAGCGCTGGTAAGAAGGTAGTAAAGGTCAGCCCATTTGTTGTTCACTCTTCAGGGTATATATATTTTAATCTTTCTGTAATCCATAGCAATTGTTCTGGATAGCACATGCCTATCCTTGTTTGCTGATTTCATTTGAAAATGCTCACAAGCTTTTGGAACAAATTCTCAATCATCTTAGCATGTTGTAATTCTGTCTTGTACTAATTAAGATCCGCAACTAACTACACATTTTTTTTCAATTTGAAAGTTTTTTAGTGTATGAGCATTGGACCTGTTTACTGTTTTTATGTAGATCATGAAGTTTGTGATCATGTGATTGTTAATTTTATGATGCTCATTGATCTTATTTGCTAAATGGACTTCCACCGTGCAACCAGATTGATATTTGAATTTTGCTTTACGGTAGGTGAGCTACCTGTTATTTTTATTCCCTGAAGGGAACCATTCAGAGTGTTTGCTATCAAGAGGCATCTGGAGTATGCTCGAGTGTTTGCTCAGAATTCCACATGTTGCCTTTTCCTGGCATATTTTCTATATTCTATAAATGATTCTGACAAGATGCTCAGGACACCCTGGGTTTTATATGAAATTATTTAATGTGTACTTAGTTTTTACTGTTCTTCAGTAGCCAAACTGGAAGATTTTGTCCAAAGTCTATATGTGTTGATCTGCATCATCAATTAATATTTCATTTGCAATGAACATATCATCATCATCAGCTGTCTTTGTAATAGAGATGGGAGATTGGTGGTTCTTGCTTCTGCACAGTATGCAGAAAACTGGTTTTTAAAAATGTGGTAAGAATAACAGCATCCATGATTGCTTATGTAATATCTCGGTTGGATGGTGTCAGATGCAACAATGCTTATGTTGACAGATAGAAATTATTTGGGGAAATGGTATGAAGAATGCTGATTGTCGGTTACATAATTTATATGGTATGAAGCTTGGGGTATTGGAAAAATGAAGAGTTGTAGAAGTCATGCATTAAGGCTATAATGACATCATTTGTGGAAATTTGATGATTGCGGTGGGCAAATCACTGGCCTGTTCTGGATATGTGTTTCCTAATTAGCAAATTTTGTTGTGTTAAGGCAAAATTGTGTTTGTTTTTTCCTTGTTTATGAAAATATTCTAAGTCACTAGATTTACTGGAATTATCACATTCACAGTTGGGAACGAAATATGTTAAGAATTGATGGGAACTTTCTATATGTTCGGGAAATTACATTTTAAGTGATTCCTTTGAAGTAACTTAATTGGTGTTATTTGTTTTGGTAATGACGAAAACTATTTTATCGCTCTTATAAGGAGAATATAGAGCGAACAAAAATAAATCTCGAGCCTTCCAATAGGCTACCAATGTTAAGATCGAAATTTGAATGTAAACCTAAGCAAACCCTACGAGGGACACTGAACGTCACATTACTTAGAATCTGTATGTTAAAAAATCATTATGATAATGTTTGTCATAATTAACGTCGCTGAGCTATCTGAAATCTTTATCAACTCAAGATTCAATTAAAGCACAAATCTATACCTTACATAGAAATATGTCAGAGAACATAAATTAGAAACCAGGGCATGTGGCAAAAACATTTAACATTTAACTATCAATCTGATTCTTGGTTTGTCCCTGCATCTGCAGAAAGCCACGTGTCTCTCATCTTGAACCATTTCTCAATAAGATTTGTATCCAACAAAATACGAATAATACTTGGAGTTTCTACTGCTTGTGGCCCCTAAATATGGATAGAATATAAACAGTATCGAAGTTATTATTAGATCTGTCTAGCGAAATTTATCTTTTTTAATTGACTGTCTCAAATTTGTTCAATAAACGTCAGACTTGTCATTGTCACTTTATGAAAACTGCTGGTAAAATTAATTCATAGAGAGTGGCGGAGTTATGACATAGCTAGGTTTGTTCAGTGTCCAAGCATTGTTTGATTATTAGTTTTCTATTTTTGTGCAAGGTTACCCCAAGTTTCCGGGACGGGGACGGCAGGGGACGGCGGGACGAGTCCCCAAGTTTCCGAATTTTGAGGCCAAAATTAGGGACGGCAGGGGACGGCTATATAAAAATATAGGGAAAAATTTTAAAATATAGGGAAATTTTAAATATTCAATAGATAACATGAATAAGGCATGCATAATATACATTATAGAACATTGACATGTAACATTTGTGTTCAACATAATGCCAATACTCAATAGAGTCAATACGCATTCAAAATTAACATACAGTTACACGAATCATGAAACAACCTCCAAGTTATAATTTATAAACTTATATCAAAATGCCCAAAGGCTACATTGTTGCCATATAGTTTTAAAGTTTTAGTTTGCTATGAAAATCAAAATACAATATCGTATGTCAATAATGAATACAAATTTACAAAATAAACAAAGAGCTGCCTCTAATCATCTCTCTTAACTGCATCAAAATCAGAGTCATCCTCCGAGTCACTGCCATCGTAATGCTCCTCCTCAGCCAATGGGACCCCAACCAAGCCCTCAACTGTCTCCTCTCATATATTTGAGCCTCGTCCTCGGGATCAATATCCCACCGTAGAGCTGGAGTCTGTCGATACTCTGGAGTCTGTCGATCTTGAAGCCGAAGAGCACTATGAACGGCCATTAGCTTCTCCGCTCGTCTAGAGGTAAGTCTATTCCTCTTGACAGAGTGGATAAAGCTATACGTGGACCAATTCCTCTCTGCAGCAGAGGAACTAGCAACCTGTGCAAAAAGGCGAGTGGCAAGTATCTTCAACTGCGGTGTATCTCTCCCATGATAGGTCCACCATCCAGTAGGGTTCCCTTGAGCTAATATAGCTCTATCCAACCTCGCCTGTGGTTTGCTCAAGTTTGGGCCATTAAGATTAACAAAGTCTAGAAATTGTGACCGAAGTAGTGAAGCTTGCTCAGCTGGATAAATCTTTTCACTGACCCATGTGAACCCATCTAAAACCTCAACATTATCACATGGAGGCGCCCTACCATCCCTTGGTGCATACCATTTTGGATTTAGAGCAAATGCAGCCATATGAAGCAGGGTGTTCATTGTATTCCACCTCCGCGTCACAATGGGCCTAATGTGTTGCTCATATAAATCCAAAGTGGGGTCCTTTGCCAAAATAACTTGCCTGATTTTCCCAAGCATAGTGTCAAATGTCTCATATATCTCTCCAAGACTAGGAGAGTTTGTATCAGCATATCTAATGACATCTACAATGGGCGAGATAAAGGGGCAAATATATCTGCAAAATGCAAACAAAAAGTTCAAAATAATTAGTTGACAAGTTATTTGACATGTTAGAAACTTCAAAAGTTGGAACATTGGACAATAAAATTAAAATATTAAAATCAGAAATTTAATATGAAAATCAGCCATCTAATATGTCTTACCTCACATTGGCCCACCAATCATCATCGAGGATCTTTTGTTTGATGCTCTTTCCTTGAGTAGAACTTGCATTAGGCCATCTAGTCCACTCAGCATTGACCATCATCAGTTGTAGAGGCTCATGCACCTCAACCATCCTCTCCAATAGGATGAAGTATGTGGCATATCTACATTCATTAATTCAATGATTCATTAAAAAATAAAAATTTAAAACAAAATCAGATTATGAATACAAATTGAAAGTGAAACAAAATGAAGTAAATGGCATACCTTGTATCAACAGGTTTGAGAAACTCCTTTGAAAATGTCCTGAAAAGAGCAAGTGAGGTGTGGTGGTTGCAAATGAACATCTGAATTTCTCTAGCTTCTGCCACCGTTTTCTTCACCCAATCCATCTTCCCTATGTCTTTCAATGCATTGTTTAATGCATGAACACAACATGGGGTCCAAAATATGTGCCTGTAAGTACCCTCCACCATCAACCCAGCCGATTTGCACACACGTGCTGAATCGGTGATCACCTGCACCACATTTGCAGCCCCAACCTCCTCTATGGCATCTCTCAAAATGGAAAATTGGAAGTCAGCATCCTTACGTCTCCCTGAACAATCTACGGCTCTAAGAAAATAAGAACCAGCAGGGCATGTGACTATGACATTGATGAGTGGCCGACGTCTACAATCAGTCCACCCATCCATCACTATAGAGCACCCCGTCCTCATCCATGTTTGCCTCATCTCCTCCATTAACACATTAACTTTGGAGTACTCTTTGTCTAGGAGGGTGGTGCGTAGCTTATGATCTCCAGGGGGTACAAATGAAGGACCAACAGCGACTAAGTCTTTCACCATTTGTTTGAAATAAGAGGAACGGGCCACATGAAATGGAATGGCATGGGCAAAAAAGAATTTGGCAATGGAGGATTCAGAGGCTTCTCGTGCTTGGTTTTGAAACATGGACTCAACTGAGGCTGCCTTATCACTACCAATCACCTTCCTCTTTCCTCTTAAGATAACACTACTACCAACCGTGGAAGGACTAGGAGTAGGAGTAGGCATAGATGATTGTGAACTTGGGAAAGAAGGAGACCCAGTTTGAACCCCACCATCACACTCCATTTGAATTGTTTGGCACTCTATAAATAGTGCATCTGTCAATGCAGGACACGTTCTAACTCCATGGCCCACCTCACCCAAAAAATGAGACCTAACTCTAGTGTAGCTGCCCCTAAACTCCTTTTCACAAACATGGCACAACCAAACCCTACTCCCCCCTGAATTTTTTTGTCTTTCACCCATGGCTGTCACAAATTGAAGGAATGGTTTTTTTTTGTCTATTGGGTGTTTTGCATAGTCCTTCATAGCTTTGGTATTGGTTGATGAATGATGGTGTTGGGTAGGGGTTATTTGCTCTCTAGTTTGCCTTCTAACTTGCATTTCAACTTCACTATCACTCCCACCCTCACTGTTGCTCATGTTTTTTGTTTTTAGAATGCAAGTTTTGACTGAAAATGAAAAAAATAAAAAAAATCAGTATACTTCATATTTTGCAAAAAAATGAAAAAATAAGAATAGTGAAAGAAAATGCATACCTTTATTGATGGATTTGCACTCCCAACAACACTATTTCAACCTCCTCTCCTCCTTCAAACAGCTGCTCCTTCTCCTTCAATGGCTGCAATTTTTTTTCTTCTCAAACCCTTGGCTCCTTGCACAAACAAAATGAAAATAATGAACTTTTAGAGGCCTTCTTTCATTCATAAGAGAGTGAAACCTAATAGGGCCCACACATGCCACATAGGCAGGGCGTTTTTTAAAAGTTTTTTTGTCTTTTTTTAAATGTAAAAGTGCTTTAAAACGTGGGGGACGGCCGGCCGTCCCCGGGACAGTCAAGGGACGGCTCAGTCGTCCCCCTGCCGTCCCCGGGACTGCCAGCGGTCCCTCTTTGGGGATAAGCTGTCCCCCCGTCCCCGGTACATTTCCGGAGTTTTGGACAAAAAGGGGGACGGTCCCCCCTGTCCCCTTGCCATCCCCTGGTACCCGGGACGTCCCCGGAACCGGGACAGGGGATTTTTTTTGGGGGGGGGGCGGGGACGCGTCCCCAGGTAACCCTGTTTTTGTGTGCACAATTTGCTCTCTTTTCTGTCTTGTGTGTGATCCTTTCTTCATAAATGGACGTGTCTTGCATCAGTGCTTCCTCCATTGTGCTGTTTTCTTGGCTCGTGTTATCAGAATCATTTGACTTCAGTTGAGGCAGTCATGGTCTTTTGCGTCTGATTGCATCTCTTTTTGTGCCTTGCTCCAGAATTGCTAGCTTACATAATTTTGTCCTTTCAATACTGGGCTGTGAACTTGTTACTCTTTACACCAGGGTCTCAACGTGCTTTCCAATGAGGAATATCTTATCCAAAAGCCATTAGTTTTTTAAGATTGTGTTGGTGAGGGGGTACGATTTTCTGTAGTTCTCCCTCTGTGAATCTATGTGGACATTGCAAACTACAACTTCTAGTTGATTGTGCCCTTCACAAACGGTGATCAATATAGGTGCACATGGTATGTAGCCATTGTAATTGCACAATAGCGTCAATAGGCTACTGTACTTCCCTTTAGTACCTTAATTTGCACTTCTTGACTTGAGCAGTACATTGTAAACTAAAATTTGTAGTTGTTGATTGTACCCTTCACTAAGTGTCAACATCATACGTACACATCGTATGTAGCTATTGCAATTGCACAATAGCGTCGATTGTCTACTATACTTTCCTTTAGTACCTTTATTTACACTATTTGGCCCATGTAGGCAATCAATTGAAGAGCTGCTCAAGTAACTTTGTAAAAACATGTACAGTGGATTAAAAAAAACGTTTTCACAACCTTGCCACTAGTAAGAGCTCTCTTGTGCACTCTTTCACCTTTCTGTTAACCATTTAAAGCTGTCCATGCATACGACTTGCCAAGGCAGACCTAAACACAATTCATAAGAGGGTCTTGGCAATGAACAAAACCATTTAAAAGCTGTCCATGCATGTGACTTCACAGGACATGCTTAAACACCACAATTCTTAAGAGGATCTTGGCAATGAACAAAAATATTAATCAACTTACCCATGCATACAATAAGACTTGTGGCTAAACACTTTGTTATCTCTATGCATGAGCATTTTAATCAGAGATTGTTCACCCAAGCTACATGAAAGTGCTAGCACCCTCTGTTAGACTTGCATGCTATTAAATCAAACTATAATAAAGCATTCGTAAAACACATGTACACGATAGAAAAACATAACATGCTAAATTATTACAATCATTCAACATTATCAAGTCATTGTGGTTATGGTGTATATATAATAAACTTTGTCCTTGATGGAGTGACTTAGGAGGAAGCAAGTGATCAAACAAGTAGAACTTGTAGACTAGAGAAGAGACTCAACTTGCAAACTCATTGGTTGGTCTCCTAAGACTATAGTTGTCAATCAATAATACTACCACTTATGAGAGATACATAAAGAGAGGGAGGTTTTATTTTGCAAACTCATTGGTTGGCCTCTTCATGGCTAAGACTGTAGTTGTCAATCAATAATTTATCACTTATGAGAGATACATAGAGTGAGGGAGTCTTTAATTTACTCTTTGTAGGTTTAGCTGTAATTGGATTACTTTAATCTACTCTTAAGTATATTCTACTTTCCATCTATATTAAGTGTCGTGTAATTACAATTACTTTTTCTAAAAGCACACAGGCTAAGAATTCCTATTGATTCTCTTAAAAGATTGCAAATACAAATACTAAGAATAAAAGATTGCAAATACAAATACTAAGAATTCCTATTGCTTCTCTTAAAAAGTTTGCAAATACAAATATTATCTTTGTAATCCATTTTTAAAAAACCTATTCCTATTATACACTCCAATCTAGTTTTGATGCAACCAATAAAAAAAAGTATACTTAGCTTAAATTACAAATATAAGATACAAATAAATTTGCACCAACATTGCAATTTTACCTTGAGAGTTTTGGATGCTTGCGGGCACTCTTGCTCTGCCTCCAATGAGGAGGGTAAGAGACATACATTTGGAGAGATTTAGGAATTTATAAGCAACAATATGAGCTTCTTTATTTGTAGTTTTGACACACATCTATTATATAGTGAAGATTTTGGAATCATTGAACACTTAAGTGGAAAGTGTAGTACTATCAAATTGAGTAAATTTTACAAAGATTTGTGAGGTTGAGTTTCTTCCATGATTCTTAGACCATTCAATTCGTCAAAAATGAATTGAATAAACATTGGATCACAAGATGTATGTTAGGGAAAAATCCAAAATTAAATAAAACAATGTTGACTTTTATTTAAATATTAATTCATGTTCATTTCTCACGAGAAAAGGGTTGTAAAGATATGACACTTCATATCTTAGATCATTCCAATTGTAGAAAACAAGTTCAATAAACTTTGTATCACAAGAGAGATGCTAAATTAATCTAAAATTAAGTAAAAATATGTTAAAATACATTCAAAGATTGGAAGGTCAAAAGTCATACAAGACACTGTGAAGGGGTTGTAAAGGTATACACTTCACATTTCTTTCACATTTAATAAAATGAGTGATGTTGCATGGTTTTTCTACTTAATGGGAGTCGTGAAGTAAAATTAGATAGTAGTCTTTCCTTGCGTTCCTAACTTAACTATCACATTCCTTCTATTAGTAATGGGGAAGTATTATTATTTGTGGGTGGAGAAACTTATCATGGATAATATCAATGAATTGATTTTCTTAAGTAAATGAAAAACAAAATTTTGGTATATGCTAAGGAAACATAAAAGAAACAAATCAAGTTGGAGACCTCTTCTTACTTGAGAATATCCAAATGATATTGTTAGGGATGATATACAAGCATATGGCATCTTATAAGCATATTGTTGGTTTTTTATGTTTCAATCTCATGTTTAATCGTTTGTTAAAAATATTGTAAATTTATAGTATAACTTTATCATAGGTTAGTGTCTTGGATGTTGATAAATTAGTTTATAAAGTATTGGTATCATATAACTATGTGGGAGCTATAATATATGTGTAGGGAATAAATTGCACCCTCCAAATATCTAAGTCTAAGCAATGATAAATCAATAAAATTCAGACATTTAGATATATAAAGGAATTGAAACTAGCAATTTAATAATTTGACAAAAAATAAAATTTATTGATAAAAATAGTTTAGGCTTTACCTTGACATTATTGTAGTGAAGACATTGATTGTTGTGAAACTATGAAAAAGAGAGAAATTAAAATATGGAACTATATCTAGTATTAGAGACTTGTGACAATTAAGGCCTAAGAATTTAAGGACCTAGGATAGCACCATATTTGTGATTGAGTTCACTTGTGTGGTTTTTTTCTAAGTGAAAATAGGCTTTCAATACCTAAAAAAGTTCAATTAGATAATATCTTTGTATAAATATAAATGTGTGGTGCTAAGAAGCACTATTGAGACCTTTTATAAGAAATCTGATTCTTTGTTAGAAGTCAATCCCAAAGATTGATTAAAACATGAATGAAATAGATAAATGATGTTGGATGCTAATATACAATTTATAGTTGAACCTACAATTGACATGACATTATGGTTTTGATGTGTTGTCCAAATTGTTGATTAGATATTCTTCTTGTGTTTGATGATTAGAATGAATTAGGATGATGCCTTTAAATACACGATCTAGACAAACATTATAATTATTGTTATTGGGCGATGGACAATGATCATATTTTGAGAGTCAACATAAGAAACAATTGAATTTGAATTTTAAAACAAAGAGAACATAAGGCCACAATTTATTCTAGGGGATACAATCATAAGCACGATCTAGTTTAATATGGGCAATTCTCTAGGAATTGGATTAGGATGAATTGAGTGATATGGCATAATTAAGTATTAAATTTGGGTTTTGGGTTAGATAGTGTGCCAAACTAGACCAATAAAATGCTAGGACTATGCATTATTGACATCCACATATAGTAGCATAAAACAAGTAGGGAAAAGTACAAGGTTATGCACTTTTCTTCTTTACACATTGACCTCACTTTTGTGTGCATTCAAATCTAAGTGAGTATGCATTCTAAAGTAGAAAGTAAGAGAATAAAAATGATACAAAGATTCTTGAATTTGAGTCACTAGAACAAGAATATGCACTGGACCTATGAAATTTGTGCATAAACTAAGAAGTATAATTAATAATATTATGCCCCCTTGAACTATGTGTACTATGAAGGAGTACACAAAGATCAAGGAGAGAAAAATAAAAAAAAAATGATTAAAATGAGAAAAAATAGAGCATGATATGTATTTGTAAAACAATAATCAATACATACCTTTTATATGCTTACACATGTGTGCAATAGATATGAATGAAAATACATCCTTAATTTGCATGTGTGTGCAATAGATGTGAATGAAAATACATCCTTGATTTTCCCCCTAATGAGCACGCATCAAGACATACTTGCAAAACAAAACAATACCTTGCCTCCAAGTGGTAAGATCAAGTGAAAAGCATGGGAATACCATAACATGTCATATGTAATAATAGGATGTATAAGACGAGTACGTATTATTAGCCAGCAATGCCAAGAAAATTAGGTGGAAATGGGTTTATAGATGTCTCTCTCAAATCATTGTGGTCCATGGGACTACCCTCTCTAATGCCATGATACACATACATCGATGATGATATATGAGCATTAGGTGACTCTTTATGAATAATAGTAGTGCATTGATGTCCTAATTGTGATGTCTTCTTTAGAGGAACCAACATAAATGTTGTGAGTTGACATACATGTCCCTTGTAGGAGTTAATGGTGAACTCCCAACACCCCAAGATCAACTACCAAACCAAAATATCTTCCACATGAGAGAAATGACAAGAATATCTTGCTATGATTAAGGATGCAAGATTGCAATATTGAATATGTAAATATACATGAGAGGCCTTGCTTATAAAAGCAAGTTGTGAGATAGGATTAGACAAGATTGTGACATGTGTCTTAATCCTATGTTATGAGACAACTAACTTAACAAAAAAGTCAAAAATATAAGATAATAAGATCTTATCTAGACAACTAAGACTTCTATAAGGTCACTTAACACTTAAGTAAACTTAACATGTGAATAATCACCTACTAGGAATTAGCTAGGTACAATACCTTATTCACACTAATACCCCCCTTAAGTGCAACTTAGGGAGTAGATTATTATGTAAATATGAAAAGATGCAAGGATGGGTCTCGACTATAAGGCCATGTTAGGTACCCATGTACAATGCAATCTCTCACAAATGGAGAAAATGAGAAAACTTACTGGGACAAAACTCCTCTCAAAAAGAGAGAAAAGATACAAACAATGATGATGTGTGGAGAACTCAATGATATGTAGGAGTTAATGGTGAAATACCAACACCCCAGGATCAGTTGTCAAACCAAAGTATCTTCCACAAGAGAGAAATGGCAAGAATATCTTGCTATGATTAAGGATGCAATATTGAATATACAAATGTACTTGAGAGGCCTTGCTTATAAAGGCAAGTTGTGAGATAGAATTAGACAAGATTATGACATGTGTTTTAATCCTATGTTATGAGAAAAATAACTTGAAAAAATTCAAAAAGATAAGATATGATAAGATCTTATTTAGACAACTAAGACTTCTAGAAGATCACTTAGGACCTAAGTAAACTTAACATGTGAATAAGTCCCTCGACTAGGAATTAGCTAGGCAGAAGACCTTATTCACACCAACACCCCCTTAAGTGCAACTTAGGAAGTAGATTACTATGCAAATATGTAATGATGCAAGGATTGGTCCCAAATACAAGGCCATGTTAGGTACCCATGTACAATGCAATCTCTCACAATAGAGAAAATGAGAAAACCCAGTGGGACAAAACTCCTCTCCAAAAGAGAAAAGATACAAAGAAGGATGATGTATGGATGTCTCAATGATGCCCCCCAAGGACTACATCCATCATGTGTATACAATAAATGAACCCAACCCCCCTCCCCAAATAAGAGAAAAAGAGAGACACGATATCCCCCCACAATGTGTAATCTCCTATAAAAATGGTGAGTGGTTGAAGACAAAACATGATCCAATGCCTAATTTTTTTTTCTCCCCTTGGGAAGAAGATAAACCAAGTACAAATATAAGAATGCTTCCCATTCTAGATAGGAATTGGGTGGAAGAAGAATCCATATGTATGAAGATTATCTCTAGAATTTTCTCATGTGTTGCCAAGTTCTTGGTAGATATTGATTACACAATCCAATTAGGTACGTGTCTATTCACAATGAAAGGTGAAAAACCAGGAACAAAAGGAAAGTAATATCAAACTAACTCCAAAGAAAAAGATGAAGTTACAATAGTTGTGCCATGACTCTCATCAAATAGGAGAGATAAACCCTCAAATTGACCCTCCAAATATGAAATGTGCAACTCCATAAACAAAGATGCAATGTGTGATAAATAGGAATCCCAATTAGGAAGATAATTAGATAATTGTTGCTATGAATCATTGGAAGTTCTCAATGAATCACCAACAAATGATGAATGTGTGATCTCAATTGGAGAAGTAGGAGCTGCAGGAGAAGTCTTTGGATCATCAAGATGCTTAAGTTTTGCATCATATTCAAGCTCCTCTAAGGTGTCATCATCAAAGGGGAAATTTCCAACATCATCAAGTGGAATGAGGCAATTTGATGCAGGATCATCTGGGAATGGAGGATTATGTGGATCTCCAAAAATATCCCAAATATTGGTCCAAACTGTGCGTGGGCACGAGATTCTTGAAAAGTGATTGTAGGTCTCTCTGAAGATGCTTGCATTGAAACTAGAACCAATCACTCCTGTGATATGATCATTCTTATTACCCCAAACTAATTTCTTGTATGTTTCCTTTGGCTTGGGTATGTGTCCATAAAGATGAGGCAAAATATTGAGCCACCAAAAATGTGTTAGGACGCCTTTTTCCAAGACTCATAACTATCCTTAGAATTATTACAGAAGGATGAGTTGCATAACCCATGATTACAACAATTATACACTTCCCAAAAGATAAAATTAGAGATCAATACATGAAAGGTGGCTGAAATGAAGTATGATGATCAAAACAACACCCTCCCAATTGTCAAAATATCCAAGTAATCCTCCAAGATACTCACTGGGAAAGAACTGAATCAACAATATACTTGGGATAGAAATAAGAAAAAGTGCATCAATGGCTGGATAGAGCTCCTTAATTCCTTTCCAATGTCACATGAATTACAAAAATCAAAGATCGTGGCAAAATGTTATGAGCTCGGGAGCCAAAAAACAAGATTTGACTTCAATTAGTAATTACTATTACCAAAGAGAAAAATTATGAAAAATAACATACAACACTATAAAATTCATAGAACCAACTTTTCAATAATATCTCGTTTTCATATTTTCACCTCTTGGATTGCAAGCTATGACAGTTTGAAAAAATACCCTATTAGGGCTATAGAAGGTCAAGCCACTGAGGGTTGGCACTCGCTCCCTAATATGACTAGGGGTGTACACAATAGTTTTAAAAAATCTTCCACCTAACAACAATGATGGGTTGAGCTGTGCTACCTTGGGCATAGGTCTCCGCGAGTAGTGATGACCACAACCTTTTAAAATTCATGATCAATTGCTTAGCAATTACCAATTGTGGTGATATAAAACATAGTCAACAAAATTAAAAATTGTAATAATAAAATGATTTTAAACTCATAATCGTACCATTACAACATAAAACAATATGTCGTACAACTGACGCAACTGCTTACATAGACAAAGTACAATCCGATGTAGAGTGTAGAAGAATATATCGCCAGGGTACAAGAATATTTATTGATTGGCTATAGACTATCGATGGATGTCAAAAATTGTATAGTACAATCGAGTACAAATCTGTGTAGTCATACAAAAATAGCAATGAGATAAAAAAATTGCTTGATGCCCTCAAGATAAAGTGTCCAAACTTGACGATTTGACAAGCAATCTTTATATTTTCAGGCCTTTTGAATGGTAGGGTTGGATTTGGCCCAAAGTTTTTCAAAAATTCAGCTACCTACTGGATCCAATAACTTTAACCCTACTTGAAACCCTTGTAGATCTGACAAAACATAGCAAAATTTGACAAAATGAAAGGCAAACATGACTTTATTTGATGCCCTAGATTCAATGGTGAGTTCTTTGAAACCCTAAAATGCACCCTACAAAATTTTCAAGCCAAGATATGTCCCTCAAATCTAGGAAAGAGTCTACAACATTGGAGCTCTAATACCATGTAGGAGTTAATGGTAAAATCCCAACACCCCAGGATCAACTGCCAAACCAAAATATCATCCACAAGAGAGAAATAACAAGAGTATCTTGCTATGATTAAGGATACAATATTTTAAGATTGAATATGTAAATGCACATGAGAGGCCTTTCTTATAAAGATAAGTTGTGAGATAGGATTAGACAAGATTGTGACATGTGTCTTAATCCTATGTTATGAGACCTAATTTTACAAAAAGATCAAAAAGATAAGATAAGATATTATCTAGACAACTAAAACTTCTAGAAGGTCAATTAGGACCTAAGCAAACATGTGAATAATTCCCCTACTAGGAATTAGCTAGGTACAAAACCTTATTCACACCAACATCCCTTTATCACATTTTTGAGAGTGATAAAACTACGCATAGTATATCCATGTGGGCAATAACAATCATAAAAAGAACTAGGTTTAAAATATGGCAAGACACCTCTGGATGTATCAATGTGTTTGGTAGGAGGTAAAGTGATGATTTATTGTAAAATTTGTTTTAACACTACACATGGAGGATCCTGGAAGTTAGTGAACTCTATATATTTTTAGTTTAACATTTGCCGCATGATCATCAACATTGTTTTCCTTTTTTAATCCACCTGATTGTACCCCATATTCAATTTGATTTAGAATGTAAGTCATTGGAAAGCAAGGGGATGCTAGAGATATTATAATAAAAAAATATATTCTAACAAGGTAAGCTCACAATGACATGTATTGGTAGATAAATTAGAAGACAAATGATAAGTATTGAAAATCACATTTTCCTTGAGTATTACAAGTTGGAAATTGATAAATAAACCTTGAAGCTTATTTTTTGCTAGTTTGAAACTCATTTTGGCTATGAAAATTTGAAATCCAAGCACATAATTCTTTATATAATTTTGTCCTTGTTTTCATTATGTTAATTTGAGAACTATTACCTTATGTTCAACTTTATGTTGCAAATGATCAATAAAAATATTAGTCAAGTCTCCAGGAGGAGAAATCAAAGCATGAGGTTAATAAAAACATTAATTATTGTGTAATCATTCAATTTTATGGAAATAGCTTGGTAATAAATTTATCCTCATAAAAGTAATCCAAGCATACAAATTTCAAGGAATGTATATGAATCAATAGATCATCTCTACCATCATACATTACAAAAATAGGTGCTATAAATCATATTGGTGAAGGATAGTTTGGTATGTCATATGCCAATAGTTATGTAGTGTCTTGTAAAATCTTCATTATTGAGACTTTTAAAAACAATTGATACAATTCTCCATAGTGTTGGCAGTTGTCATCATTGATGTGAAGATTGATGGTTGCCATTGATGCTAACACTTGAGGATATTGTTGGCAATTGTCATTGATGCCAACATTGATGGTTGCCATTGATGTCAACACTTGAGGAGATTATTGGTAGTTGTTATCTTTGTTATCAATAGTGTTTTTTGATTGTCTCTCATGTCATAGATTACTATATGTGATTGTCATTGTGTCAACATTGGTTATAGGAAGGTGGTTAGTCCTTGGCACTGGTGATCATTGTTTTTTATTATCGAAAAAGTAGGTTTTGAAGGGGCCCTACAACCCATCACAACAAAAATAGGTTACTAGAAAGAAAAACAAGAAGTCCCAGACCAAAAATGCTATCATAGAATAAGCATTACCATACCAACAACATACCAATAGTTAAAAATTAGCAAAAAAATAGTCAAAAAATAGAAATTACAACAAATTATTTAAGATCCTAGCCGCTTCCAGATACATAGAGATGAGATTCTCATGCATCTCAACAACTTCATCTAGTTATCATGCTGAAATGACAACACTTTTCTTCATATTGATTCTAGTTTTGATACAAGGGCCCACATCCATACCCTTATCTAGGTGTCCTTTCTATCCATCATCCTCCACTTCATGCACTTTTTTCCCTTTAATAAGTGGTTTCCCAATCCATTTACGAGCCCTCTTGTTCAACACAGACAACCCCTGCACACTAGTGTGAAGAGATTCTTGGCTAACATGCATGAGAGTACTCAGGTCCTCATGAATTTTGGTAACCTTCTCCTTAAGAGAAATTAATTTGGATTCATGATTCTTTCCCAATTTTGCGGCATCATCTGCAACCTTATCACGTACAACATTCACAATCGTGACCTAATTGAAAATGACCATCTCCAGTTTTCTATTGTTAACCATAATTGATATTATCCAACGAATTTAACTTGATATTAATCTATTTTACTTCCGATAGAAGCCACTTGAAAAGTTTGAAGAGGTTCCCAATCCCATCCTTTTCCATCCTAATGACAATATTAGATTCAAACTTCTCCCAATTGGTAGGCTCTTCCTATAAACTAGCCAATCCCTTGGGCTGAACATCATGGAAAATACCACCAAGAGACTCCAAAATTTCTTTGCTTTTACCCACAAACTCTGTACCAACATGAGAGACATCCAATTCCACAACTCATTCTCAACTTTGTTCACTTGAGCAACTATTTTAGGATCCTCCAACTTCTCAAGCTTACCTTTCTCACCCATGGCAACGTCCTGGACTTTCTCCTTACCAACTGTCACCTCAACCCTTGAGACAATCTCCTTGTCCTTACCCAAACCAATGTTAAGGGCTTTCTTCCCCTTAGAGCTCTTATGCTCAACCCCTTTCTTTCCTTCCACTTCCAGAATTATTCTTTTCACTCTCGAAGGAAGAGACAACTCCACCTTTTTAAAGCTCTGGCTCCCTTTCTTAACCTTTACCGAACCTTTAATCTTGGCCATAATCAAAGGAGACTCCTCAATGTCTAGATCTGTATGCGAACCGCCCGACCAGGAGGGGAGAGCCTCTTTCTTAACCCTTTTCTTGGGCATATTATCAAATTCTTCCAAGGAAACAAAGTGCTCTTCAAAAGAACTCGACTGTTCATCCACTTTATCCTTTCCATTAGAGTCATTAACCATTTTATAAATAGGGGGGACTTCCTTAAGCATCATGAAATGAAATCCATAAAGAGTAGAGAATCTACCATCTAAAGTGAAATACCTCATAATCGCCATGGCAACTTCCCTCCAAATAGGCTTGATGGAATGTCGATTATATCCTCCACAAGCCAATTTCTTAAGCTTCACCCTTTCATTTCCTTTAAAGAAACTGGAAAAAGCCAACTTAGATGCTGACCTTTCATTGTCAAATTTCCTGCCCTCTGAAGATAACCCAGTAATATTCACAATAAAGTCCTGCATGATACTAATCTCCACACCAAAGACTCTCAACACCCTATTGCTCCAACCATTGACGAATTCATGGGAAATTTGTGTATCATCGAACCCATGAAGCTTCAAAATGAAAGGGGTAACCCCACCCTTCTCCAAAATTTCCTAGACTAAACCATTCGCTTTAAACTCTTCACAGGTAACAGGTGAAAGGAAGCCGGGTGAGCGAAAACAACTTACTACATTAAGCTAAGTAGGGTAGAGTTACAAAAAAATCCTTTTAACACCTTATACAATTACAATAACGAGAAACACATAGGATAAATGGAATAAAATAGCAAGTACACAAAAACAACATACACCGGATATATGTGGGGAAAACCCTTTCGGGTAAAAAACCCCACCCTCCAAAAGCAAGGTACTTCTATATTACTTCAAATAGGAGTTACAATGCAGCCCAAGTACAAAGCTTCTACATAAGTGCTTCAAAGCAAACAACTTTTCTAGAGTTAACTCGACAACACTTCGTTACCTAAAAAAAAACTATGCATTCTACAATACAAGGCACTCATTTTATAGAGGGATACAAGCTTCAAGAAGCATCTAGAAGGAGAGGGGTGTCCAAATCCACATGGCACAATATACCATGCCATAAACATGCATTTGGACACATGTACAACATTCCCTTACACCCCTTACAATGGTCAAACATGCAAATATTCCTTCCTCAAGCTTGGGAACCTAGAATATGCTAAAAATAGCTTATGATAGATGTGTTACACATCTTATAGTTGTCATAGAATTTTTCATAGTTGACAACACTTACAACTGCAAGAGAATCTGTCATAACTGACTAAAAGGTAGTTGATTTTTTGACATCTTGTCATAACCCAAATTTGGTGCCAACTTTCTCCCATGCATTCAAAGATGCCTTATGATGTGCCATAGAATCTATCATATATCATAGATTCCAAAGTGGGATGGATATGTCCACTTGGGATGATTATGTGTCATCTAGTCACTTCCAATAGGGATGCCACCCATCCGGTGGGTCCCAATATGTGACATGACACCATAGACATTTAAATAATACAAATTAATACAATAATACATTAATTAAATCAATATTAGGACTATAAGGTTGAGACACCTTAATCCCAACATTCTCCCACTTGTCGAAGACCTGCCAAGAGTCATACAAAATCATCTACTCAGGGCCCCAAGGCCCATGGAATCAGAACACCATCTAAACTTCTCAGTGCTCACTAGTTTTGTCAGTGCATCTACAACATTCACTAAAGTGTCAACCTTCTCCAAGTTCACATTTCCATCCTCTACCATATCATGAAAAAAATGATATTGTACATCAATGTGCTTTGTTTTGGCATGGAAGGTAGGATTCTTTGCTAGAAAAATCATACTTTGACTATCACAACAAACATTAAACTATCCTGCATCTAAACCAATATCAAAACACAATATCTTAAGCCAAATAGCTTCCTTACAAGTATTAGTTGCTGCCATATACTCTACTTCTATCATGGAAAATGCGAATATAGCTTGCTGCTTACTCATCCAACTAATAGCACCACCAAACATCATAAACACGCAACCACTAGTGGATCATCTGTTGACAATGTCACTTGCCCAATCTGAATCAACATATCCTCGAATGCTCACAGAATGCTGAGGTCCAGAAGGATAACCATGAAAACACAAGGCATACTTAGAAGTACCCTTTAAATATCTAAACACTCTCTTAACCGCATCCCAATGCACTCATCCAAGATTAGCCATAAAACGGCTAAGGACTCCCACTGCTTAGGAAATGTCTAGTCTCATACACACCATCACATACATTAGGTTGCCAACTACACTTGCATATGGTGCTTTGGTCATGTCCTCTATCTTAGTAGGATATTTTGGGTAGTCATTCACATAAAGCTTCATCCCTTGCATCACAGGAACAACTAACTATTTACAATCTACCATGTTGAATCTTTCCAACACGGAGTTCACATACTTGCTCTGGCTTAACCAAAGCTTCATGTTAGCTCTGTCTCTCATGATTTCCATTCCTAGAATGTACCTAGTTGCACCTAGGTCTTTCATCTCAAATTGTGTTGACAACTAAAACTTCAAATCTGAAATCATACTTTTACCATTCCCAATAAACAACATATCATCTAGGAAAATAATGAGAATGCGACCATTATTAGTTTTAAAATATACACAATTGTCAGATTTAGATCTCTGAAATCCCAATGACAACACATAGGTATCAAACTTCTGATACCATATTCTAGGAGACTGTTTCAAACCATAAAGAGACTTCTTCAGTTTGCAAACCAAATTTTCTTTACCTTTCTCAATGAAATGCTTTGGATGTTGGCATGTAAGTCTCTTCCTCCAAATCACCATGAAGGAACAATGTCTTTGCATCCATAAGTTCCACTTCTAAGTCATATATAGCTACAAGTGACAACATAAGCCAGATAGATGTCAGCTTTGCTACATGAGAGAATATCTCCCCATAATCAATTACCTCCACTTGAGAAAACCCCTTAGTGACCAACAGTGCCTTATACTTCTCAAAACTTCCATCAAGACCACACTTTTTCTTAAAAACCCATTTACAACCAACAGGTTTATGTCCAACAGGAGAAGGTACCAAATCCCAAGTCTTGTTTTTATTTAAAGAAGCCATCTCTTCATCCATAGCTTGCATCCAGGAATCTGAATCACTCATACCCAATGCCTCTCTAACCATCTTAGGCTCATCAGTGCTAGTAATCAAGGAAAAAATGCAACTGGAATCCAATAATGAATAACCAAACCTTTCTGGTTGCTGCCTAACTCATGTGGACCTCATTAAAGGTTGAGGTTGAGGTTCTCCTTCTTCAAAAATTTTACAACTACTTGAGCTCTCCTCATCATCAGGTCTAATAGGAGTACGTAGTTCCTCTTTCTTCGGAGTAGTTGGAATCTAAACTACCTCTTTTCTTGGCTGCAACTCAATAGTAGAAGGTTTCATCTCTCTGAAGATCATACTTTTACTATAGAGAACCTTCTAAGCTTATGGTCCCCAAATCTTGTACCCTTTGACACAGACACCATAGCTGATAAAGATACACTTAACAACCTTGTTCTCCAACTTAGACCTCTTCTCAATCGAAACATGAGCATAAGCTTTCCAACTAAATACTCTTAGATGTCTCATCGAGGGCTTTTTACTAGACCACACCTCCATGGGTGTCTTTCCAACAAGTGCTAATGTAGGAGATCTATTGATTAAATAACATGCAATGGCTATCGCTTCAGCCCAAAATTTTTGTTCAATGCTAGCACCACTCAACATACTCCTAGAGCCATCTCCATCAACATTCTATTCATCCTCTCTGCAACATTTTGTTATGGAGTGAAGGGAGTTTTCTTATGTCTCTCAATCCTGTGCTCTTTACAAAACTTTTCAAACTCTGCAGAACAAAACTCACCACCATTATCAGTTCTCAAACACTTAATCTTTTTGCTAGTCTAGTTTTCTACCAAGGCCTTAAACTACTTAAACCGACTAAAGACTTTAGCTTTACTTTTGAGAAAATAAAAAAATGTCCTTCTATTGTAATCATCTATGAAAGAAACAAAATATATAGATTTTGATAATGAAGGAACATGCACAGGACCAAACACATTTGGATGAACATAGTCCAAAACCCTAGAGGACTTGTGAGAACTAGAATAAAAAGAAACATGATGTTTTCCATATACACAATGTTCGCAAAATTCAAACTCGAGATTACAATAATCAAGGCCTTCAACAAGGCTCTTATTTTTCAGGGTTCCAAGACCCTTCTCACTAATGTGACCAAGTCGTTGGTGCCATAACATTGTCTTCTCTACAAGAAGCTTCATTTCTATGGAATGAGCACCCTTAGGTACCCAAAATGCATGACCATCAAATGTATCTACAACATGCTTCTTCTCTGCATGATCTGATGGTGAGGATGAATAATCCAAAGATCTCTTCTTTAGTACATCAGAAGAACTATTGCACTGTACAGTGCATGCATCAAGCTGAAACAAAGTGCCAATACGAGCACCCTTAGCCAACACCATAGCCCCTCTAGTCATCTTAAATCCTCCAGCATAGAAAACAACTTGCACTCTTGAATCATTCAATTTACTTACAGAAAGCAGGTTTTGTGCCAAACCCGAGATGTGCAAGACACCATCAATCCCCTTCACTCTTCCATCAGGAAATATGATTTTGACTCTTCCATGACCAACAATCTTCAGGTGAGAGTCATCACCTAGATATGCCTCTCCACCATTGTACTCCTCATACTTCGAGAACCAGTCTCTATAAGAAGTCATGTGAAAGGATGTACCTGAATCTATCAACCACACATCATCTGATGCATGGGATGCCAAGGTTGCACTAAATGCTTCTCCATCATCTTGAGATGATTTATCATATTCAGAATTAGAGAAAGACTTGTTTTTCTTCTTCTTCTTCTTCTTGCAATCCTTTTTAATGTGACCAACTTCACCACAATTCCAAAAAATTTCCTTGGACTTCTTACCAAGAGACTTAGATCTCCCCAAATACTTTGAATTAGTTTTCTTGTCTTTATTTTTGCCTCTCTCATTTGGTCTACCATGAATTGCAAGGGTCTTTGACATACTGTCATGAGGTCCTATCGCTTTAGTTGAAAATGTATCAATTATATGGACCGGGTAGTGTTCAAAGGTTGTATGCAATAGGGGACATCTTGGCTATCTCTTTTAGATTTTTTGAATTATTGAAATGGTTGTAAACATATATTTAACTAGAAAGCATGAAGTTGTTTAAGCAAGAAAGCATGAGACGATTAAACTAGAAAGCATATAAATTACCTAAGAAGAAACACTTGTAGTAAAACTATAAAATTTAAATGAAAAAAACTAACAACTAACAACTAATTGTTGACAAAAGGTAAACTTGACAATTTGTAACTAACAACAGGAGTGGATGCTCCAAAATTTCAAAATAAACAAAACTTAAAGATTACAAATTCAAAACTATGACCCATAGGAATATTTGACAGAGCTCGACACACACAAATAACACTCATTCAAATTTATCATGTACAAAATAAAGGAAACAACATTGAAAATGAAAATACTTATCTATCCTATGAGATCCCTCAAGTGGCCAGCTCTCGGGTATGCCTATGATTAACTCAGATCACATGTACTTTCGTATCTTCAAAATGAATCCATCCATGATACTTCCATTACTCAAAACAATTGACTCAAAATAAGACTGGAAATATTTATTTATTCATATCATAAAATTTTAAAACATAAGACATAGCTAAACAGTGTTGAAATCATATCACATCATAACAGTATCATGTATCATTGTTTTTGGCGGTAACATATATATACTAAATTGCTAACAAAATCCTAAATTTCAGATGGTGGAAGATCACCATTGAAAAAGTCTTTTAACAAAATTTCAACTAACCAACTGACAGAGGTCTATAACATAAAACATATTAAAGGATCTGAGTGGAGCCGTAAAGTTTTTAAACAAAAATTTAACAGAAAGCATTAAAAGGACTTGTTCCACTATGCACTCTTGAATTTTCAAAGCCTAGACTTTCGACGCTCTATCTTCAACTACTTGAAGTCAGCTTAAAGTCCACTTGGTTTGCATAATGTACTGTACAATGACTTAAAACTATACCATTATATCAACGTTAATTAGCTAATTTCAATTGATTTAGGAAATAAATATTTATACATCTTTTTACAAAAAGTAATTATTAATCCTAAAAATAAACAATTGGTAGGGCTAAAGTGATTGGTAAGAACAACAAAGGGTTTTTAGCTTATCATAATTATGAGGTTATTTATACCTCATCACTCTCCCCTTCCTAAGCATGAGTAGGTCCTCCTGCTCTCTAATGTTCCCTCTACCTTTCCACATCCCTGTTCCTATTTAATTCATTGTATTTGGCACTGAGATCATATAGATCCTCTGCTTCTCTATCCAAATCACTAGGAATTTTAAGAAAACGCTTGTTGTATCTAACCCTTACTTTCCATGAATGCAAGTCCTCAGGATTCTACTCTGTAGTGACAAGTACTATAGGGGGTGGTTGAAGAAGCAATGGAGGTCTATACCTCATTCCTATCCATTTGGTTTTAAGCTGCTATAGTATCTCTGCTAATGCCTTGGCCCTTCTGTAGGAACACCTTATATTGGTAGCTAAGATCACCTTCCTCCTTTTAAGATACATAGGCAGAGTGTACCACTCCTCATAGGCACTTCATTCTTTTTATATCAATCTTGGCCCCTGTAGTTTGAAATTCTCATAACAAATTCAAAGATTATCATTATATTTGCTTCTCATAGCTTCATAGCTCTTAATGCCTCAGAATCGAGCTTTAAAGGAAAATATTTTTCTATTAGGGTATCTCATCTGAAGTCCCACAATCCTTTCTACTTGCAAATACTCTTTTGTCCTTTCCTACAACTGAATTTGATTTTGCATAGTGGACATGAATGTCCTAAGATGTACTTCCCCAACAAAGAGGTTGACAAAGAAATTAGTATGTCTCTCTAAAAATAGATTATGTACAAAGAATTCACACATTAAGTTCTATTGAGAAGATGTTGCCTCTTTAAATTCTTTTAAAAATTCCTCATCATCTGGATCATGAGGTAGATTGCAATAAATTCTCAACAATTTCCATCTTAACAATTTCTCATTCAAAAACATAGAATACAACATGGATGGTTTCCTATAGGCTAATAGCAACTCCCCAATTTGGCATGGATCGGTTTTAGCTTGATAAAGCCTATCATATGATTCTTTTAATAATACTATTTCCTTCTTAAGTCTAGCATTCTCTTCCCTTGCTTGTCTCAGGAAATAGCATCTTTCCATCCATTTTGTTAACATTGGGGGAATGTGGACTTGAAACCATTCAATTTTGGTTGGCTCAGTCTGTACTTCCTTCAATTCTATTTTTGGATTTATCTTAATTTTTTTGCAAATCTTGTTCTAGTTCAATAGTTTTACTCAAAGCTGCATGGAGTTCATCTTTCTATTTTTCTACAAATGCTTGGAGAGTTTGTGCTAGATTATCAGTTAAACCTTTAATTTGTTTGTCTTTTTTTAGACAATTTTTTCAAATATTGTTTACCTTCCTCATTACTTTGTTGCACCTGAAATTGATTTTCTCCAATAATTTTATCTTTTTGCTCCAATTGAACCTTCAAAGCTGTGATTTCCTGATCCCTTTTCTTCAAAAGTTTAGTTTGTATATCTATTTCCTGCTACTGCTGATTTACTTGTTCTTCATTTTTCTGCAGGCTAAACTTTAACTAAACAATTTTTGTTTTCAACTTATCTAATTTTGTTTTATGTTATCAAATTTTTTAATTTGTACATTAGAATAGAGAGGAGAAACATAAGCTTCTACATTATCATCAATCACATTTTCTTTACCATGTACCTCTAGTGGGTCTAGTTTTGCATCATTGGCAATTGGGAAAGACAAATTTTCACTTAGGTGAGTCATATCACCTTTATGTGTTTCCATTGGCTGGTGAAAAGGAGAAAATGATTCCAGAGGCTCATCCTCAATAAGTACAACATTTGGCAGCTATTCTCTTATTTATTCTTGTCTTGTCTCAAGTGAGACATTTTCCTTTTCAGATTCATCTAGTTGGGTTGTTTCTACACATGGTTGGGCCTCTTTTTCACATAATTGTGCTACATTCTCTTGGGGTTCCCTATTCTATCGTTTCTTTCTAGAGATATATGGATGATCAGAAGCCATAGCACAAATAATCTCAGAAGAAAATCTCTTGCTTCTTCTCAAAGGGGAAGGTTTGAGTGCTTCTATTTTAGGTCCCCTTCCCTTTTTACATCCTCTTCCAAATTTTTAAGTTCCATATCCTCTTGTTTTTCTGGAGCCTTTGATACATTTTGTGGACTTGATCTTTTTTGAGGGTCTGAAGGGTTTATTGGATTTTTTGACACCTCATTGTCAGGAGCCCCTTTGGCATTTTGAGGTTCAGAAGAAGGTTCTTCCAAATTTTGAGCCACAAAACTTGGATGGCTCTCCTTCCTCTAAATGTCTTGTGGGCATAAGGTTCTCAAAATTTTGAAGAAAATTTTACCATTTTTGTTTCGTTCTTCCTTTCTTCAAGAAATGATATTTACAAATTAAATGTATGAGGTTGTGATGTTTTAATGGACCCAACATAATTTTAAACTTTTCAATCATATTAACAATAGAATCACTAAGAAAATAAGGAAGGTTGACTTTGAAGTCAGGGTTTTCGGTGCCATGGCGCAAATGAGTCAATAATTGAAAGGGGGGACCAACTATTATGGCACATTTCCCTTCACACGTGAAATATTTGATTATCCAGGCAACTAATAAAGGTCGAGGTTCCCCTTCCCTACTGAAAAGCTCTACCATTTTTTGATAGGAAATCTTTATAGTTTCTAATAAATTTACACCCTCATTTCTAATACCAGATAAATGAGAAATGACTCGAGGGCCTACCTTGAATTTCTTCCCACACACTATTGACTATCCATCTAAGAAATTCTTTGCAAATTCTTTTACCAGTTGCTCATTGTGCCCTTCAAACTTCTTCATAAACTCCAACCACCCAACCCTCTGAAATAGTTCCAAAATTTTACCTAGTGCCAATAACTTGTTTGCGGAAGTTGGCTCTAATTTTTGCTTAGCTCCTCCCATGCTATCACTATCTTTTGATTCTGATCAGTTTCTGTTGAATGCTGTGGCATTCAAAAGGTGAAAAACTATTAAAAAAAATTGTGACACGAATTAAAGAAAATGCAAAATCTTTAACCACTCGTACTTTGACATGAATTAATTATGGAATTTGGCTTCGCTGTACTGAAATCATTACTTTTTATGGAAAAGAGCGCATGAATTTCCACATCTCAAGTGAGAGTACAATCTGCACAATTTAATAAGTTTGGAAAGGGTGGTGGTACATTCCAATTTATTTATTTATATTCACAATAATTACCTACTTAAAGTAAAAGTTGTACATACCTTACGTCTCGTCATCAATTTGAAAATCACTTACCTTTGTTGACGTAACAATATAATTAGATGGGATGGTGAGGGTGGTGATTATTTTATTATGAATGAAGATGGAATGTCTAATTAATGTTGTAATTATTATGATGGAAAGTATCCATAATAATTTTTATTTATTATGATAAGAGATGGTAGTGTAGGGTGTGGATTTCAAAGGTGATGGAAAAATTTAATGATGAGCATGTGTATGACACTGGAAATATCAAATCATTTAGAGAAGAAGGGAATTTACAAAAGTCTAGAGCATCGCTAGAAGATGCGGTCGGGATGAAGAATAAATTTTTTGGAGCATGTTGAAAGATGTGACTGGAACAAAAAAATGAAGTAGCAAAATTCCAGAGCATCGCTGGGAGATGTAACCAGAGTGAAGAAGAAAATTCTGGAGCATTGTTGGAAGATGTCGCCAGAATGCGAGAGAGAAGTTTTGGAGCCTTGCTGAGAGATGCAATCGGAAGCAGCAACAAAATTTTTGGAGCATCACTGAAATTTGTAACTAGAAGCAACAAAAAGATTTTCGGAGCATCACTGAAAGATGCAGTCTGAAGCAACAACAAAATTTATGGAGCATTTCCAAAAGACGCAGCTGGAAGGAAGAAGCAAAATTTTTGGAGCATCGCCGAAAGATGTCACCAAAAGGAAGAAGCAATAAAATTTAGGAGCATCGTTGAAAGATGCAACCGTAATGCAACAAGAAATTTTTTGGAGTATCGCCGAAAGATGCCAGCGGAAGAAGGAAGTAGAATGAAGGACTTTGGACTTTATACTTTCCGAAGCATCATTGAAAGATACACTAGACTTTTGAAATAAAACAAGGAATGACACTAGTAGGGTGTGCAACTTCTGAAGCATCACAACAACTGAGCTAACAAGTTTCAAAGCATCGTAGCAAGATGTGCCATAATTTGTATTTGATTACAAATAAAGTCCTGCAAGATAGAAACAAATTTTAGCCAAGTCTAAAAGATGAAAAATTCAAAAGAAATACCCTGAAGTAATTACAAATTCATACACATGCAATTTTTTTTATACTAGGTGACTATTAATCCAAACATTCCATTGGCTCTATCGTAGTAGAGTCAATGCATTGTATTTCTCCTTGCATTTCTAACATCCTTGTAAATTCCTCAATGTTAATTGGTTTATGGTAGATGCGTAATCGATGTCCATTGACCAAGAAAGTTTGAGTGTCACCATCAATGGGTTTGAGTTGCACTGCTCCATTTGAAAATACTTCAAAAATTTCATATGGACCCAGCCAATGAGTTCTTAGTTTACCTTGATGATATTTATATTAGGAATCAAATAACAATGCCCAATCCCCATTGTGGAACTCTCTTTCCTTTATGTGTTTATCATTCCAGGCCTTTCGTTGGTGTTGAACTAGCTCAGTTTGGTGGATAACATCTAAATGGAGTTCATCCAATTCACTAAGTTGTAGGACTTTCAATCTACACTCATTTGAGATCTAAGCCTAACTCCATTTTTGTTCTCAGGGTTTGAAGTTCAAATTCAATGGGTAGAAGTGGTTTCTTCTCAAAAGCTAACTCGTACGGACTGAAATCAGTGGTTGATTTCCAAGTTGTGTTATAAGCCCAAACGACTTCAGGTAATTTTCTAGCCCAGTATTTTCTCCTTGATGAAACTATTTTTGTTAAAATATTCTCTAGCTCTCTATTAGTGACTTCTACTTGACCATTTGCTTGTGGGTGATAGGGTGGTGACTTCTTATGGCTTACTTGGAAATGATCAATAAAGGCCAACAAAACTTTAGACATAAATTGGGGCCCCTGTTCTGTGACAATTGTCCTAAGGGCTCCAAATCTAAGAAAAATATTGTTATACATAAAGTCAGCAACTTGTTCTTCCCTAGCGACTCTTAAGGCTTGAACTTCTACCCAATTAGTCAGATATTCGGTACAGACCAAAATGTACTATTTTCCTTGTGAAGGAGGGTCTATAGGACCGATAAAATCCAATCCCCACTTTTCAAATGGTTCAAGAACTACATGGGGTTGCAGAGACATTTCATTGGATGTAGTGGGTCTCCCTACTCTTTGGCATTCATCACCACAACAAACATATTTTTTTTACATCTTTATGCATAGAGGGCCAATAATATCCTGCACCCAAAATCTTATGGGACGTCCTCTTGGCAGAGTAATGGCCTCCAGAGGGGTCATCATGGCAAGCTCTAAGGATGCTATATGTTTCATATGCTCTGACACAACATCGTAAAACCATATCAAGACCACATCAAAATAATATTCCATTAATCCATTTGAATGGAACGCTTTCTCGAACGAGGCGTTTCCTTTGTTTTCATGTGAAATTTGGAGGGAACTCTGAAGTGGTCAGGTAGTTGGCGATGTCAACAAACCAAGGAGTTTTAATGGAGATGGCAAATAGATTTTCATCTGGGAATTCATCTCGCACAGGAGCACAATCTCCATTGTCTTATTTAATCCAGGATAGGAAATCTGCAACTATGTTGAACTTCCCAGGTTTTTCAATAATGGACACGTTGAATTATTGTAGAAGTAATTAACACCTGATTATCCTTTTGTTTATTATAGGTTTGTTCATTAGGTACTTGATAGCCGAATGGTCTGTGAACAAAGTCACTTTATACCCTGTAATGTAATGTCAAAATTTCTTGATTGCGTGTACCACAACTATAAATTCTTTCTCCATGGTGGTGTAATTCCATTCAGTGGGAGTCAAATTCTTAATAATGAAATGGATAACATACTTTCCCACATTCTCAGCTTCGTAACCTAAAACCGCTCCAATAGCATCATCTAAAGCATTTGCATAAATATGGAACAAAAGGTTCCAATTAGTTCCACGTAGGACAGGAGTAGAGATGAATTTCTCCTTAATTATCTCAAATGATGATTGACATTCTGATGTCTAGACAAAATGTACATTATTTTGGAGGAGGGAAACATAGGAGCTGCAATATTGCTAAAATTTTCTATGAATCTCCGGTAGTATCCAACATCTCCTAAGAAAATTCTAACATTAGTTTGGTTTTTCAGAGTCTCAAGTTGTATTACCTCAATTTTCTTAGGATCCACTTTTATACCTTGAGCTGAAATGTGGTGTCCCAACACTATCCCTTGTTCCACCATAATTAGACATTTTTTGTGACCCAGGGATAGCCGATGGTCCTCACATTGCTTCAATACTTTGTCTAGATTTTGAAGGCCTTCATCAAAAGTTGACCCATACAATGAAGTCATCCGTGTAGACTTCCACATAGTCATTCACTAGCGCCAGGATAGCCCTCTGAAATGTTGCAGGAGCGTTGCATAGCCCAAAGGGAAGGAAACGATATTCAAATGTTCCCCAAGGGCAAGTAAAAATTTTCTTGGTCTTCTGTAGCTACTTGTATTTGGTTATATCTACTGAATCCATACAGGAATGAGAAATTCTTCCTCCTAGCCAAATTATCCAAGACTTGGTCTATAAATGGTAGAGGGAAGTAATCTCTATGGGTAGCTTTGTTGAGTTCCCTATAGTCAATGCATAATCTCAACTTCCCATTTTTCTTTGGGACCACTACCAGAGGCAAAACCCATTTACTGTTAGAAATGGGATAGATAAATCCCACTTGAAGGGGTTTCTCAATTTCAGTTTTAACAATGTCTTTCAAAGTAGGATTGAGTCTTCATTGTGGTTGACGAACATGTATAACATCCTTAGTATAGATGTGATGGATACAAACACTTGGGTGTATTCCTCTCATGTCTGTATAGTCCTAAGCAAAAGCTTTAGATCTATTCACCAAAACATCAAACAATTTGTGCCCTTCTGGCTCTGTCAACCAGATGTTGATATTCAAAGTTTTTCCTGGTAATAACATGATCGTTTTGACCCCTAGATAGTTAGAGGTGATAGTATAAACTTCTCTAGTCAAAGTGTTGAGAGGACAACTATGTGGTATGGTTCTATGGAGTCTAAAAATATCCTCGAAGGAGTGATCCATTTTTGGAATGATATTAGCCAGGGGACAAGGTAATCCCATGAAGCTAGTGTAATCAAATTCGATGTGATCAACATTGATTGGATGCCATAGAATCTCTTCTACGTCTATCATTTCTTCATCACTTGAGTCTACGGTAAGATTTTCCATATTGTTTTCCAATTCATCTTCCAACTCTTCACCATGTTTTTTAATGAATGCCATAACAAGTAGGGCTAGATTCTCTTGTTCGTTGGGTCCATCTGGCTCACCAACCCAAACTTTGTTATGTTCAGTAGGTTTAGCGAGGGGATAAAAGAATAAATGTTTGCTATTGGAACCATGTGAAATGGTCATTCCTCCTTCTCCGCAGTCAATCTTGGATACAACTATAGTTAGCCACGGTCTTCCTAGAATTACCGGATAGCTATCCTTTGGTGTGAGGGACTGGATTATTTGGAAGTCTACTAGATATTCCCAACCATCAACCTTAACAAGAAAATTTTCTATGACACCTTTGGGAATAGATATGGATTGATTTTCCATTTGCAACATTGTAGTTGTGGAACGTAAATTAGCGAGTCCCAAATTTTCCATAACATCAACTGTCATTACATTAATGACCACTCCTAGGTCCACAAGTGCATTAGGTATTGCTACCTCATTGATTGTCACTGTTATAAGTGGATTGCATGGGTCATCATATTTTGGAGCTACGGTCTTTCCAACCAGAAGGTCAGCTAGATACCCATTTATGTGAATAGTGTTAATCCATTTTGGTTTCCTTCTCGGTGTTTTGATGCACAACTATTTGATTAGTTGGTTACTCTCTTTGATTGCTTGTAATAAGGGAACCTCGATTTGAAGTTGTTTAATATCTTGTATCAGTGTGGTTTCAATGGATAAGGTCATTTCTGGAGGGTTATTCAAGGTGGTTGGTTTGAGACGCTCTGAAAAAGGCGCTTGAGTTTTCTCTTTCAAGGTGGACTCCTTTAAAAGATCAATTGGATGCTAACCATCCTGCCTTTGAGGTAACTTAGAAGTTCCAGATGAGGATTATGGAAGGGTCTTGTCTTGATTACTTGTTAGGTTTTTCTCTCAAGGTGTGGAAGATGTCTTAGTTATTTCAACAAATTCTTTAATCGGCTCATCCAAAATATCAACTATAGTAGGTTGTTCGAGTGTTTTTCCTAACCTTAACTGTAAATTTCCACAATGCATAGCATTAAGTCCAGTCACATTTTCCTATTCTATAGAATAATCTAGGGTATTTTGTTGATTATTCTTTGGATTAGGGACAAGTTGTGTTGGAATTTGTGGTTGGTTGACCTACTCATTTTTTTGAGGGTTATGAGGGGTTGGTAAAAGGTTCTTCTGTGGATTAGGCATCCTCCTAGGCCTAATGTAAAACTGATTTTGAGGGTTATTCCATTGAGGAGCAGGATTTTGAGGATACCATTGTTGTTGAGTTTGGTTTGGACATTAGGGTTTCCCCAAGACTGATTTTCCCATTCAAGTGGTCCCCAAGGGTAAGCTCCCCAGTTAGGTGGTGCTTGAGTCCAAGGTTCCACCCATTGATTATTATCCCAATTGTTTGGGGGCCGCTAGTAGGGATTTGAATTCTAGCCATAAGATAAATTCCCTCTAAGTCTTTGATTTATAAAGTTGACCTCCTCCTCAATCCGAGATATCCTCTTCTTGGAATTTTTGATTGCATTTAGGATCTCACATTGATCAGTGGCATGAATCTTCTCACATACTTGGAAAATTTCAATTTTGTCCAAGGGACATTCTCTTAATAGATGCTTGTTTTGACACCTAGGCAATAGATGGATAAGGTCTCAAGATTACGTGTTTTGGCCTGTATTCCATCCAACGTGGTGTTTAGTTGAATGAGAATGTCAGTTTTAAGATTTTCTATCTCCTCACACAATTTACCTATTTCATTGGAACCTTTGAAAAGAGTAGATTTACGAATACCTCCTCAAGTACAAGATAAATTCTGGCATAACTCAGTGATATCATCGAGTCCAAGTTGGGATATGTCTCCTTTTCCCATTAAATCTAGAATTCTCCTAGCATCTTCATCAAGTACCTTGAAAAATATAGTCTTCATAATTTCCAGACTTATGTCTTCTCTGCCACATCATTTAGATAAGAAGATGAACCTATCCAGACAATCTTCTAGGATTTCATCTTCATTTTCCCTTAGCTTGAACAACTCCTCTTTCCTATCACTGACTCTACAGTAACTCTAGTATTTTTCCAAAAGACAGACTCCATATCATCCCTAGAGGTTATCTACCCTGAAGCTAATCCCATGAACCAACACATGCAGCGTCCTTTAGAGTGGAGGGGTTCAATTTTTTGTTGTCATTTTTGTAGTCATAGGTTTGACGCAAAAATTTAAACTCAAATAGGAACTGATCAAGATCTTTGGAGGATAAACCTCTAAAAGTTGGTAAGAAGGTTGGTGAAATGTTTTTCATAGGTGTATCATCATCTTGATCGAGAGCAATAGGATAAGTAAATGTCTGCGCTCCCCCTGCTAGGTTAGCGTCATTTCTATGGTCACCCATGACATTGAAAGGAATGCATTCGTCTTCAAAAAATTTCTCTAATGGGTGAATTTTTGGGGTATACTGGGAGGTCTCAGGTTGATCCTGCTCTATCAATTCTTCAATAAGTTCTTTAGTTGAGACTTCTACCTCCCTGCTTGTGGTTGGAACATCTTTTTGGGGAGTTTTTGGTATGAATCTTCCGTGTGGACCTCATTTCTTGACCATGCAAAAAAGAAGCTTGGAAACTATTTTTTTTTCTCTAAAAGAGGTATTCAAGCAATCTCCTACTAACACTAGAAAAGGAAGGTCCCAGGAAATAGTGCCAAAAAGTGACAGACAGTCATGAGGTCCTATCGCTTTAGTTGAAAATGTATCAATTATATCGACCGGGTAGTGTTCAAAAGTTGTATGCAATAGGGGACATCTTGGCTATCTCTCTTAAATTTTTTGAATTATTGAAATGGTTGTAAACATAAATTTAACTAGAAAGCAATTAAACTAGAAAGCATGAAGTTGTTTAAGCTAGAAAGCATGAGACGATTAAACTAGAAAGCATATAAATTACCTAAGAAGAAACACTTGCAATAAAATTGTAAAATTTAAATGAAAACAACTAACGGCTAAGGACTAATTGTAGAAAGAAGGTAAACTTGATAATTTGTAACTAACAATAGGAGTGGATGCTCTAGAATTTCCAAATAAATAAAACTTAAAGATTACAAATTCAAAACTACGACCTGTAGGAATATTTGACAGAGCTCAACACACAAATAACATTCATCCAAATTTATCATGTACATAATAAAGGAAACAACATTGAAAATGAAAATACTTATCTATCCTACGAGATCCCTCGAGTGGCCAGCTCTCGGGTATGCCTATGATTAACTCATATCACATGTACTTTCACATCTTCAAAATGAATCCATCCATGATACTTCCATTAGTCAAAATGATTGACTCAAAATAAGATTTTCAATATTTATTTATTCATATCATAAATTTTTAAAACATAAGACATAGTTGAATAGTGTTCAAAGCATATCACAACATCATAACTGTATCACGTATCATTTTTTTTGGTGGTAACATATATATACTAAATTGCTAACAAAATCCTAAATTATAGATGGTGGAAGATCACCATTGAAAATGTATTTTAACGGAATTTCAACTAACCAACTGGCTGAGGTCCATAAAATAAAATATATTAAAGGTTCAGAGTGGACTCATAAAGTTTTTAAACAAAAATTTAACATAAAGCATTAAAAGGACTTGTTCCACTATGCACTCCTGAATTTTTGGCGCCTAAAATTCCAACGCTCTATCTTCAACTACTTGAAGTCCTCTTAAACTCCACTCGGTCATGCATAATGTCTTGTACAATGACTTAAAACTATACCATTATATCAATGTTAGTTAGCTAATTTCAATCTATTTAGGAAATAAAGATTTATACATCTTTTTACAAAAAGTAAGCCCTAAAACAATTGGCGGGGCTAAAGTGATTTGTAAGAACAACAAAGGGTTTTTAGCTTATTATAATTAAGAGGCTATTTATACCTCATCAGCCTCCTTTAGCCATCTCAAAAGACTTCCTTCACATCTCTTCAGATAATAATGAGGCAACAACCTCATCCATCTTAAAGGTGGAAGTAGTGCTTCTAATAGCCATTACCAGATGATCCCAAGAGTCTAACAAAGAACACAAAAGGAGCATGCATTGGTCTTGTTCATCAATCTTGTCTCCAACGAAACCCAGTTGTGAAACCAACATGTTAAATGCATTTAGATGATCTACTACAGACCCTCCATCTTCCATTTTCAAAGAATACATCTTCTTTCTTAGGAAAAGCTTATTTACCAGGGATTTAGCCTGATAGACATCATCAAGCTTCTTCCACAGAGAAGCAAATTTTTTATCTTCATGGAAATTCAGGAGGACGAAATCAGATGAACAAAGTCTAATAAGACCCTTGGATTTCCTATCCATGAGATCCCAATCTTCTTGTTTCATGCCTGAAGGTTTGGTTTCATAAATAGTAGCCCATAGATCATGATCTATGAGCATGTATTCCATTTTGAGCTTTCACAACTCAAAATTACCATTGTTAAACTTCTCCATCTCAATCCTCCCATATGTGCTTGCCATATCTTTCCTACAACAAGGTAATAAAACACACACTTCTACAAAACTCCCACTGAAACAAAGATTAGCTCAAAAACCCCTTCTACCCAAAAAAGGAACCAAGGATGGCCAAGCTCTGATACCAACTGAAAGGAAACTGGGCGAGCGAAAACAACTTCTTACACTAATCTAAGTAGGGGAGAGTTACAAAAAATTCCTTTTAACACCTTATATAGTTCCAGTAATGAGAAACACACAGGATAAATGGAATAAAAAAACACACACCAGATATACGCGGGGAAAACCCTTTCAGGTAAAAAACCCCACCCTCCAAAAGCACAATACTTCTATATTACTTCAAATAGGAGTTAAAATACAACCCAAGTATAAAGCTTCTACACAAGTGCTTCAAAACAAGCACCCATTCCGGAGTTAACCCAACAACACTTTGTTACCTACAAAAAAACTATGCATTCTACAATGCAAGGAACTCATTTTATAGAGAGATATAAGCTTCAAGAAGCATATAGAAGGAGAGGGGTGTCCAAATCCACATGGCACAATATTCCATGCCATAAACATGCATTTGGACACATGTGCAACATTCCCTTAGACCCCTTATAATGGTCAAACATGCAAATATTCCTTCCGCAAGCTTGGGTGCCTAGAATATGCTAAAAATATCTTATGACAAATGCCTTACACTTCTTACAACTGTCATAGAATTTTTCATAGATGACAACACTTATAGCTATAAGAGAATCTGTCATAACTAACTAAAAAGTAGTTGATTCTCTTACATCCTGTTATAACCCAACTTGGGCACCAAATTTCTCCCATGCATTCAAAGGTGCCTTATGACATGTCATAGAATCCACCATAGGTCATAGATTCCAAAGTGGGATGCTTATGTCCACTTGGGATGATTATGTGTCATCTAGTCACTTCCAACGAGGATGCCACTAAGTCGATGGGTCCCAATATGTGACATGACACCATAGGAATTTATATAATACAAATTAATACAATAATACATCAATTAAATCAATATTAGGACTCTAAGGTTGAGACACCTTAATCCCAACAACAGGTTCTAGCCTACACCTGTCACCCTTGATGATCAACAAATCACAATTGAACTCAACTTTCTCCATGAAATGAAACACAAGCAAATGAAAGAGAAAGTTCCAAATACAAAGGAGGTAGAACCAAGCACCCACAATCCATGTAAATATAACAACACAAGGACTAAAAATCATCATGGCTGCAACACTTGGAATATTTCCATAAGATTTGCCATAATTATCAGGACATAAGTAGAGCTTCACATGTCTTTTTAAATTAATGAGGAAATTATGAAGCGATAAACAATCTCCTCTAAATCCTAAATTGCCGACCATCAAGTGATGTTTGATCATATTTAATAAGATTTTGAATCTCAATAGGGGTGATGTCATGAGAGTCCTAATGCTTATGAGAGGACACCCCTAAATTGGCAAGGCAATCAGCTAAGCAATAAGCTTCATGGTAAACATGTGAAACATAAAATACCTCAAAAGAGTTCAATATGGAAATAGTGTCCTTAATAATATGCTCAATTGACCAAGAAGAAGGATTAACCCTTTAAGAAAATTAACAATATTTAAAGAGTCTCCCTCTAGCTAGATTTTTCTAACTCCCTTCTCCTAAGCAAGCTTTAGGCCATGAACACCCCTAAATTGGCAAGGCAATCATCTAAGCAATTAGCTTCACGGTAAACATGTAAAACATAAAATTCCTCAAAAGATTTCAATATGGAAATAATGTCCTCGATAATATGCATAATTGACCAAGAAGAAGGATTAAACCTCATTGTTATATTCAGTTTGGGCTAACATTGGTGATGAAGATCATGGTTGGATGTCATGCCTTATCAAAGAAGTATTGATGATATTCACATAATGCATTATTACTGTCAACATAGTTGACTTCATAATGATATATTATGAAGATTAGAAGCATGATTAATAGTGGAGAGATTTTTTTGAAGGTCTACTTTATATCTCATGCTCTCTCCTGATGTTCCTAATGAAGTATGTGTTGTTGAAAGGAAGTTATGGCCTCTGCAAGTTTCTTAAGTGTTTTTGGTTCAAGAAGATCCAATGAAGTCTATCTAGGAGAATGCTTTGCATTCCTTTGTTGTTGATGTTTTGGTCTTATGGTTTGACATTCAATGTCAGTACTTTGTGGATGTTTCACTCCTATATTTTCAGGTCACCTGTGTTTCCGAGGAGAATTCTGTGAATTGTAGAAGGTTGGCAGTGTTGTTGGTTGTCTGATCTAGGAAATGTTCCACATTTCTCCACATTGATATCTCTACTCTTGCAGCTTGGAAAATGTGCTCTCAAAATTTGTGCAGTGTCTCAGTTCCAATTTCATGTGCTGAAGTGGTCTACAAGCTGATATGTTATTGTTATATCTCATGATTATGCATTATGTGCTTCCTGAATAAAATATTATGTATCTATTTATTCTACAGTGGCTATAGATGGCATGACAGTATGAAAGAAATGTATGAAGGTGTTGTTGGATGTTTAAGGAACGTCCCCATGTGATCCACATGTTTGTATTTGGACACTTTGGTGCCGTATATCATCTTGAGTTGTCTTTCTTAATATTTTGTGGATATGTGGCTGATAGGGCTTGTTCCTTTGCTTGGATTGTGTGCTTGGAGGGATGTGCTAGAAATGGAAAATGTTTTATGATATATTTGGGTCATGACGTATCCTTTTTGGGACCACATCAAGTAAAATCAATTGAAAGTATGTTTTTGAGTCGATTGGTTGTGTACTTTGTTTCATCCACATGTTTCCTTGATTTTGACTTAGGTTGATGTGTGCCCACATTTAAGTGGTTTTGGATCACATTGAAAGAAGTGATTAGATTTTTTTTGGTCCTCTCTATATTCAGGATAGGACGACATTATGTTTTTGGTGGCTGACTAGTTGAATTCATTATTTATTCTCTTCTTGGCTAACCTAATTGAAGAAATGAAGTGTTGCAGTGGATATAAATGCAAGATCATTTTGGATGCAACAAGACAGAGAAGTGTACAAGTGTGAAGAAGTGTGTGTGTGAATTGTATTAAATATCCAATAGAGATAGTGCCAAAGATTGTGAAAGGAAAGATCAATTGTGCTGTAAATGCCTCAATCAACAGAGTGTTGTGTTGGAAAATCATTTTAGTTCTCTCTAAATCATATTGTACACTGCTATGAGACAATGATTCTCATCAGATCCTTGTATCTTGCTCCTGAATTTGTGTTGTCTTCAGCGCAACAAGTCCTCTGTATCTTTCTTTAAGGCAGTGAGAATTTTTGCAAGTCTTTTTGGTAGTAAGCCTATATTATGAGTTAACTCTCAATGTGGTTTTTCCCTCATTGAATTTTCCATGTAAATCTAGTGTTCTTTATTTTTCATTGTTGCTGATCTGGTTAGAAGTAGAATTGTTATATCTTTCATTTTTCAAGAAGCGCTAAGTTTTCAAACTGCTATATCATTATTTGTTACTATTTTGCTTAAAGGTGTCTTGATCTTGTAAAGAATGTTGTCTTTTACTACGAGAGTCAAGTTACAAAAGGGGTTAAGTTTTTGTAGATTGATTCATCCCCCCTCTCAATCTCCAAAAGTGTTTAAAAATTGGTATCTGATCCAAGTTCCTCTATAGAAGATTAACAACTTGAGGCAAATATTTGTGATGGCACGTGATGGTTCATACAAGGGTCCTAGGTTTGATGTGACTAATTACTCTTTTTGGAAAATGAGAATGGAAGGATACCTAAAATCTCTTGGGTTTGGGGTGTGGAAATTATTCAAAAGTGGTTATACTACTCCAACCACCCCTCTTATAGATGCAACTGAAATTAGATTTTATGAATGCAATGCCAAAGCCAAGAATGCTATCTTGTGCGGGTTGGCTGAATTAGAACTTTTGAAGGTGATGAATTGCAATTCTGCCAAAGATTCTTGAGAAAATCTTAGTAGCATCTATGAAGGAGAAACTAAAGTGAATAAATCTAAGATGTAGATCTTTAAAAGTAGATATGAGACTCTAAAGATGACTGAAGATGAATACATTGCAAGTTATATACTCTAAGTACAAGAAATTATCTTTGGAATCTTCGAACTTGGTAGAAAAGTGAAAGAAAGTGGAATTGTAAAGAAGGTTTTGAGATCTCTCCTAAAATCCTACAACCATAAAGTTTCAGCCATTGAAGAATCTAAAGACTTGGATTAGTATTCAGTTGATGAAATGTTTGGTACTCTTACTGCCTTTGAGATGAGAGAGTTTGATAAAGATATTCCAAAGAAGGAAGCTACATTCAAAGCCAACAAAAAGATTGAAGATGAAATTGCTAATCAAAATGATGAATTTGATGAGGTTGAAGAAAAATTTGTGAGAAGATTGAAGAAAGGCTTCGGAAAATACAGAAGTAAGTTACCATTCAAGTGTTTCAATTGTGGAAGATTTGGTCATTTTGCATCTAGATGTCTTTAATGATAACAAAAGAGAGAAATTTAAAAGAGTGTTCTATTCTAAGGAGAGAAGTTGTTCCTCTGAAGATGAATATAATGACTCAAATGATGAAAATATATTCATGGCTCTAAAAGGAAAAAAGAACAATATTGGAGAATGCAAAAGGTTTGATACCCTACATAATAATAAGGTTAATGAAAGATCCATGGTAGTATGGACTGCTTTTCATGCAAGGGAATAGGAAAATTCTTGGGTGATTGATAGTGGGTATTATCACCACATGACTGTCGACATAAGTAAGTTCATCAATCTCAAGAAGGTCAATGGTGGAGCTGTTAAGTTTGGTGATGATAAGTCAACACAAATCCGTAGAAAAGGTGATATAACAATTGATGGAAAGAACAAAACTGAAGATGTCCTTTATGTCAAAGGATTGAAACATAATCTCTTGAGTGTCAATCAAATGTGCATCAAAGGATACAACCTCACTTTTAATGCTAATGGATGTGAGATTAGAAATGAAGTTTTTGGAAGGCTTGTTGTTGAAGGAATAAGGACAAATTGTAATGTTTATCATCTAAAGGAAGCTAATGGAAGAATCTACTTATTGACTTAGTTTGGAGAATGTTGGTTGTGGAAAAAAAGAATGAGGCACATTAACTTTGACAACACGGTAAAGATTAGTTTCTCTCACTTAGTTCCTCTCATGTAGTGAGAGATATGCCCAAGACAACCAAGCTTTCAAACACTTTGTGCAAAGAATGTCAGATGAGAAAGAAAACAAGGACTAACTTCAAAAGCAAGGAGTCATCTATTTTAATGCCATTGGAGCTGATTCACACTGATCTATATAGACCTACAAGGATAAGGAGTCAACAAGGTGAAAGGTACTTTATTTCGCTTATAGATGATTACACTAGAATGACTTTGGTTACATCCCTAAGAGAGAAATCCAAAGCCTTTTATGAGTTTAAGATTTTTAAATAAAAGTTTGAGAATGAAATGGATGTTAGGATAAAATGTTTAAGGTCAGATAGAGGAGGTGAATTCACTTTGTATGAATTTAAAAAGTTTTGTGAAGATCATAGCATTAGGAGGCATCTGTCTACTCCTAGAACCCCTTAGCAAAATGGGGCAGTTGAAAGGAAGAATAGAATAATGCAAGAAATGGCTAGGATAATGATGAAAGATGGTGGCCTATCAGATAGGTATTGGAAGGAAGCAATACATACTACTATCTATTTTATTAATACAGTGCAACTAAGGGTCAGCATCAATAAGATCCCTTATGAGTTGTGGTATGGAAGACCTCCCACTGTTAAAAAATTCTAAATCTTTGGGAGAAAATGCTACATCAAAAGATATGAAGGAGACCTATGAAATTTTTATTCAAGGTGCGATGAAGGAATATTTCTTGGTTACTCAACTAGGAGCAATGAATAAATATGCTACAACAAGAGATTGATAAATATGATTGAAAGTACAAATGTCAAGGTAGATGAAGACTTGTGTCAGGTCTCACATGAACTTGAGGTTCCCGGATCTGATATGCTTCCCTGGATTGAAGAAGAAGAAGAAATAGAATAGAAAGAAGAAGAGGAACCAGAACTAGTGAAGTCTCTCAAGACTCCAAAATTTGTGTAGAAGAACCACTCTCTAGATCCGATCATTGGAGACAAAAATGAAGGTGTGATGACAAGAAGAAAGTTTTCAAGAGCAAATGAACAAGGAAATTTGTGCTTATTATCAACAGTAGAACCTAAAAACTTTGATGATGCTAGCAAAGATGATAATTAGATAAAGGCAATGGAGGAATAATTGAATTAGATAGAGAAGAATTAGACTTGGTAATTAGTTCCCATACCAATTGATAAGAATGTGATAGGAACAAAATGGGTGTTCTATAATAAGTTGAATGAAGATGGTAAGGTAATAAGGAACAAATCCAGATTGGTTTGCAAGGGCTATTCACAAGTTGAAGGTATTGATTTTGAGGAGACCTTTTCTCTAGTAGCTAGATTGGAGGAAATAAAGATGCTTCTTGCTTTTGTTGCTCATAAGAACTTCAAAGCATACCAAATGAATGCCAAGTCAGCTTTCCTAAATGGTGATATATAAGAAGAGGTATACATTGAGAAACTTGATGGTTTCCAATTATAATAGGATCTAGACATTGGTTTGCAAACTCAAGAAAGCTCTATATTGTATCAATAAATCTCCTGGAGCTTGGTATGATAGATTGGATAAGTACCTAATTCAACAAGGATTCAAGAAAGGTAATGCAGATAGTAATATATATATGAAGGTTCAAGAAGGAAAATTGATGATTGTAGTAGTATATGTTGATTCCATCATCTTTGGTGGAGATAATGATATGTATAAAAAGTTTATAGAAGAGATGCATAAATAATTTGAGATGTCAATGATTGGTGAGTTTTCCTTCTTCCTTGGGCTTCAAATTATTCAAAAATATGGTGGAATATTCATTTCTAAAGCTAAATATTTCAAGGAGATGCTAAAGAAATTTGGAATGGAAGACTCCAAACTAGTGGGTACTCCTATAGTGATAGGTTCTCACTTAAGCAAATCTGATGAATCTTCAGAGGTTGATCAAGCTCTTTACAAGTCCATGATTGGAGGTTTGTTGTATTTAACTACTTTTATACTAGATATCATGCATGTAGTATGTACGGTTGCCAAGTTTCAAGCCAATCCTAAGCAATCTCATGAGAAAGTTGTGAAAAGAATTTTTAGATACTTGAAGGGAACTCTGGATTATGGCCTAAGATACAAAAAGGATCAAAATTTCTCTATGAGTGCCTATACTGATGTTGATTGGATAGGTTGTGTTGATGACCAAAGGAGTACAAGTGGAAGTGCATTCTTTTTGGGAGATAGATTGGTCTCATGGTTCAGTAAAAAGAAGCATTCAATGTCTTTTTCCACAACAAAATTAGAATATATTGTTGCAACATCTTGCTACACTCAAGTGATTTGGATGAAGCAGACTTTGAAGGATGTGAATGTGGTGTATGATGAACCTATTCCTATACTGTGTGATAGTTGTCATGGAAGTGTGCACCCTTGCTGAGCTAATAGAATCACTTAGCCACCTAGTGAAACATGGGATGATCTCCCTGAGTGAGGGCTTAGATGACAGAGATCAACCTCCAAAGAGGATTGGTTCCCTTGGAACTTCACCTAATCTAACCTATGCTACTATTGCTTGCAAAGAAAAGAGAGAAGGAAAACATAAAATGAAACCTAAACTCTAAAAGGTGATGCACCAAATGATTTCTTTTCAAACCTACACTACTATTTGGACTCACAATACAACCAAATGAATAAGTTGTTTCATGCACAACTCAAGTTTCTACATACCTATGCATGTGTGTTTTATAAGAAGGTTGGAACTCAACAACCTTAGAAAGGAAAACAAATATTTCACAATAAAAGGGGTGTTTGAGTCATTACACAACTTATAACTTGCATAGAATATGTATAATTCTACATGAAGGTACTAGAGTATGAGACATGAAATTCAAGGATTGAGTATAGTATCACGAAAATGATATCCATCATTCGTTATTGTACACAACATACAAACTAGAGAAGGCAAAATTATTGTCTTTATTGATCAAAATAAGTCACAAAGAAATGCTTATAAGTCTGAAAAGTGAGTTTCATTGTCGGTCTAGCTTGAAAGAACCTTCAAGAAAGTTACAATACATTGCTAAGAGAGAAAAGAAAATTGAATATCTTCCCCTTAAGCTTTATTTTATGCTTCTCAACAGTTGCTACAAAATAGGAACATGTGGGGAGGAGAAAAACACAAGTGCTTGCTTTAGTTGGCTAGGTCAAACTCTTTGGTCATCCAAAATATTCATCCCTCATTTATAGTCCCTTAAAGTGCTCCAAAAAGCTGTTTGAGTGATGAAAAAGTCTTTCCTTGACCTTATCCACCATTAAGGTACCTTAAATAGCTCCTAGATGCCTTCAAAAGGCTAAAACTAAGTCAAAATTTCCCCCTATATTCTCTCAACCAATTTTACAGCTCATTCAACTACCCTAGATATCCTCAACTGCTCATTACTCTTCAAACATGTTAATAGGGCATGTGGAAAGAAGATTTGAAATAGTCAATTTCCTTAGGAGGGTGTAGGAGAACTTCAAGGGATGAAAGATGACACATGTTTTATGTCCTAAAGCTTCTTTATGTTACTCTTGTTGATTTTCATCCACTCACTACTCTTTGTGCACACCATTGCAATCAATGCTAAATGAATTTGTAAATTAACCATTAACACTATGGTTTTCACCTTGTGAAGAGTCATGTTTCCAAACTAGTAGCTATTGCAACCCTCAATTGAGAATCTTCATAATTTATAATTACTAATACTTAAAGTTGTATCTCCTTGTACATCATAAGGTGAAAATAGAACTGATATAGACTTCTATTCATAGGAAACATTGTGTGTCACTAATGTGGATTTGACAATCCTCTATGCATATTCATGAGTGAATCATTGCCCAAAAGCATTACTACTTCCTGAATTGGAGACAAGGAACTTTCTTGGAAAATTTCCTCTTACAAGGAAGATGCTTCAACCAACCCTCTTAAAAGGTTCCATATAGGTAGAAAAATAGAACCTAGAGAGGTGCTCAAAGATTGCCTTCTATTGAAAACGCATTGTCCTTCCAGGACTTCCATTATCACTAGTCTGCCCTCTTACATGTGGCAGACATATTTTGATGACTTTCAAACAATATAATCTTCTTTTGTTTTCCATCATTTGATGCATCTTGATAATACTTTAATTCATTCTTCTCACTGATGACTTTCTTAAAGACCCATGCATTGTAGAAATGTTGGTTTATATTTTTTTATAAAAATGCAATCCTAAGTTTGTCCTTAAGTCACCATGTGTTTTCCTATGACTCTACAAGTTCTTTGAGAACCTTTTCATGACTATTACTGTCATCTTTCAAAGCACTGTCCTTTTACATCTACAAAATATATGCCTATGTTTTCCTCCATCAATGAGCAATAATGCTTACTTAGACTTTCCATTAGTATTTTGAAAAAATGCTAATGATCTCATTGCTCCAACTTTGTTGTGCATCCTATTTATCACGGTGTTTATGTGAATTCATAAGGAATTTCTAGTTTTAGAGTGTCAAAGATCTTCCTTCTGAGCCTTCTCACCTCTGATAACCATGCTCAATGGTCCTTTGTCTAAGTCACTACCATACATGGTTGATGATTGTCATGCTAGTCTTCTTCATCCTCTAAGTGCTTCTCATGCTTTACTCTTACTATCATGATTTTTCTCTAGATGCATTCTTGAGATGATGCACCCATCTCTATAATTTTTATGGAAAATTGCTCTTTTTACATATGTAGTTGTTGCACTTGACTCAAAAGTTGTCCTCCATAATCGAAGGAAAAAACTGAAGATGTTCATGAGTGATGCACTTAGAAAGGGAAATAATATGATAAAAAGTGCAGAAGCATAGGCTTTGGGGTTCTATGATCAACAAATGTCCAATGGTTACACCCACTTTCACTAGTATGTCCTTGACAACACTAGTTACTTTCTTGGTTGGTGAGTTGATAGCCTTAAAGGATCTTGTACCCGGTTACATCTTGAGCCCTAGTTCTATTGCTCTCCTTGTTGAGATGTAGTTGTGTGTGGCTCCTGAGTCTACCATTCCAATGGTACTCTTCCCATTCATCTAGACTTCCACATAGCACAACCTATTCTTGTTCTCTGGTTTTGTGATACTACTTTTTCCCAAGTATCAAATTGGATAAGTTTAACATATATTTGGCAACAAATTTATTAGTGTTATTAAGTTAATTTAACGATTATAAATTATCTCTATAAATTAGATGCAAATGCAAAAAAATGCTAATAAATTAGTGTTATCTAGTTTAAGATTTAAGCACATGATAACATCATCAATAATACATAAATTGGTATTCAATAATTTAAATATTATTAACAGAGAATAAATAACATCATTAAAGAAGTCAATTAAATCAAATCCATCTCATTTATAATTAAAATATCTTGGAATTGAGTTTAGTACTTATTTGAATCATAGGTCTTGGAAAGGTCATTCTCACCCCAGGAAGATATCAGTGGTATTGGCTCTTGCTATTGATCAGTCTAGGAGGAATAAACATACTTTTCCACTCTACACGAGTGTTGGTTCCTCTAGAACAATGCTCAACGCTCATGAAAAAACCATGCCTTGTCCAAGACTATCCTGAATGCACCTCTATACCCCAAGTTGGACACACCTTAGATTTTCTCCCTTCTCCATCTTGTCCATAACTCACCAGACACTTTCTTCTTCCTTGAATGTTCTTCTTTCTTGAATTTTCTTCACTTGTCTGAGAGAATCAAGTGTTCCCAAGAGATCTGAACTACACCTGTAACCAACCCAAGCTCCAAAACTTGCACACACCAATCACCAAAATACCAATGCACAATAGAATCGACTAACAATGCAACTTATTTACACAATGCAATGTGAATTCAATATACACACACAAAATAGTGCAACCCTAGAGTGGGGTAAATAGATAGCTTTATTAATTTCAAAATAGACCCTAGCTCAGTCTACATTCAATTCCAACTATATTGTTGGTCACTACCCTGAGTCCTTCCCAAGAACTCGATTACAAGTTCCCACCCCTAGGTTTGCACACACTCTTCAAGCTATGATCTATCACTAATCTTGCCCCTAACTATAGCTCTTCACATGGATTCTAAACCCTTTAACTCCAAGTTACTTTGAAACTCAATTGTGGTCTGGTACTCCTTGATGACCTCTTGTGGTTCCAAGAAGACTTACCCACTTAAGACCCAGGTCCCCCTCCAATGGGAACTCCAAGTCCACCTCCAAGACCCAGGTCCCCCTCTTGGGAACTCCAAGTCCAAACACTACAATTCTTGTAGACTCTGCTTCACACTTTTGAACACAACTCCACTCCTCATTGCGCCTTCCCCATTCTCACACTCTGATCACCTTGCTCTCCGATTGCTCTGTGTGCCTCCTTATATTTCTCCACCATGAAACTTCGCTTGTGAGAATAAGAAAACCTTGTAGAATGTTATTCCAAATAGTGGCAGGGTACTCTCATTCTCCTCTAAGAGTTATTTGTTTGAATCCTTGGCATTTGTAGGATGCATCACCTTTCACGACAAATCCCCCACATTTTTCCTTTCCACTTTTGTCTTGGGAAACCACTACCACATGTGGTTCTCTCCTCCTTAGCCTTGAGAAGCCATCACAATACCTTACACATAGAATTATCCCACATCCTTCCAATATCATGATTGTAGACACTAAAAAATGTCCTAAGCAATATCATACATTCGAAATAGATTTACTAACATCATTTCTTCTCAACCCATCCTTTTTTCGCTTCAATTAATTTAATTTGCCTAGCTATTTAATTAATTGAATCATTTTCATCTATTGACCTAATTAATTTAATCAGGTTAATTCACCCCCCTTCATGTTGACATTTCATCTCATTAAATTAAATACATCAAAATATTTAATTTAATCTCTTATGTCATCTTATTTAATTAAATAACCCTAAGTTAATTAAATATCATTTCCCCCTTTCCCCATTCATTAAATCAATTAATTTAATGAATATCACTTTAATTCTTCAATTTCCCCTAATTGCATGATTAAACCTTGTTTAATTAGCAACTAAATTAACCTTTCCTCTAAGCATAGGGAATATTCCCATGGAATATTCCTTATCCCTTTTTTGGATAATTAAAATTTTGTTTTAATTTGCAAATTGCCTTTTTCTTTACCTAAAGGAATATTCTTATTCCTCCATCATTTGAAAAAGGGATATTTTCACTAAACTTCATGTGCAAGTTAACTTGTGACCTTTTGAACAAGTCACCTTTGACTTGTGTCACTACAACAGAATAGGAAAATAGAGCCAAATTTTGGTGTATTTCAATTCACGAATCGGGAAATTTGGCTGGTGCTAAACTCGACGTAAATAGGCATGGTCATCTCAGTGCCGAATTTGGCACCAACTTCTGCACGTGACATTGCGTCAGAGTTAGCGTCGAAAAATCACAGCGTCCCCGTTAGCGCCTAAAATAGCACCGAGAAATAATGTCGAAAATAGCGCCGGGAAATAGCATCAGAAATAGTGCCTAAATTAGCACCCAATTTGGCTTCCAGTTTTGCTTCTATGTCTACTCCCATTTTCGCTTCTAGTTTTGCTTCTAGGTTTGCTTCCAATTTTGCTTATGGTTTTGCTTATGGTTTTGCTTCTAGTTTTGCTTCCGGTTTTGCCTCCAGGTTTGCTTCCAGTTTTGCCTCCAATTTTGCTTCCAAGTTTGCTTCCAATTTTTCTTCTAGGTTTTCTTCCACTTTTGCTTCCGGTTTTGCTTCCAGTTTTTCTTTCAGTTTTGCTTCCAATTTTGCTTCCGGTTTTTCTTCCATGTTTGCTTCCTGTTTTGCTTCCAAGTTTGCTTCCAATTTTGCTTCCAATTTTTCTTCTGGTTTTGCTTCTAGTTTTGTTTCCGGTTTTGCTTCCAGTTTTGCTTCCAATTTTGCTTCCAAGTTTGCTTCTAGATTTGCTTTGAGTTTTGCTTCGAGTTTTGCTTCCATGTTTGCTTTCGGTTTTGCTTCCAATTTTTCTTCCAAGATTGCTTCTAGTTTGGTTTCCATTGTTGCTTCCTTTTTTTCTACTAAAAATGCTTCTTGTTTTGCTTCCATTTATTGATTTAATATGTTTTATTTAAATTTAATTAGTTAAATATATCACGCCTCTTAAATAACTCATATGATTAGAGACTAAGTAATTTAATTATTTAACTCATATGATTAAATAACAAGATAATAATTATTTTTTGGGTCGGTAAAGTGAAATTTTTGTATTGCTTGTAAAGATAAAAAAGTACATTTATTGTTTAGTGTCATTACCCACCAAAATTCCACAACAAACGACAAAGACCAGAGGCACCTTAACGTGCAGATTAAAACATTAAATAAACCCTGTAACCCCTATAACTGTTTACTAGTACAATCTTTACTAAAAAAACCATCATTAACAGTGTTCAGAGTTACACACTTTAATACAACGAAAGCAGAGGGAGAATTCAAAATCAGACACAAAAAAACACGACCAGTCTTAACGAGCTCCACTCGGACCTAATGGATGCTTGGCTATCTCCTTTAGAGGCTTCTTCTTCCACCACTTCCCCAACTTCTTCTGGCGCTTCCTTTTCACTTCCAATCCTTCCATCTTTTCCTTTTCTTGTGCCAGAACTTCATCAACCTCATGAGTTCGATGAAGAGTTTGAGCGCTTTCCATCCCAAATGTGCTTCCTCACGACTATGAGCTTTATATTTTCCTTTGGGCCAAAGAATAAAGGGTTTGAGTCCTGGTCTCCTATAGAGCTCCTCAATTTCATCATCTACTAATCCTTTAGAATAATCTAAACCTACACCTGGAACTTCCCATTCGATAATAGACTCCATGCCTACCAGAAAATCTTCATGCACAATTTTCTGCATCACCATCCTCACCATTTCCACTGGTTCACCTAAATCCAAGCTCCACACCGCAATTAAGGAGTAAACATCCATGTTGGTTCGGTATTTGTGTTTCAGAGAGCTGAAATCCTTGCCACAAATCATTTTTTCACACTGCACTAGCCGCTCGTCGTCAACAAGGAAAAGGACCTGTAGTCATTTTCCGGATGCCTCTCCATAAAACGGGCCCAAAGATCTTCGTGACCAGAAGGTGAAATTAGCTTCCATTTCTCTTGACAACCAGTGCCACCACCACCAAAGTTTGTTGCAGAGTTTTTCTTGACCCTTTCCAAATGCAATTAACACATCTTAATCGAGGGCTTGCATTTAACACCATCTTGGATTGCCCACACTTTCTATTAATGAAGTACTACTTCACCACCACCCACCACCTTGTTTATGAAGTACTTTATATTAATGAAGTACTACTCCACTCGCTTCGCCACCTTGTTCATGTAAGGCGCTTTCCTCTCCCGTGTTTTCACCTAAGTCTGCTAACTTAACACCTCTAAAATCCCCCAACCTGAATTCCCCCATTTCACCAAAATTTAAAGCCCATTTAGATAAGACATCTGCTTCCACATTACCACCTCTTTTAATGTGGCTCACCGCAAAACTTTCAAAAGAGATTAACACTTCTCTGATTTGTTCAATTACGTTCTAGAGGTGTCAAGCATTAATTTTACCTTTCATCACTGCTAGAACTATTATTGTAACATGATCATCATCTATAATTAAAAAAAGTGAGTCAAATATCTATAATTTAATTGAATTTGACAACATCCATCCTGAGCAGTAAATTAAAATCATCATACGTAATAAATATCCATCTAAAAATCATTGACCACTTTTAATATATATAAATTGACAAGTCAATACTGATAAGATCATCATCATCTATAACTAAAACAAGTGAAAGTCAAATATGCCAGTACGTCAAAAACATGTCAAAATGATACATGTCCAACAATCGACATAAGTGAAAATGATACATGTACAAATGATATAAATAAAATTGATAAGTTATGTAACTCAAACTGATACAAGTCAAGATGATACATGTCCAAATGATATAGTGAAAATGATACATGTCAATATGATACAAATCAATAATATAGTATTGTAGGCTGTGAAAATGATACATATGATAGTGACCATGAAAAGAGTCATCATAACGATATATCAACAATGATCCATGATGCAATCTATATGATCATGAATGTCACTGGTTACTACCACCAACTGTCTCATCATCATCATCACCATCGTGATCATCATCGTCGTCATCGTCGTCATCATCATTGTCGTTGTCGTCATCATCATCATTGTCATCGACCTCGGTGTCTTCTGTATCTACGTCATCATCATCCTCTGCCATGTGATTTGTACCAACAAAACCAATATTTTGTGGATCTATATCATGTTGAGGATCATCTTGATCTTCTGGAAGACCCGTGTTTTGCAAAAAAAAACATTTAGAATGAAAATTTATTATTTATTTCATGCAATAATTTATTTTTCTATTATATATCTAATATTACAACATATGAGATGAAACCATAATCATATTACATCATATCAAAGTGCACATACCATAATAAAATTTCAAAAAAGTTACAGCTAATACTGGTGACTCATGAGAAACTTCAGCTTTCAAAAACAAAGCCAATTAGGCTGGTAGATTTGTGGATCAAGCTAACATTTGGTGGAAGAGGAAGAAAGATGATTGGAACTTTGGAGGCCCACGATAATGGATTTCAGTATTCAACCATGAGAGCAGAAGAGAGAGTTGATATCATGTATCAAAACATTAAGCATGCATTCTTCCAGCCAGCAGAGAAGGAGATGATTACTTTGCTTCATTTTCATTTGCATAACCATATCACGGCATGGGAACCAGGAAGACCAAGGATGTCCACTTTTATGTGGAGGTAATGGATGTGGTCCAAACTTTAGGAGGGGCAAGAAGGTCAATGTATGGTCCTGATGAAATTGAGGAAGAAGAACAAGAGAGACAGGAAAAATAAAATCAATACAGAGTTTCAAGGATTTGTCAAGCGAGTAAGAGAGCTATGGGAGCAACCTCATCTAAAATATTTTGAACTAGAGTTTGATATACCATTTAGAGAGCTTGGTTTTCATGGATTTCCTTTCAAAGTCTCTGCTTTTATTGTTCCTACGATAAAATGTTTGGTAGAGTTGGTGGAATTAACTTTCTTAGTAATCACTATTAGTGAGATTGAGATTGTTAACCTTGAGAGAGTATGACTTGGGAAAAAGGCATTTGATATGGCTATTACTTTCAAAGAATTCAATTGAGATGTACTTTGCATTGATGCCATTCCTAAATCTTCCCTTGATGGTATCAAGGAATGGTTGAACTCTATGGATATAAAGTATTATGAAAGCAGAATGAACTTGAACTGGCGGCCAATTTTGAAGAGTATTACTGATGATCTAGATAAATTTATTGAAGATGGTGGTTGGGAATTTTTGGATATGGAAGCTAGTGATTTTGATTATGATAATTCAGAAGAGTCAGATCAAGGATATGAACTCTCTGATGTAGAAGAGGAATCATAATTAGATTTCATGTAGCCACCATCAAGAGTGTTACAAGCCAACAAGATGGAGGGAATTCTTATATAAGGATAATTTTCAATGTTGCGGGTACTAACTTTAATGCCAACTACAATGGCAACATTGAAATTTCCTAGCAGTATTTATGTTAAGGAAATTTCCTTTAGATGCAAGGATTCAAAGCACATCAACCATGTGGTATAGATTATTAAATCCTAGAGATGATTTGTAGCAATGAAAGAGTCTAAAAAGGAAGAGATAGATACACTGGTGACTTAGGAGAAACTCCAGCTTTCAAAAACAAAGTCAATTAGGCTGGCTGGTGTGTGGATCGGGCCAACATTTGGTGGAAGAGGAAGAAAGATGACTAGAACTCTGGAGGCCCACCATACTAGATTTTGGTATTCAACCATTAGAGCAGAAGAGAGCTAATATTATGTATCAAAACATTAAGCATGCATTCTTCCAACCAACGAAGAAGGAGATGATTACTTTGCTTCATTTTCATTTGCATAATCATATCATGGCGTGGGAACCATGAAGACCAAGGATGTCCAGTTTTATGTGGAGGTAATGGATGTGGTCTAAACTTTAGGAGGGGCAAGAAGGTCAATGTATGATCTTGATGAAATTGAGGAAGAACGGCAAGAGAGGGACAGGAAAAATAAAATCAATACAGAGTTTCAAGGATTTTTCAAGCAAGTAAGAGAGCTATGGGAGCAACCTCATCTAAAATATTTTGAACTAGAGTTTGATATACCATTTAGAGAGCTTGGTTTTGATGGAGTTCCTTTCAAAGCCTCTGCTTTTATTGTTCCTACGGTAAATTGTTTGGTAGAGTTGGTGGAATTACCTTTGTTAGTAATCACTATTAGTGAGATTGAGATTGTTAACCTTGAGAGATTAGGACTTGGGCAAAAGGAATTTGATATGGCTATTGTTTTCAAAGACTTCAAGCGGGATGTACTATGCATGTACGTCATTCCTTAATCTTCGATTGATGACATCAAGGAATGGCTGAACTCCATGGATATAAAGTATTATGAAAGCATAATGAACTTGAATTGGCAGCCAATTTTGAAGACTATTACTGATGATCAAGATAAATTTATTGAAGATGTTGGTTGGAAATTTTTGAATATGGAAGCTAGTGATTCTGATTCTGATAATTCAGAAGAGTCAGATCAAGGATACAAACTCTCTGATGTAGAAGAGGAATCATAATTAGATTTCATGTAGCCACCATCAAGAGTGTTACAAGCCAATGAACAAGATGGAGGGAATTCTTATATAAGGATAATTTTCAATGTTGCAAGTATTGGCTTTAATGCCAACTACAATGGAAACATTGAAATTCCCTAGCAGTATTTATGTTAAGGAAATTTCCTTTAGATGCAAGGATTCAAAGCAAATCAACCATGTGGAACAAATCATTAAATCCTAGAGATGATCTGTAGCAATGAAAGATCCTTTAAAGAGCCTGAAAAGGTAGAGAGAACTACATTGGTGACTTAGGATAAACTTCAACTTTCAAAAACAAAGCCAATTAGGCTGGCAGATGTCTGGATCAGGCCAACATTTGGTGGAAGAGGAAGAAAGATGAATAGAACTCTGGAGGCCCACCATACTATATTTTGATATTCAACCATGAGAGTAGAAGAGAGAGTTGATATCATGTATCAAAACATTAAGCATGCATTCTTCCAGCCAGTGGAGAAGGAGATGATTACTTTGCTTCATTTTAATTTGCATAACCATATCATGGTGTGGGAACCAAGAAGACCAAGGATGCCCAGTTTTATGTGGAGGTAATGGATGTGGTCCAAACTTTAGGAGGGGAAAGAAGGTCAATGTATGATCCTGATGAAATTGAGGAAGAACAACAAGAGAGGGACAGGAAAAATAAAATCAATACAGAGTTTCAAGGATTTTTCAAGCGAGTGAGAGAGTTATGGGAGCAGCCTCATCTAAAGGATTTTGAACTAGAGTTTGATATACCATTTAGAGAGCTTTGTTTTCATGGAGTTCCTTTCAAATCCTCTGCTTTTATTGTTCCTACAATAAACTGTTTGGTAGAGTTGGTGGAATTACCTTTCTTAGTAATCACTATTAGTGAGATTGAGATTGTTAACCTTGAGAGAGTAGGACTTGGGCAAAAGGAATTTGATATGGCTATTGTTTTCAAATACTTCAAGTGGGATGTACTCCGCATGTACGCCATTCCTCAATCTTTACTTGATGGCATCAAGGATTGGCTAAATTCCATGGATATAAAGTATTATGAAAGAATAATGAACTTGAACTAGCGGCCAATTTTGAAGACTATTATTGATGATCCCGATAGATTTATTGAAGATGTTGGTTGGGAATTTTTCAATATGGAAGTTACTGATTCTGATTCTGATAATTCAAAAGAGTCAGATCAAGGATATGAACCCTCTGATGTAGAAGAGGAATCAAAATCAGATGAGGAAGGTTCAAAAGATGAATCTCTTGTGGAGTCAAAGGAGGACGAAGAAGAAGAAGATTCTGAACAGGAGGAAGGAAAAACATGAGATGAATTAGAAGCCGAAGCTAGAAATGTAGATAAGGAAAAAGGAGATGAGTCTAATAGTGAAGAGGAAAGGTGACAACGAAAGGTAAAAGCTACAGGGAAGTCTTGGGCACCTGATATTAGAGATTCAAGAGGAATTATTGCCAAGAGGCATAAAGTTAGATGAATTGAGTTCATCTACATCCTTCTACTATTTATTCATGCACATAAAAAATCATCTTGTAATCATAATATTTGAGCTCTATTTACTCATCCTATGCATCAATAAACAACTCAACACAAGAGATGCAAATTGACATATTAACACAAAAATATCCAACTAAGTTATTGAAACTCAACTATTGATACCTCGTTCTCCATCCAGATTACAAAATCGTTCCACTTTTTGTTTTGTAACATATTCTTTTCAAATTGCTTTGGATGGCAGCCATATTTCTCCTCCTGTCAAAACATGGCACATGGACTAGTTAAACTAATTAATATGCAATCATTTACTTTTTCAAATGAAATAAAAAATATATATCATTTAACATATTAAATACACTTACAAATATACAAATCAAGGCCTGTAAAACTTTTTGCCCACTATGATGCGTGACACAAAGTTTCTCAAGCCTAGCCTTGGAGGCCTTGTCCTGAAACATATACTAATTCAATTTAACTATGCACAAATAAAATTTAAATATTGTTTAATAAACTTGATATAATCTTATGAGCAAATTCAAATACCTGCGTACTCTCCTCACCGGACTTCCTTTGTGCATTAGACTTCTCATATGATTTTACAAGTTCTCTCCATACTTTCACACTTACATCAATTGGCCTTAGCTCAGGAGGGATTTTTTTTATCTTCTTTGTTTGGTTGCATTGAAATCTCTTGCAATTTTGAGACATTCGTAGCTTTATCTTCTTTACACACCAACCTGTGCCAAATTCATTCTCCATGGCATGGATAACTGCTTTTTTCACTTGCATGGGTATCTTTGAGAATGGAAAATGTAGATGGTCTTTGAACCATTGAAGGAATGATTCCTTCAACCTATTCACAAACCTTTTCCCAGCATCTGTCATTCGGACTTCCCCTGAAACCACCTCGTATTCTATCTTTGTATTGTAGCTACCAATGCAAGATTGAAAACATGGCATGGTGGAAGAATTTTGTGTCCTAGGAGTGGAAGTATTTTCTCCCTATTCCACATTATTAAAGTTTGTTGTCATTGATTTCCTCCTGGATCTTTTTCTCGATCCAAGACTAGTTGGGGAATCAATTGATTCCCTTTGAGAAAATTGATTTGTTTGCAATGTTTGAGGGGCGCTAATAGATTGTTTTTCTATGTATCTGGCCAGTGTTGTCCAGTCCACATTAACCAATTTTTTCATTGCCTCTTCCCCCAATATGGAAGCCAATTCCTCTTTATCTTTGTCAGTCTCATGTCCCTATATATATATTTAAATTATATTTCTTCTTTTAAATTTAGAAATAAAAAACTAAAGAGTAAAATTCAAAGAAACAATAGAAACATTTACAAATCTATAAATTGAGAATGAATTACCTCATTGTGGCCAGAGTTTGCTGACAATACTCACTTCCCTCCATTGCTTGACATTTTGAGGTGACCTAGGGAAAATTATTTTCGTCCAGTCTGTGGAGGCAAACGAAGTACACACTATTAGGTATGAAAGTTTTCGTCCAGTTTGTGGTATGAAAGTTTTGTTTTGTGGGAAAATATTTTCATTGGGTTTGCTTAGTGTTGATAACCTTATCATGAAAACTCTTTCATAATGCAATCTTGCACAAATTTTTCATGGCATCGGTGACTATGGCACGGCTGGGAAAAACCAAACAGTTTCTGCGTTTATTTTCAGTAGTTGCTGAGCAGTGACCGACCCAATTCCCAAATTTTCCAAGTAGTTCACTATTTCCTTGATACCCAGGTTAGGGAAAGAATACATAGGAATCCTCACTTCGTGCTATAGTATTTTGAGCCAAAGCTCAAATGGGTAGAGTAAATTTTTTTGTTGGTTTCTCAAAGGTTTTACAATTTATAATGATGGGACAATTTAGAGGTTTCCTAGACTGGTTAGGCCACAAACCAGTAAACAATCACGAATTCAAATGCAATACAAAGAGCAGTAAACAATCACGAATTCAACCAAGAATTTTTTTTTGTAACCTTACCTATGGTGTCGCAAACTAAATCGAATTTCTCATCAGTTACTGGTAGCGCCCTGCTCTCTTCCTCCACGCGACGTTTTTACCTTTTTTGTCATCTGATTTCTTCCTTCATGCAGGAAAGTTTTAAATTTTTGATTTTGATTCATTATTTGACGCTTTAGTCAGCGTTAGTTAATGCCAACTTTAGTGTCGACTTTTGGCCATTAATGTAATATATTTGGGACGTATAAGGCAGCGTCAAGTGCGCCTAATTTGATGCCTATCATTGTTGTATAGTGACTATTTTCATTGTTGTGTATCACAGGATCTAGAGTGTTGTAAATAATTCCAACTCTTGCATTTTTTTTGTGACCACTGCTATCCCATGGCTCCTTCATTAGCTCGGTGTGATAAAGAGGTTTTTACTGCGGTCCCACAAGGTGCTTCATCCTTCTCGGTGGTAGTGCGATGAAAGCTTCTATGGTGGCACATGAGTCTTCCTTCTATTCTTGGTGGTGTTGTGGTGACTCCCGCAGTCCCACAAGACTTATACCATTGGCGTACGGTAGTGTGGTGACCACTACTGTCCCACGGTTCCTTCATCAGCTCAATGCAATAGAGTGGTTTTTACCACAATCTTGCAAGTTGCTTTTTCCTTCTTGGTGGTAGTGCGGTGAAAGCTTTTATGGCGACATTTTTATTCACAAAGGAGGCCATGGAGAGAGGACATGGATGGTGTAGAAATACTAAATCACTGAGAGGAAAGTGGGTGGAAATAGATGAGATGACGGAATCTGCAGATACAATAGAGGTAAGAAGAGAAAGAAACCTCAACCAAAGGAGGAAGGTGTTTATGAATTCACAAATGCTACAACGTAGAGGAGATAAAGTCATTTTTTTGTCCATGAGGCCTCTGAGGTCAAACTTATTGGTTGAAAATGCACAGGAATGGTGATTAAATGTGATTCTATGATCAAAGGAAAAGTTTGAAAAGTAGGATAGCCAAAACATGATATCAATATGTCAAATATATGACTAAAGTGAGGTCTTGTGTTGGATAGCATATTTGTTGAAATGATATAATTGGTGTACTAAACATTATTTACTATGTTGTGTATTATAGAGGCAAGACGAGGCCATGGCAATAGATCATGTCATATCAAATGAGGACACAACGGATGAAGCGAGACATCAGGTACTCAAATTTTGACTTAACTTAGGAAAAAATGATTTGATGGCATTTTGTGATACGTCCATCTTTTTTCATAGTATTATTGAAATTTATAATGTATTAGCCAATCTTGACATAAATTAATGCATGTTGTTGATTATTTTAGATGGAGATTGGAGCAAATGCAGAGCCTAAGTGTTCAACTAGAAAAAGAACAAGATATGTACGTGGACGTGGACCCAAAATTGTTAAATCACGTAGACAATAGTGGGTGGAAGAGGATATGCCAATGGATACTGCAGACACAAAAAATGATTGCACTAAAGAAGAGGTAGGTTAGGACTATAGTGCATGGGATGAATACTTTGAGAAAATTGTTGTTTGTGGATGTTATATATGTCATGGAAAGAAACAATTCAAATGAGTGATTGTACAAAGACATTACATATATGATGAGCTTCTAGTTGGTAGTATGCCTCCTAAAATTGATTCAAATCCAATAGGAATTGTGGTGAGTAATTTTCCAATTTGATATAAATAACATGTATACTCCATTTAAACATTATTTTATATTATTTAAATAACTATTTTTTTCTTAATGGATACTTGCAGGATAAAGTTCTTGGTTTAAAGTTTCCTAGATCACCAAATTCCATCCTAGAGGGCAATGATCATTTATCAAATGATACATCTAACAAAAATATGTGCCAATATACCAGCTCGAAAGATGAGGAATTGATGAAAACAAGTAACAGAACAAGAACCGGTGTGAAGATGCATAATTTGCTTAAAGACAAGGAGAAGGTGGACTACATACCCTATGAGAATGAATGTGATGGAGATGATGACTTTCCCCTGAGTTTGAGATCAATTTACAAAGAGACATTTGATCATCGACTATATTGCGCTTGGCCTAGTGATCAACAACTACCTAGAGTGTATGAGGTGTTTCAATTTTAGGGATACAACTACATGATACAACCCTCCAATATTCATGGAGTGAATCTAGGCCTCTTTATTGTACAAAATGTACATGTGGGATCCAAAATAGAAACAATTCAGAACAAACCATTATGAGATTAATGCCATATTATGGTCCATCATATTATAGTGGTGAATGGAGAAGGCTAGCAGAATATAAGCCTAGCATGTCAGCATATGGTCTAAATTTGAATATGTATACAAATCGTCTCCAATTGGAAAGTGGAAAAGAAATGAATAGAGGTCATCTTATGTATATAGATGGACGTGCATACACACACAAAAATATTACAGGATTTATAAATAGTAGTAAGGGAAGGGACCCTACTGTAAGACCAAATTGTCAATTTGTTGAGGTTATAAATGATAAAGATGGAGATATGGAAAGAGAGGTTGATAGATTGATAATGGTTGAGGCTATTATGGACCTTACCATTGGGGATGAGTTATTGATTGATTACCCCTTCTTAAAATGCACTCCTGTGCAAAAGAAGAGGGAAGAACAAGGTCTCCCTAAGGATGTTCTTAAGGGAAGAAAACCAAAGAATAATAAATGAGTGTGGACTGATGTTTTATAAACTATGTTGTCAAAATTGTGTTTTATAGCAATTATTGCATAAAAAAGGTAGTCTATAAAATAGCGTTCCATTATTCATTTGATGTATATATGTTCATACAAGTTATATAATGTCTAATATACGTATGTCATTCATGTGCAAGTATTTTTCTATGAAGATATTTTGGACCCGAAATGGATATTTGTCATACATTATGATCCAAGATTAAGGCATGTATTTGACGATGCATTAGTGGATACTAAGCAAAAAAATGATGGCCAACAAAATGAGAGAGAGGGATTAGAGAACATAAAAGAAATTGATATCCATGATGATGTTGAAGATGGTTATGTTTAGGCACAAGAAGACAACAATCTAGAGTTAGATGATGTTATGGAAGACAACAATATGGATGGTATAGAAAATGATGATCTAAATACATTTGGTAACAATATAGATGGTCTACAGTCAAATTTCAATGATGAAGAAGATGATGCAGGTCAAGATGAGGATGATGATAATATTAAATACTTGAAAGAAAATATGAACATTGACAACGATACACTAGATGACATTGTAGTAGACAATAATGTTAATGACCAAGACTTCTAAATTTTCAGAATTATTTGCAATCCATGTTTAAAAAAGGATGATTTTTATGGCCTAAACTTTGAGATGCTTTAGTAATATTATGTTGTACTTGGACAATTGAAAACCTGTTTTATTCTCCTAGCAAGCTTTCTTATTTTCCATTATAATTCTAGACCAAACAACATTTGCGGGGATGGCCTTTTACACCAATCTTAATTTGTATGAAGTTCATGAACCTGTTGTCAAGCAGTAAATTCCTTTTGTAGATAGGAAATGTAAAGGCTTCATGTAAGAAAGGATAAGTAGTCTCTTTCTAAGGGTAATCCACATGCAAAAAGTAAAAAACACATATAAAAACAATTGTACAGTAGAAAATCAAATTCAATCAGTTATGTCTTATTTTGCTTGCACGCTTATTTGAAAGACATAGGGTATTCACCATACATTTCCCTTGACAAAGCAAAAATGTGCTTTCATTTATTTTTACTGTATATCTCATAAGTGAAATTTTTGTTACATAATGATGCACTGAGAAAATAACATATACAAAAAAATGCAAAGAAAATGTTTGAAATTTAACATGCAACCTATTGTGTTGTGCTGAAAGGAATCAAGATTAATTGGGACAAGAAATAAAAATAAAATTTTGATGATTGTACTTAAAATTGAACATGATATGAAAAGTGTGGACAAAGGTGGTGTTGAAATTGAAAACCCTGATTATGATGATATTATTGTTTTATGTCATTCAAGATAAAGAGCACATACAATTTTATATACATAGAAAATGAAGATTTGAAACTAGTAAACTAAAAATGAAAACACTGTAAGATTTTTCCTTAAACAATAATTCACATACTCACAAAAAAGGGTGAAGCATTTTTTTATTCAAACTCTGTTTTATTTAATAGACATAACAGTAAAAGAATATTTACAAGTACAAGAATATATACACTATTTCATAGAAAATAAGGAATGTTTCATAGAATATACAAGTACAAGAATATACCATCATCATCATATCCTTAATTACCTATTGCAATATCCTTAAATTGTTCAATCTTTGGTATGAATTGTTGGCAAAAAAAAAAAAGGATTACTTGGATGCTTCCTCCATTCATTTTGTATCAACATATGTTCGTGAAGACACAAAAGTTAATAAAATATTAATGCATGTAACTCACAATTATTTAAATAAGCAATTTTGTTAACTTTACTATTTTTAAATAGTTTCCATTTTTATGTTGAACATGTAACAAGGAAAAATAAGCTCAAATTTTCAAAAAAATTAGTAGCTCTACCAACATCCACAATAAATGCTTTATTGTATCAGCATATTCATTCACATAATCATAGTATTGAGGCTCAATAACTGATATTCATTTAAATATAAGAAGAAATAAGTACGAAAAACATAAAAAAATATAGAATGATAACACAGCCATGGAGAATCTCTGATAATAAGATCTCCATTGTATTGCTTCAATTGATATATATTAATAACATAAGTCTTCAAAATGGAAATGATATATGATGATGATAATTTAAAACTAGGCCTTGGTTTCCTATTTATATAGGAAGCAACAAGCTACAGGCCTTTAACAAAAAGAAATGACCTTTCATAACTACTTCTTTTACTAACAAATATTTAATTAGCATAATTAAGGAAATAACAAGACTTAAGACATTTTGACATATGGTTCCATTATTCAACGTAGAAGACCCGTGATCATTGATCTCACAAAGTCTTCCTCTCCATGATGAAATTCCAAATGATCTTGCCTCAGTGTCCTATTCTTCTGAAACCAAATACTTTTCCTCCCACTGATACAACGTAAAATATGATGGCCACTTATATTCCTGGATCTTTTGCATGTTTGCAAGATGAGTTTTCCATCGATTATCTAGTAATGCCTTTGTATCATTGAAAAACTTTAGGTATCCTGCATCAAGAACAATCAAACCATCCATGATTTGATTTAGTCTGGGAAGATTGATATCATCATCCTCCTATATATGAGTTACACACTTATGAACAACCTGATTGAATTCTTTCTTCCACTTATCCAAGTCCTTCAACTAATCACCTTCTCTCACGATTTCAAGTATATACCACTGTTTGTAGGTATGGAATAAATCCATTCGTTTTACAATCTTTTTATCAAACCCTTGTACATACTGAAATTCATCAATAATCATCTTCATAGTTTGTTCATTTGGCTTTAATGTTGTGGGTGCATCAGGACTTCTTTGTAGAAATTTTCATAACTTAGCCAAAGTGTGGTGAATAGGCTGCCACCTTTTGAACAAAGGATCTAATACAAGCATATGTGTCTTTATTTGATCCATTTCCCATTGAAGTGTTTTATAACTATCATGCACATTCTCCAATTTATCCATAACTGATTTTATCCTATGCTCAAGAATCTTTTCCATAACTTCACAAATTTGTCTTTTCACTTCATCCTGGGTTTGATTGTTGGCCTTCTTTACATCATCCACTTCCTTCTCTAGAGTTTTTACCTATTCTGTAGAAATGTTCTTCACAATATCCATTGGAGCAATAGGAGGCTTGTATAACACCATCTCCTTGCTTTGTGAGGGTCCTGCTCCTATTAATTGTTCTTTCAATTTGACATTCTCCATGAACAGTTTATTAACTTCATCATTTAGTAACCTTTGTTCCTTTTCATACTTCTTCAATATGTCTTCTAATCCCTTAACAATTGCTCAAGTGAACATGGCCGAATGCATGGTCATTGTGGCTGCCTCCAAAGGGGTGGTATCTTGAATTATCCTTACCATCGCTGCCCCTTTCATCCCTTGAATTACATCCAATAATTTTGGCTTTTGTGTATTTTTTTGTTTGATCCATATGGCCAGGGTTTCAATCTTTGGGTTATACCCAGTTCCACTCACACCTTCATCGAAGTCAAATTTTTCAACTAGCATTGGATCTTCCTGAGCCTGCACTTGATCAAGCAGAAACATTTTCTTTAATTCCAAGCCAGGGAAAATGAGCATATTGCTCTTTAAGACCATTTCTCTAGCCTTCTCGGGGCTAATGTCAATGTTGTCAACTCTTAATTCCTGGAAAGTCTGTGCTACCATTTCATTTTTCTCTTATTCTTCAATTCCTACTTCAGCTGATTCCATCCTCTCTTGAAATTCTTTTATCTTCATCTTCATCTAGAAATCCTTAAACTTAGGAGTCTTAATGAATTCATCATCTTCTATGAATCTCCTGGCTGTAATTTCCCTTTCATCTTCATGTACCTTTGTACTTATTTTTTCTACATCACCCATGCTTTCCTCATGTTTATGGGCACTGGTCTTAAGGATGGGCTGATCAACTTCAATACCACCTTTCAATGATTGCAGTACTTAGCCACTTCCTCAATATCACCCACTTCTTCAGTATCCTCATAAGGTACTAACTATTCAATGATTCATGTCTTCTGTCTTTTGGGAGGTAACTACTCCATGGGAGGCTCAAAGGTTTTACCTGGGGTATGCTTTGTAGTTGTACCACTATCATGTTCTTCAAGATATGCTTCATTCTTTATGTACAATTCTTCAAATCTACCAATTATCAATTTTATCCTCTTGATGGGATCCTCTCCACTTCGTCCTTTCTTCAACCTTCTTCATATATTCCCATTTTTTCCTTCTACTAAATACATCATTATAAGTAATGCAGTTCCTTATGACATCTTCTTCAAAATCCACTTGGTGTGGCACTGTCATTTTGGTAAGAAGATTGTGCCTTATTTTGTTCATATGATTTTTAGGGTCAAAGGCTCTTTCTTTTCCAGATTTTAATGCATATCTTATCTTCAAATAATACTGTAACTCCTCTAGTGTGTCTGATCCTATAGTCCAATCTTCACACTTGGTTTGGTTTGAAAGGAAAGTTCCTTTCTTCTACTTGTGCATTACATCTTTCTCCATCCACATCATTTTCCACATAAATTCAAGAAATGCTAATTTGAGGGGCACAAATTCTAACAGTATGTGTGGAGCAACAAGGCATCCATAAAATCTTACTATTGTAACTTATGGGAGGAAGAACCAATCTCCAAAATTGTGTGTATGACCTTGCTCTGGTCTTAAAGCCAAATTTCTCACTAGTTGCAACATTTTGGTTGACAATCTTGGTATTGCATACCCAAGAACTCAAAGGATTCTGTGTACAAAGTCTTCGTAGAATACAACAAAGCTTGAATTCTTGCATCAACTATCCCAAATATAGCACCATTTCTGGATAGGTGTGGGATTCCCTTGCTCATCTAATGTAGCCAAGTCCATTCTTTTAGTTCAATGGTCCCTATTCTGGTAGAATATCATATGCCACAATAGGGAATAGTGTCTAAATATAATCGGTGCTCTATCCTCTATAACTTGGGAGAATTCATCATCTAACTCCTTCTCAAGGTATGAAGCAAAGTCATGTTCAATATTAGTTTTAGGGTTTTGAATTCTCGTGGCCATCATCATTAGGCCTATTGGCATTTTATCTTGAGCATCTATCCCCAACACTTGGCAAAGAGCTAAATATGTATTCACAAAGTAATACTGAAAATCTATCACATTAAATGGTTCAGGAGTGGTAGTAGAGATGGGGAATGTTTTGTTACCAATGCCTCTTTTCATATATAGGGGTACCTCATCACTTCTATAAGTATTTTTTAACCTAGCATAATTCTCCTCACTTTTCTATTGGTTTATCTTGGTCAGAGCCTCCTTGTTTAAGCCAAAACACTCAATGATGGATTTTCTGGTTACTTCTAGCAATACTGTGTCATTTAGAAACCTTACTATTTTTGTAGCTGAGTGATAGTGTTTGGCTAGCAATCTGATAAATTCTACATCAACAAACACATTTGGGACAATCAACCATGCTATATCCAACATCCAAGTGTTTGACACTGGAATCTTCTCATTTCTCTTATTGTAAAAATACCAAACTAGGTCCCATCTAGATTTGGAAATGAGGGCATCCCTACAACTTTGTGCAGTGTCCATGAGAAACTTCTTATTACCCTCTTTAGTAGACCTTGGAAGTATATCTAATATGGACTGATGGAGTGGTCTCTTCTTTACTTGAGGTTCTTCATCTTTAATTTTAGGCTGAATTTATTTTACTTCTGATTGTTTTGTTTTAGGATGGAGTGCTTTCTTCTTTACTTTAGGTTCTTCATCTATAATTTTAGGCCGACTTTCTTTTACTTCTGATCATTTTCTTTTAGGAGGCATGTTTCAATTTTCTCTAAGTTATGGCTTCATATGACAAAACCTTGAAATATTTTTTATATGTTATAGAGCTCTTTCAGAGAGTTTTCATGCACTTACCTGAGTATTTCATGCTTGTAGGACTTCTTCTTCTCATATCCTTAGCTCCTTCCACGCTAGTGCACTACAATTGAGTGCGATATTGGGAAAACTCACTTATCTTTGGATGGTGAGATATTCAGTTATATTAGTTTTGGCAACTCTTAATAATTTAATAGCATTTAATTTTGGCAACTGATGTGATTTTCTGTATGTATTGGTGTAAATTGTAATGATGTCACAATTACCGTACTATCATCGTCTCTTATTATACCTATTGTGGTATGGTGGTGTTTTTCCCTTCCCTTCTACTATTTACCACACTACCGCCTTGCTCAAGGCTTCTTGCTGCGGGGTTGCAGTGTATACCGCTCTACCGCATATGTTGCTCACCTTCCCAACGGTATAGCAGTATATGCTTTTGATCATTACTTGAAGAGTGTCGATGAGACAATCTTCTTTGTCTTAGTGATATCTCAATAACTCATCGACATTAAATCTTATGTTCCTCTTATGTTGGTTTCCAGTGTCGATGAGACAAGTTAATATCTCTTGCCGATATGCCATTGTCTCATCGATATTTTCCTTCGGTGGTATTTGTTTATATATCAGTGTAACTTTGCCATGTCGGGGAGACTTATGATTATCATTGTGGTATAGCAATGTTTTCCCTTCCCTTATGCTTTTTACAACACTACTACCTTGCTCAAGGCTTCTTGCTGCGGGGTTGCGATGGATACCACTCTACCGCATATGTTGCTCATCTTCTCGGTGGTATAGCGGTGTATGCTTTTGATCATTACTTGAAGAGTGTCGATGATACAATCTTATTTGTCTTACCGATATCTCACTGTCTCATCGACATTACTTCGTTATATCCAAGAGTTGTGTTTCGTCGAGCACTTGTAGATATACCTTGTCAATGTTACATAAGTGATTCTCTCCTTGATATGCCTGTATCTTGTTGACATTTCACTATTTTACATCGTTGATGAGACATATAAATAAGTCTCTTTGACATAGGGGTGTCTAAACTGGTGCTAAACCTGGAGCTAAACTCGAAGCCAAAGTCAAAGCTAAAAGCGACACTAAACTCGAAGCTAAACTCAAAGCTAAAGGTGGTGATCAAGGCAACACTACACTCGAAGCTATTATCGACGCTAAAGACGACATTACTTTAGGTGCTAATTAGCACCAAATTATACTGATCGGTGCAATAAATGCCAAAAATTGTGCCATCCTGATAAATATCGTCGATGTTTTCAAAAAATTGCCAAAAAATACATTAAAACAGTGGGTGGAAGCAAAAAATGGAACAAAAAATGGAGCAAATCATAGGGATTCGTTGTAGTGTGTGTGTAGGTCAAAAGTGTGTTTCTTTGAAGCAATTGTGAACCCTTGATTAAATCCTATCATGCATTCTCATCCATTGATGAGAATCCATGATCCATGTCTCTCATCTCCTTCATCTTGGACTGTTGATTTAATCATTTGAACTCATATTTACTCACTTTTTAGCTTATCTTAGTTAATTTTAATTGCATAATAGCTTAGAGCATCCATTAATGGCTTCCATGCATCTATCTTAGTTTATATATGAATTAGGGTTTCCATCTTGTAGCATAGCTTTAGCTTAGATTAGCTTAGAAATAGCATAATTAGATCATTCTTAGGATAAAATCATGGTAAATTAGCTTGCGTCATGTTCATTTTAGCATAAACTAGGTTTTCATAAATCAATCACAATGGTTTCATTGATTCTCTTCCATGGAATCGACTGAAATAGGCTCACTGATCATGGGATTGGGAAAGGGTCATTGTTCCACATCAACACAACACCAATTCCACAATAGGACAAGTTTCAGATGGACTAGAATAGATGTTTTTAAAAGCTTTCATAATTTAGTATGTTAGGTTTTGATAAATGTTTAGTTTCAATTTCATTTGAATGATCTTGTTGAGATTCGAGTATTAGTGGCTCCATTATGCTTCGATTCTTCATGGATCAAGCATAATTCAACCAATACTAATAATCCTCATCTCACATTTTGGCGCTAAAAGGAGGGAAACAACAACACGCAGCCTTAGTAGCTCAACAACAACAACAAAAACAACAACAAGCAACCTTAGCAAGTCAACAATAGCAACAACAACAAGCATCCTTAGTAGCTCAACAACAACAACAAGCAACCTTAGCAACTCAAAAACAACAACAACAAGCATCCTTAATAGCTCAACAAGCAACCTTAGCCCAAAAACATCAAGCTAAATAAGCAGCCTTAGCACAACAACAAGAAGCAACCTTAGCAGCACAACAACAACATCAAGTGCAACAAGAAGCTTTATTAGCACACCAACAACATTAGGCCCAACAACAAGTCCTAGTGGCACAACAACAACAACAGCAAGGTCAACAACAAGCCTTACTAGCTCAATAGTATGCCCAACAACAATAATAAGGTTCCTATTATCCTCATGTGAATATCATCAATCCAAATGCATTAGGAACATATACATCAATACCCCCATCACTTTCATATAATCTTACACCACCATACCCCCCATACAACTCATTCATCATCCCACCATATGTTCCTCCAGCCAACCCGCAAGATGATCTGGCATCACAATTGAAAGTACTCTCATGAGAAATGCAAGACCTTGGCATGGGAAAAGCAAAGAAACCTCATACACAAAACTTGTGTCCTTACCCATTTGACCAAAACATAGCAATGATACCATTTCTTCCTGGTTTTGAAATCCGCAAATTTGACAAGGGAGAGGAAGTCATGTGGACCATATCAAATAATTCAGTGTCATGTGCATGGAGGTGGATTACAATGATTCATATCTAATGGGCCTCTTCCCTCAAAGTTTAACAGGTCATGCTATGGAGTGGTTTTCTCATCTACCTCCTGGTATCAAAAAATTTCAAGAAATTACCAAAAAATTCATCGATCACTGCTCGTTCAATCTTGACATGGACATCAGTCTAGAAGAATTATACACTCTTAGACAAAATCAAGTAGAAAATTTCTCTAATTTCTTACAACAATGGAGACAAAGAGCTAGTTAAAGAAAGTGGCCTATTCCTGATGAACAACAAGTAGGAATCATCATAGCCAATCTGGATCCAAATCTGTCATTCCACTTGAAAATGCAGTACATCACATCATACAACAAGCTTGTCCCTAGAGCCCTTAACATCGAGAGAGCTTTGATCTCACAAGGAAATACTCAAGCTTACAAAGACAACTGTCCTTCAACTAGTTCGAGTGAGAAACCTCATGTTTCGGAAAAGAACAAGAATGTAACAAATGATGGTGTGGTAGATGCTAAGGTAGTCCTAAGTGCTCCTAGACCTAATAACAATCAAGTTGTTAATATCGAACCAACTGTACAGTAAACAACACCTCCTCAGAACAATTAGATTAGTAACAACAACATGCAACAAAGGAAAACTGCTAATAGGAACAACTACCCTAAACACAAGTACACATAGTTATCAGAACCCATCAAGACAATCATGAAGAAGTTGGTAGAGTCAAATTTGATAACACTTCCCAACTTTGAAAACTACCAAGAACCACAAGAGAAGCCATCCTAGTACAATGAGTGTGATCTATGTGACTTTCATATAATCAAAGGGCATAAAACAACAAATTGCATGAAACTCAAGAAAATCATCCAAGATCTCATAGAAAATGATACCATATCTGTTGAGGTACCAACTGGGAATCAAGATCTCAAGATATATAAGAACCCTATGCTAGATCATAACAAAGCAAGTAACAACAACAAAGCTAAGGATTACACCAATGTGCAACATACCTATTCCAATGTAGTTTCCTCCTAGGATAGCATTATTACTGTTGTCACCATAAAAGGAGTGAGTACAGAATGTGGATCCACCACATGATGTGGAAAAATAAACATTCAAGGAGTCCCATCTCAATCTAGGACATAGCCTACTTTTCCCACATCTAATCCTCACAAGTAAAATCTTCTATATCAACTTAAGCAAACTCCCGCATAGATATCTATTCTAGAACTCTTAAGGTTATCCCCAACACATAGGGAAGTATTGGAGAAAGCCTTGTTTGAATCATCCATTCCCGAGAATATTGACACTAATCCATTTCAAGCTATGGTAGGGAATAGCATAAACCATCTTCTTACCTTTTCTTAACAGGACCTACCATCACAACCATCTCATAACCATGCTTTACATCTTGAGGTTGTCATTCATAAAAGAAAGGTCAAAAGAGTATTGGTAGATGGAGGTGTTGGGTTGAACATTTGTACCTTGCAGCTGATAAAAAATATAGGCTATTCAAAAGATACTATTGAGAAGACAAAGAGTACTACCATCAGAGCATATGATGATCAAGAGTGGGTATCACAAGGAATCATTGCACTTCCAATCCAAGTGGTACCTCTTATTGCTGAAACTACTTGCCAAGTGCTTGATCTTGATTTTCCCTATAACATCTTACTTGGTTGACCATGGATCCATGCTCTAAAATTTGTAGCCTCACCTACCATCAGTGTGTGAAGTTTCCTTTTGAAGGAAAATAAATTGTTATCCATGGAGACCTTGAGCCTTTTTACTATTGTAAAATTCTTGAGGCCAAATTCTATAAGATCCCCCAAATACCCAAAAATGATGAAGGGCTTACACCATCAAGCTCATTTTTTGACCCATCATCCCTAGCCTCTACCTCAGCAACAAAAATACCCATTGTGCAGAGTATACCCAACATTAAAGTAGTGATCCAGGATGATGGCTGTGGAAACTAAAAACTATTGAAAGACACCTTTGTCTTAGGAGAGGTTCCTATTTCTCCTCAATCTCATGGGAAACCCACATCTAGTACCAAATAATCCAAAACAATCAAGATGGCAGCTACTACCTTCACCAAGAGGGGAGATTTGAACAAAGAAGATGTAAATGAGGAAGATATCTTTAAAATCCTCTATCAAGATGAATGACCAGTACCTATTCTTCCTATGGAAGATCATAACAAAGTCTTACAACTCATGCAAAATTGGGGGTATAACAAGAATGAAAAGTTAGGATAGAATGACAATGGTTTACTAGAACCCATCATTCCTGAGAAATGTCTAAAGAATATTGGCCTAGGTTGTACTACTAGCAAGGTCACACTTATTGGAAAATGTATTTCGCTAAATGAGTTGAGGCTTCCTCTTAGTCACCTACATCATGTGATACAACCTTAGATGACTTTACCCTTGATGTTGTTGACTTATTTGAGAACAACACCCTCTCTATGATATCCATAACATCCTTTGTCTCAAGCAACCAACCAATTGAAACACGCCTAGTATACCCACAACTCATTGACATGGACCAACAAGGACCACCGATTCTAGATTTATTTGAAAACGATGAAGTGATCTCAGAATTCATGGGACTTTGTGACAAATTATCATGGGCAGATCACAAAGCAGGATTCAACATAGAGCTCGACACAAGGGCATACTATAGGGAGACAATTGAATCCTTCAGTCGCAAAATAAATGAAATGCAACTAACATGTAGATGCTTGAGTGAAAACCACCTAGTGGCACTATCTAATCCTAAAATAATAAAAACAAAGGATGCATTCAATGATGAAAACCTCTCTGAGGCACCCAAGGTTGAGGGATTCAATCTCCCCCTTAGTGCAATGTATCTAGAGAAGTCAATAGTACTAACAGAAAAGGCCACTCCAGTTAATGTGGGAACAAAGAAAGAACCTAAGATCACTTTTTATGTTGAATCCTTGTTAGATGAAGAATAGAAGAATCTTGCAACATTCCTCAAAGAGTGAAGAGCTAACTTTGCATGGTCATACATAAATATTCCAGGCCTTGATCTAAAAGTAGTCGTGCATCACTTAGCAGTTTATCCTGAAGCCAAGCTTGTTAAGCATAAATTAAAGAAGATTTACCCTCAGATAGCACTATTGGTCAAACTAGAATTACAAAAGCTTCTTGACGTTGGATTCATCCAACCAATAGATTATCCTAAGTGGGTTTCAATCCTAGTACTAGTCTCAAAACCCACTGGGGGCATCAGAATATGCACTGATTTCAAAGATCTAAACAAGGCATGTCCGAAGGATGATTTCCCTCTTCCCAACATCGATCTCATTGTAGACTTAACAATTGGGTATGAAATGCTATCACTCATGGATGGTTTTTCAGGCTATAGTCAAATCATAATCTCCAAGGAAGATCAACATAAAACTACATTTACTTGTCCATGGGGAACCTATTGCTGGAATGTGATGCCATTTGGGTTAAAGAATGCAGGTGCAACCTATCAAAGAGAAATGACCCTCATCTTTCATGACATGATCCACAAAATGGTTGAAGATTATGTGGACGATATTTTGGAAAAATCAAAGAAGAGAAATGAGCACATACAAGTCTTAGGACCTATCTTTGACAAATTTGAAGAATACAAAGTAAGGCTAAATCTGAAAAAGTGTCTTTGGGGTCACATTAGGGAAACTCCTTAGCTTCATCGTCTCATAGAGAGGGATAGAAATTGATCCAACAAAGGTAAAATCCATCCTAGATATGGAACCACCACATAAATTAAAGTAGATGAGAGGATTACAAGGTAGACTATAGTCTATTAGAAGGTTTATAGCACAATTATCAAATAAAATCCACCCCTTTTAGCATCTTCTCCATAAAGGGATAACTTACAAGTGGGATGAGAAGTGCAATAAATATTTCCAACATATCAAGGATTATCTACTGACACCTCCAATACTCATGCCACCTATACCAAACAAACCACTGATCTTGTATATCTCAGCAACACCAGCAACAATAGGAGCTCTTTTAGTATAGCATGATGAAAATGGAAAAGAAATGGTTATCTACTACATCAACCAAACCTTGGTAGGCTATGAGATGAACTATTCACCTATTGAGAAGGCATGCCTAGTAGTAGATTTTGTTTCACAAAAAATTAGACACTATATGTTGTCACATCAAATCAAACTCATTGCAAGGATTGATCCATTAAAATATATGTTATCCAAAGCAACCCTCATAGGACGAATGGCTAAATGGGTGATGATCCTAATAGAATTTGATATAGAGTATGTAGAGCATAAGGAAATCAAAGGAAAAGTAATCGTAGATCAACTAGAAGAAGCACACATCTATGCTGAGAACCCCTTGATATCTGAGTTCCCTAATGAATCAGTATTCCTCATCAATCTCACAGCTCAATGGAAGATGTATTTTGATGGATCGTTCACCCAACATGGATCAAGAGCAGGCATTCTTTTCATCACCCCCCAAGGTGATTGCATCCCAAATTCTTATAGACTATCATTTCCCTATACCAACAACATTGCTAAGTATGAATCCCTAATCACAGGTTTAAGAATAACAGTTTAGTGGCAGATTCAAGAGATGAAAGTCCATGGGGACTCACATCTAGTTATCAGCCAAGTCAATGGCGAATATCAAACCAAAGATGACAAGCTCACTCCTTACAAGAAGATGGTGGAGAATCTAAAAGACCTTTTTTATAGACATAAATTTTGAGCAGATTCCTCACATGAACAACAAAGTAGTAGATTCCATGACAACAATCAGATCACTACTAGACATGCCAAACAACATCCTCCAATGTGAATTCTTGGTGGAACAACTTCTCATACCAACTTTCAAAATCCCTGAATCTGAATTTGTGTGTGTCATTGTTGGTCCTGGATCCTTGTGGTATCATGACATATTTACTTACCTTAACAAAGGAACACTCCCATTGGATATCACCCTGAACCTAAAAAAGAACTTTGTTCAAAAGGCATCCCGATTTGTGATCCTAAGTGATACCCTTTATCGTCGAAGCATCAAAGGGACATTACTATGATGTCTTAACCAAGAGGAAGCCTTAACTGCTTTAATAGAAGTACATGATGGCATATGTGGGTCCCATTCTAGCGGTATGACATTAGCTAAGAAACTGTTGAGGATGGGGTACTATTGGCCAACCATGGAGAAAGAAGCTTATCAGTATGTGCAAAAGTGTATCCAATTTCAACAACATGGAGATTTTATCCATGCTCCAGCTCAAGAATTGCAACCTATGATTACACCATGGCCTTTTTCACAGTGGGGACTTGACCTCATAGGAAAAATCACTCCAACCTCATCCAACGACCAAAATTTTATCATAACCACCACTAAGTACTTTAATAAGTGGGTGGAGGTCATTCTTATGACCTACATAACAAGGAAGCAGATAGCCAAATTTATCCTGAACTACCTAATCTATCGTTATGGTGTTCCACAAACCCTCATCTCAGATAATGGAACCCCTTTTAAAAATCAAGATGTCAAAGAGTTGTGCCAAAAATTCAATATCCAACATCAAATCTCTACCCCGTACTATCTACAACGTAATGGTCAAGCAAAAGCTACCAACAAAACTATCCTAAAAATCCTGAAGAAAACAACGAATGAAGTTGGTCGTGATTGGCATCTACAACTAAACCCCACTCTCTGGGCTTATCAAACCAGTATCCACACACCTACAAGTGCAACCCATTTTTCCTTGGTTTATGGATCAGAAGCCATCTTTCCTATTGAGGTTGAACTCCAATAATTATGAGTACCATTGTAGAACCTGATAACTGAGGAAGAATACAAAGAATCTCGGCTGAATGAGCTAGAATTCCTAGATGAACGTCATCTTGACGCCCTTAATCACTTGCAAGTATATCAAAATCAACTGAAACAAAGCTATAACAAGAGAATCAAATGTCGATCATTCCAGGTCTAGTCTTAAAGTGAAATTAGAAGAACCTTCTAGATCAAGACAACAAAGGAAAGTTTGAGCCTAACCGGTTGGGTGCCTTTGTCATCACAACAAGCTATGAATCAAGAGCATATCAACTGTCAACACCTGAAGGTGAACCCTTGTAGGATCCAACTAATAGCTTGCATCTCAAAAAAAAATATGCCTAGTCTTCAAGGGTATAAATTAGAAAATACAAAAAAATAAAAAAATGATCAAAATCCAAAAAAAAAGAAAAAGGATTGAAAAAAGTAAAGAAAAAAATCGTCCTCTAGTGAAAACCACTTCGGTGGCACTTTGGTAAAGTACCTTGGTGAAAAATTGGCTCTTTGCACCACCATTTATCCATCATCCATGTCCTTATCATGGCTTGACACTGTGAGGTATTATGAACCCTTTAGTACTACTTGGCATATTCTAAAGGTTAGTCTGTCCTACCTTTATTGAAGTAGTCTAACATGCCATGTTGGGGGAATTTCGTTATGGATCACAATTGGGTTCTTGTATATCTTGAGGTCATCTTTTATCAGAAAACACCAAAAATTTTCATAAAATCTTATCCAGAAAATCTAAAAACATTGTCAAAATCTTGTATAGCTAAAATCCAAAAATATTCAGAAAATTGTAAAGGAAAAATCCAAAACATCCAGAAAACATCAAAAACCTTAAAAAGGTTGAACATCAAAAATCCAAAAATCAGAGTCCTCTTGTCAAACTATGGGTCTCTGAGCTTGAACATAGGCAAGGCCATCATTGATGTGCCCCTGAGACACCCTAGGTCAGTCCTTTAGGAGTTTGTCATAATAAACTAGTGTCTTTCATCTATTCATATCTTCATCTTGTAAATGGGTCGAGTCAGTTGAACTACGTGGTCTCTGCATGTATAACATAGGCAAGGATGATCTTTGATCAACCCCCAAGACCCCTAGGATAGGTCTTTAGGTTAGGTTCTTGGTCAAAACTCAAAAATTCTGAAAATTCCAAAACATCCAAATAATTCTCAAAAATTGTCAAAAATATCAAAAACATCCAAATAACTTTCAAAAACCCCTAAACATTTGTAAAACCTTTGAAAATCCCTAAACATACAAACATCTTAGAAAACATGAAAACATTTTGAAATTTGAAAAAACCAAAAACATAAGAAAACTCAAAAGACTTAAAAAGCCTCAAATATCGTAGAAAACCCTAAATAGCCTCATAAAATTGAAAAGCCCAAAACATCCATAAAATTTCAAAAAGACCAAAAACAACCTCAAAACATCTTCAAAATACCAAAAACATTGAAATATTCTAGAAAATCCAAAACCACCCATCCCATTTCTCTTTCACCCACAATAAACTTTCACCCATAATAAATCGATTGTCACCTTCAATCTTTGGAAAAACAAATAGAAAGCAAACATAGCAAGATGTAAAGTGTGAACCAAAACGTCAAACTCTAAAGTCTAAATCATAGGTAAATGCGTCAATGAAGTTTATAGCAATGGCTCATCTTAGCATCATCATCCTAACATCAAACAACCTTCTGATCAACATGTCCTAGGATGTATCCTTCTTGCGATGGAAATCAGTATCAAACATCACTTTAGCTAAACTTAAAAAAGGAAAGAGCTATAGATAACACTGACTATTTGTCTTTGATCTTTTCTTATGATTTATCTTACATGACCGATTCCAAGGACCTCTTGATGATGTCTATCTAAAATGATTTAGAGAGAAAGGAATGGGGCATCGATCATTATCTTTCATTTGTTGTGCTTGTGGATACTCTTGTAAGATAATCTTGGTGCATACTTGCTTAGTTGTGTGTAGGAAGGTTGTTGACTATTGTGTATGCTTTGGTCCAATATGTTATAAGCTTCTAACTTAAATTCCAACTAGGTTTCCATATGTCAAGATGTGAACAAGAACTATCCTATCTGTTTGTCGAGTCAAAGTCCATTACACTAGATACAACATTGTCCTGGTTATCAATACCTTGATGCATCGTGTCTATGTGTTATATCAAACAATAAGGAACGATGAAAAATCCCAATCCCGAAGCATGAGCACCTCATCCTGCATTTCATCCTATATTTTGCATTGTCTCATCACCATCCCTAATAAAGTCTTGATGGATCATGGACTTGTTGGATCTTTTGAAGTAGTCATCGAAATCATCAATCATTCATTCTTTATTCTTCTATCTTCTTTCCATGCTAACCTAGTATCATGACAGTCAACAAAAACATCATCAATGCATCCACCCTACATCCACAAACCATTAGAATACATATATTTCATAATCATAGCACATCATACATTTTTCATAATCATTTGAGTTGTGATGAATAATAGAGATTTATCATTCTAAGAGTCTTGAATAATTGCATATAATAAGCATTTTCATCCACACATCCACATGCATTCATCTCATCATAAAACTACATAGAAAATATGCAAAAATAAATGCATCCACATTATTTGCATCCATAACATCTGCATATCATAATCATCCATCTATATCATCCATGAAAAGATAATGAAAAAGAACATAACATAGCATCCATCCATATCATGATCATCGCATATCATATAGGCATAAATAAAAGGAATTCATACATAGAATTTATATCCATATCATATCCATCATATGCATAAAATAAGTAAACATATCATAGCATGAATCATCTGTATCTGTATCATATATATATCAAAAAATGAATGTCATGGTACAAAAATATGGATCAGTGTATGTATATCAATGATAAGTACAGTATCCATGAGACTATTTAAAAGGATCCCATGAATGTATATCTATGATAAAGAATGGGGGAAAAATAAAAAGAGAGTGTTTGTACATAATCAGCTAGTCCTGATGGCTGCTACCCTCTCTAGCTTGCCTCTCAGGCTGATCCTCTGCTCGTGGTTGTGCGTCACTGTGCTGTGAAAAATTTGGCTGTCTCAATGTTGTTGGTACATCTTGATGATAATGTTGTTGATAATATGCAACCTTTGTAACTGCATCTTGTTATAGTCATGTTGAATTTTTTTGACATGCGTGGACACCATAATAGTCTCAATCTACTGACACCGAGCAACCTCCTAGTCTCTCTCACTCGTCACAGACTGTACTCACTATAACACCTGATCTCTTTCATCTATGACCGCAACCACCTACTACCAAGCTTGGGCTCGCTTAGTAGTAATAACCAAAAACTGTTGGTGGGCCTAATCCCACTCGCCAGTCAATGTCTGCACCTACTGGTGTAGTAGTTGTATTTGCACATCTCAAGCATCTAGTGGTTGTGGTGGTCTTGGTTGAGGTTGTACCTATGGCTACTGTTGTACAACCAAGGGAGGCCCCGGAGCCTACCCATCCTAGCCACCTTGTCCCCTACCTCCCCCTGCTCCTCTGCCTATGGGTCTCCCTCTGGGAGGAACACCCACTGGATCTATCAATTGCTAGGGAGGGACAAACCAAGAATCATATGCAGGTGTAGTTTGAGCTACCGCCTATCCCTAATCATAAGCCCAAGGCTAGGCCACCAACTATCTGAAGCTCTCTACTACCTCAGGAGTTGGGATAGTCGGTCCCCATGTGGGAACCTCTTGTGTCGATCTCGCAAAAATTGCCATGTATGCATCATCGAGTCTATCATGCACATCTCTGAACTACTGGGCTACCCTATCTAGTAGATATCTCTCACTAATGTGGTGCTCTTAACCTTGCATATATTGGGTCTACTTGGCGAAATATAACTATTGAACATCATCAAAACATGGCGGGATCTGTAGCCATGGGTGCCAATGAAAAACTGTCATATCATCTATCACCCTTCTCCAATACAGGAGCCCAATCTGTCTGGTGTGCCTCAGGGTAATGGCACCTCTGTATCTCCAAATGATGAGATCATCTAGCTCCAAGTATGCCTTCTAAACAATAGGTCGTAGCACGACAATGTGCTCCCAGACCCAAATATGTAGCAGAGTCACCCCTGCACCAATGGCTCTCCCATCACAATAGACAAAATCATGCAAATCATGGTACAAGGAAGCTAGCATCACGGGCCCCTGCGCAAAAAGTTTCCTCTTGTACAACATCCAATGCCATGCCAAGCCCCATCTTGGGTTGAATCCTCTGCTATGTCTATCAAGAGCCACCAAACCTAAAATGATGGTTGTGACAATCAATTTGAAGGTTGGCACATGACCTCTATATGACTCGAGGTTGATTTGTGATGTAACCAAGGTAATCTGATCTAGCTACATGACCTCAAGGTAGGCATCAAACCCGACATCAGTATCATAGATCACACGGCCACCATGAATGGGCAAATGAAGAATCCTCCAAACATCCTCTAGAGTCACCGTTGCCTCACCTGTTAGAAGGTGGAAGGATGAGGTCTCGCTATGTCATCTCTTGCACAAAGCTATCATCAATGCAAGATGTGTCTAAATCACAGGGGCATAGGAAATATACCAAAGGCCAATCTCTCCTAGGTTCTTTTGGTGTAACTCTAACAAATTACTTAATCTCTCCAAAACAGTGAGCCTGTTCTCCTGTGACATCAGCGGTGGAAAGACCAACACCCACGAAGAGCACAACATCAGGAAATCGAGGAAATTTAACTCAATTTGAAATTTACAGCCGAGAAATCATAAAAGTGCCATTTTCAATAGCGTCATTGTATTTAAATTTCAAATTGCGACGCTCAAAGCATTTAAAATTCCAAATCTAAGAAAGTGTCGCCAAATAAGTTGGCATCACGATTTAACCTTTGGAAAACCCTAACCCTAATTTCTAACTCGGCAAGTGCATCGCCAAACAAGTATGCATCACCATTTAAAATTAGAAACCCTAATTTTAAATCATGAATAGCATCGCTATAATTCATTTGGGAGTCACCGATTTTAATTTGGGTGTCACTATATAGCGATGCTGCCAAAGTTTAAATTTCAAAGTGTCATAAATGCATCAAAAATTCAAATTTCAAATCAAGTTCGGAGTTACATACCGGTGGTCTTGCACCTGGAAGCCATTAGAACTCTCGAACTCGATTGGAGATGTGTTTGGGAAGCTCTCGGTGTGCCATTTCATTAGAGGGCCAAAGCTCAAAATAGCAAGAATATCTCAAGTGTGAATGCACAAATGAATTGAAAGTGACCCTTCTTGGCCTATTTAAGCTAGAAAATTAGGGTTTCTTGCCCTAATATAACATTAAAGATAGGGTTTATCATCATTTTCACCAATTTTTCTAATCTAGACCTAATTTTGCATCATTTTTTGCGTTTTTGGCATAATTCTTGCATCTCAGAGCCTTTTTGGACCCTTAGGGCAGCTTTTAACCTTTATCAAGAAATCAACCCAAAATTCAAAATTTCTACCCGATTTCTCGAGGGGGCAAGGAATCAGCTTTATCCTTCCACTAGGGCATCTAAAAATTAGATTTTTTTTATTTTTTCATTTAAGTAGCATTTTTTATCCACAAAGCGTTATTATTTGAACCCATCCTCTTTTCGCTTCAATTAATTTAATTAGCCTAGCTATTTAATTAATTGAATCATTTTTATCTATTGACCTAATTAATTTAATCAAGTTAATTCATCCCCCTTCATGCTGACATTTCATCTCATCAAATTAAAAACATCAAAATATTTAATTTAATCTCTTATGTCATCTTATTTAATTAAATAACCCTAAGTTATTTAATTAAATAGCATTTCCCCCTTTCCCCATTCATTAAATCAATTAATTTAATGAATATGACTTTAATTCTTCAATTTTCCTTAATTGCATGATTAAACCTTGTTTAATTAGCAATTAAATTAACCTTTCCTCTAAGCATAGGGAATATTCCCATGGAATATTCCTTATCCCTTTTTTGCACAATTAAAACTTTGTTTTAATTTGCAAATTGTCTTTTTCCTCACCCAAAGGAATATTCTTATTCCTCCATCATTTGAAAAAGGGATATTTTCACTAAACTTCATGTGCAAGTTAACTTGTGACCTTTTGAACAAGTCACCTTTGACCTATGTGTGCAAGTCAAAAGTGTGTTTCTTTGAAGCAATTGTGAACCCTTGATTAAATCCTATCATGCATTATCATCTGTTGATGAGAATCCATGATCCATGTCTCTCATCTCCTTCATCTTGGACCATTAATTAATCTTTTTGATCTCCACCCTCCATTCCTTATTTTCTCTCCTATCAATAGGCCACTATTGTTGATGGGTGTTTTTGCACCTTCTCAACACAGGAAACACACAAGTTCTCTACCTCTTTTGAAAGGTAGAAATTTGCAAACAAGTTCCAGATCACTACCCCAAGGTCTCTCAGGTGTCAGGTCATGAAAATGCTTGGAATATATCAGTTGGTTGATGTGTTTTGTTGGTAATCACATGGTCGGCCTTTATGGTTTACAAAGAATGGGAAGTTTAGTTTGCAAATGGAGTTTGAAAGTGCTGGAAATGAATGAACAGTGGCTGCCCACTCAAAACAACAAGCTAAAACTCACCATGTTCATCTGATTTAGCTTCATGGTGATACTTGGAATCCTACTCTAACCAAGGTTCAAAAGAAATAGCAAAAGAGTAAGGGTTAAGAAATTTTATCTAAATCAAAGCATGAATGAATAGTAACAATGGTGGCTACTACAGTAGAAAAGCTTCCTAAACTGAGTTTTGCTTGACCAAGAGAAACCTACAGCTACACAAAACCAATGCAATCTTCTAAGGTCTATTGATTTTCAGATTGCACATACACATCATGAACATGTAATTGAACTAGGTTGCAACAATGACAAAGAAGCGTAGGCTAACTTTGCACAACAACTTGTCATCAACAAGTGCCAAAATTATGGGTTGAAAGGTCATCAAATACTTTAACAACAACACCATTATAACAACCATTCAAGAAACTACACACTAAAACTAACATGGAAGTAGAACCATGCATTCATAATGAACAAACTCAAAATAAAAACCCAAATTCATGCAATGTTTCTCTCTATTGCTGGAAAATTCTTTTACACCAGTTCTCCAACCATTTACAAATGAGGAGCAAGCCCCTATTTATAGTTTTCCAAATCCCAAATGAATGGCTAGGATTAATTCACAATGTGTGGCTCAGATTCAATACAAGTTAGGGTTTCACCTACCCCCAATATTTCATAATTTTAAAATAGACTATTTTGTCCTCTTCTCTATTCTGTCTTATAGCCTATTTTGTCATCTAGTGGCCCTGGCACTGTAGCAGTTTTGTCCTGAAGTGACTGCCTTCTTTGATGCAGCTGAAAAATTGTAGGAAGATGCCCTTTGTTTGATATGTTCGTAGCATTTATTCATTGAATCTTGTTGCAGATTTTTGTTACTGAAAAGCAGTTATGTTGTTCCTAATTCTAATGGACAGCTTCTAACAATCATCATCATTTGATGGAAAATAAAATAGGTCCTTCTTGTTCCTTGTCTGAGAGAATTTTTCAACTTGGTATTGCCTAACACAGATTCTTAAGTGGGCTTATTCAATTAGGTGGCACTCCCCTTGAAGTTAATATTTAGATAAGCGGCTCCTTTGGTGGTCGCAATCACCCTCTAAGTACAACAAAATCTATGTCTTTAGCTTGGTTCCATGAATCTTCCACACAAGAGGTGCAGTAAGTGCTTTCATATGTAAATCAAGGAAAATGTTAGTCAAATCCTACAAACTCATTGTTAGATCCATCTATGCATCATTAAAAGATCATAATATTCATATTTGGAGCTCATTTGGACCATAAACGTAAATGCAGGTTCAAGGGTGCAGGTGCCATAGGGTAGAAGGATAAAAAACTACAAACAGTGGTGGATGATGGACAATGGGCGGACACAGACGGTGGATGACAGACAACAAGAAGACGGTGGGCGGACAACGGATGATGGGTAGTAGGCAGACGGTGGACAGTGGGTAGTAGGTAGATGATGAGCGGACCGCGGACAATAGATAGCAAACAGATGGCAGATGACAAATGACGGCACACAAGGAAGTTCCCATGGATGATGATAGAGGGATAGTGGCCTGCAAGGAAGTTCCCACAGACAACAACGGAGGGGCGGACGGCGGACGGCGGGCAGACGACGAATAGTAGACGGACGACGAATGGCGGCCCACAATGAAGTTCCCACGAATGGTGACAAAGGTACAGTGGCCCGCAAGGAAGTTCCTGTAGACGGCAATGGAGGGGTGAAGGCCTACAAGTAAGTTTTGACAGACAACGACTAAGGGACAACAACCCGCAAGGAAATTTTTGCAACTTCCCAAAACTTAGTAAATTTGAGATTTTTCAATTTTAGCACATGGGAAAAGGGGTAGAAAGAGTGCCAAGACATATTTCCTTAAGATTTGACTCATTTTGAAAAATGCAAAAATTTGGAATGCAGAAGCTGAAGGGTTCACCGTCCTTTTGAAAACAGAAATAAGCACACGGCGACCCACAAGGAAATTTCCACAATGTCTAAACACATGGAAAATTTGATCCAAACCCCTTTAGGCATGTGAAGACACTCACTTTATGAGCCCTAGCTGATGAAAGCTTGAAGTTTGCACCCTTTTTGGAAATGCAGAGACTTGGAAGGGGGAATTCGAAGGGTTCGTTGCCCTTTTTAAAATGGCAATGAGCACACGGTAACCTGCACATGGCAGCCCACAAAAGAATTCCCACGTACGACAACGGAGGGACGACGACCCTCAAGGAAGTTCCCACGGACGGCAACAGAGGGACGGTGGCCCGCAAGGAAATTTCCACAACTTCTTGGAACTCAATAAAACCTTGGAAATTCACTTAGGCATCACAAAAACATCCCAAATCCATAGGCAACTTGTCCCCAAAGTCAAAAAATGAAGGAAAAAGTGAAGCAAGCAAGCAGGAACCAAGTTAGCAGGAGCAAGGGAAAAAGCAAAAAAAAAAGGGCGGGGGGACTTTGTTTCTCTCTCATATTCAAATGCCTTAGGAAAAATGAAGGGCAAGAAGCAACATTTATAGGCCAATTTCCATTAATGGCATGCATTGATTTCTTGGTATGACAAACCCAGGTTAGGTGAGATGCAAAAACCCACTCTCATTTGGATGCTTGGTCAAGGCTTAGATGGAGAAACTAAGTGCGGATCCCACCATGCAGAAGTTGGGAATTAGTAGCTACTCAGCAGAAAAACATGAGTGGCGATGTGCATGAGGTGACCCGTAGTGGTGGGTCTGCGAGGCCTGAGGGACGTCGGGGTAACGGACGAAGGGAAACCCACAGGGGCATTTCCGCGAAAGCAAACGAGTTGGTGAAATTAGGTGAGTGAATTTGGTCAGGGGGAATTTGATCATTTGAAGGAACATGACCAATTTGGTCTTGGAAACAGGGGTGCGCAAAGTGAGACGGGAGAAAAAATGACATGTCAGGAGTGAAAAAAGGGGTCCCTACCTTCAGTGGGGCGTGTGTGCAAAAAATGTACAACAAATGGTGACTCGCTGGGGAAATGCTCTAGAGCATTTTGATGACAAACTGGAATCACGAACGTAGAATCTCTGGTTCCAACCTTCACGCTAGGGAAAACAAACTAGACTCTCAACCAAAGGATCAAAACCACTAGTCAACCCAACCTTCAATATGTTGAAAATCCAAGTGTGTGCAGTTGCATTAAATCCCATCCTTAAGTCGTTGCAAGAACCAAAGCTCCGTCAAGCTAAGCTAGGTAGTTTATTCTAACTCCAAAAGCATCTGGGACATTGCCTCACTGCCAGTCAGGTGTCCATAGCTCCGATGAGGTTGTCGCTGTGATTATCCTAAACATTGCTTTACTACCAACTAGGTATTCATAGCCCCAGTAGAGTTGCTCAGATCCCCTGAAAAGTTGAATTTCTTTCTTTTGATTTTCAATGTCTTACTTTTGTTTTTTTGTTTCTTTTCTTTTGATTTTTCTCTTTTCAATTCCTTTCATTTCAACCCGTGAGCAATGAAGCTGGCACTCAGGGTTGAGAATCACAGTGGCATTGAAGCATAATTTTAGATTTTTCACTTAACTGGACTTCACAAAAGGACCTACAACAATTGTCAGATTCTTAATGTGTGTAAGAGATATAAGAGTTTAGAATACATCAAAATCAGACCAACCAATGACTTATCCCCTTTGAATCAAACATCCAGATCACTTGACATTAACAGAAGACCCTCACCGTCCACTTTGAAAACTTGATTAAAGTTTGTCGAAGAAATACATAGAACAACCTCCAGACAATAAAATGATGGTTGTTGTGTGCATGAACATTCCTAGCTAAAAGTAGAGGGACACCAAGCAAAGCAGCAGCAAAATGGAAGCAATGGAAAGCAAACACCCGCAAGCAAACACCTACACTAACCAAAGTGGGAAAGTGAAAGTAAACGACAAATAAACTAATCTAAAGTGAACTAATCTACAACAAACCAACTAACCCAATGAAAGTAGGAAATCAAGGTATATACATGAGACCTACACTACCCAAAATAAACTATGAACAAAGATATTTACAAAGAACGACGTTCAGGAAAGGCAAACCGACATTCACACCCATTGGATTTCATAATGCATGCAGAAGTAGTAGGGAAATCGTTACAGTTCTAAGGCATGCAGATTTATCTTTATACTAAAAAAAAAGAAGTTTATTACTGCATCATTCAAATTCAATCACATATTCAGGAAAAATCAACAATTGAGGTAATTCATTAAACACATGGTTGATCCATAAACACATTCATCTCCCCTCATTCCCATAATCAAAATGATAAATGCAGCTGTAAATATTCACAAGAGTAAGGAAAGATAGAACTTGGATATCACCATGCAGAGGTGGCAGTGTGTGATAGTCGAGAGTGAGCATTGCATCATCGGTCATCATGTTGGCAGCCTCGAGTGGTGGCATGGGATTGTGCAACATTTCTTATCTTAGGCTTACACAAGGTGGAGAGAACAAGGTAGCAAGCACTTCTTTCAAGCCCTGTGTGGGACCTGTAGCCTCCATTGGTTGTTCTTCAAGGAGATACACTTCATCTTCTTGATCTTTCGAAGTCTAGACCTCAACTTGAATGTTGTCTTCAAGGGGCAGCATTCCATCCCATCTTCTTTCCCTGGTGTTGACCTTAATTTTATAATGTTCAATGTCATAGGAAGATGACATGCATGAATTTGTCCTACTACAACTCTTTGAATGTGAAGGAGGATTAGCAATGATCAAGGTGAGAGGACTCCTAGTTGCATCTTGTAGTTGGCCAGGTGTGTCATACTTATTGGTAGCCATCAAAACACCCCTACCTTTGTCTTCTTCTCTTTTTAGTTTATGTATCTCATCATGACGTCAGCTCATTTCCTCTTGTTCACTATCATTGTAGATGGATAAGGAGTTCCTCTCCCAATCCAGAGACTCTAATGTTTCTCCATTCGTAGGTTCAGGTAGTATGTCTTCATCAACATTGTCTTTTGTAATGTACTCTTCCTCAGTGTCGATATGCATTTGTGGCACAATTCCAAGTGGGAAGAAAGCGGCAAGGGACACTGACCCATCAAGAGGATCGATGTATGGTGAGTGATCTACCTCGACAAGTCCTCCATAAAGCCTATCAACCATTGCATACAAATTCTCTTCTGTAGGGAAAGACTCTTAATGATCTATGGAAAGCCCCCTTGTTTGATCCACTTCATCGTTTGAAAGCTCAAGACTATGTTGTTGTCCTCCTTTTGTTGTTGTCCCAACACCTTCTTGAGGGTTTCCTTGAGTTGAGTTATAACTTGGCTCAGGTTATTGGACCTCTGCTTCAGCTCTTGAAGCAACTGTAGGAAACAGTGCACTAGGCTGTCCCACTTGTCCTTTAACTTGCCCAATTGTCTTTTGGCATAGTTGAGAGGTGAACTCTGAATGTGGCAAGTCATGGAGCCTACACCAACCTAGCAGGAAAAACATTTCCAATTCCACTTGGTATCTTAGCTCTGACTAGTCCCTTGTGAGTCTCAAAACAAGTTTGTTATATCTTTCTACTATCAGGTCCTTATCATCACTTGGGAAGGAATTCAAATAGTGGACAACCGCGACATATGGTTGTTCCCACTCCTGCAAATATTCATTTTCAGATGCTTGGTTGCTCTCATTCATGAAGGAGAGGTCTTCCAATCTAATTTCACTTATGCATTCATAATCATTTTTTGCTGCCCCAAGGATTTCAGCCTCTTTCTATTCTTCAGTAGTTCTATCGGCTGCCTCAACATATATTGTTGCAACTTTGTTAATTCATCTTCAATTGCTAACAGTCCCTCTTCTTGAGTGGAGGACTGCCCTTTACCAATGAAGGAGAGGCTTTCTAACTCCCTTCTAAGTGAATTCTTATCAAAGCTCCTTACTGTCCCAAGGGAATCAACTCCTTCCTCTTGATTTTCAGCTTCAGTGTTTGTTGTCCCAACACTAACTTGCATCAAATTTCTTGGTTCAACTTGAATGTGTTGTCCTCCAAATGTTGACAGCTCTCCTGCCTCATGAGATGACTCCCCTTCATTGAGAGTTGGCTGCTCTGACTTTCCTAAACAACCCTTGACTTGAGTGATGATGCCTTCACAAGATGGACAAGTAACTTCTGAATGAGGTGCATTGTGAAATCTGCACCAACTAGTCATCAACACTTCTAATCTTAATCCATCCTTGTTTTCCAAGTTTTCTTGGATGAACTCTTTGAATGCTTTGGCTGAAATGTTAGCAAATTCCACTTCTGGATCTGAAAGAGCCAAGGGTTGATAGATTTCCCAAAAGGGAATTTCTCCTTGCAAGACTCTCTCAATTTTGTCCAATAATGTTAGACATCCCAATTCATTGTGTCTATGAGTGCAATGGATCCTACACCTATCTTCCAATGCAAATTGCTACAATGGTCTCCTCAATCTTCTATTCAAATCTGCATGTAGCTGAGCAATGTTGATTTGCAAATGTTGTTCCATCTCAGCTCAACTCTTGCTTGCCTTCAAAATTTTTTGATTTTAAATTTCTAGCATCTAATACCTGGATGTTCTTTTTCAACTTCCAATTTTTAGCTTTGTAGCCTCAATCTCAGCCAGCCCTCCCTCTAGCACTAATTTTTTTGATGGGTGTTTTTTCACCTTCTCAACACAGGAAACACACAAGTGCTCTACCTCTCTTGAAAGGTAGAAATCTACAAACAAGTTCCAGATCACTACCCCAAGGTCTCTAGGGTGTCAGGTCATGACAATTATTGCAATATCTTAGTTGGTTGATGTGTTTTTTTGCTAATTACATGATCAGCCTTTATGGTTTACAAAGCATGGGAAGTTGGGTCTGCAAATGGAGTTTCAAAGTGCTAGAAGTGAATGAACAGTGGCTGCCCACTCAAAATAACAAGCTGAAACTCACCATGTTCATGTGATGCTTGGAATCCTACTCTAACCAAGGTTCAAAAGAAATAGAAAAAGAGTAAGGGTTAAGAGAGTTGATCTAAATCAAAGCATGAATGAATAGTAACAATGGTGGTTGCTTCAGTAGACAAGCTTCCTAAACAAAGTTTTGCTTGACCAAGAGAAACCTACAGCTACACAAAACCAGTGTAATCTTCTAAGGTCTGTTGATTTTCAAATTGCACATACACATCATGAACATGCAATTGAACTAGGTTGCAACAATGACATAAAGAATCCTAGGCTAACTTTGCACAACAACTTGTCATCAACAAGTGCAAAAAGTATGGGTTGAAAGCTCATCAAATGCTTTAAAAACAACGCCATTATAACAACCATTTAATAAACTACACACTAAAAATAACATGGAAGTAGAACCATGCATGTATAATGAACAAACTCAAAAGAAACACCCAAATTCATATAATGTTTCTCTCTATTACTGCAAAATTCTTTTACACCAGTTCTCCAACCATTTACAAATGAGGAGCAAGCCCCTATTTATAGTTTTACAAAGCCCAAACGAATGGTTAGGATTAATTCACAATGTGTGGCTCAGATTCAATACAAGTTAGGGTTTCACCTACCCCCAATATTTCATAATTTTAAAATAGACTATTTTGTCCTCTTCTCTATTTTGTCTTATAGCCTATTTTGTCATCTACTGACCCTGGCACTGTAGCAGTTTTGTCCTGTAGTGACGTCCTTCTTTGATGCAGCTGAAAACTTGTAGGAAGATTCCCTTTCTTCGATATGTTCACAACATTTCTTCATTGAATCTTGTTATAGATTTGTGTTACTGAAAAGTAGTTATGCTGCTCTTGATTCTAGTGGACAACTTCTGACAATCATCATCATTCGGTGGAAAATAAAATAGCTCCTTTTTGTTCCTTGTTTGAGAGAATTTCTCAACTTGGTATTGCCTGACACAGATTCTTAAGTGGGCTTATTCAATTAGGTGGCACTCCTCTTGACGTTAATTGATGGGAGATTAAAATACTTTCATTTAAGGCTTTTTATGTTTAAAAAGACTTGTTTTTATTGTTAATTGACATAACTGGCAGTAGACAATAGATTAACATATTTACTTATTTTACTTTATGTTTAACTAAATTAGCAGATATTTTGGAAGTAATAGCTTATGTTAAATGCGTTGCTTTATGATAACTTTGGATGAGATGTTTATGCTGCATTAATCTTTATTGCCATGATTGTTGTCCTTTTCATAAGGGTTTTTAACAGGGTATCTAAAAGATTGATGAGATGGTTAAACTCTCTATCTAATCCTAAGGAATGACTACGCCATAGATAGGCCCTGCTAGATAATGAGTCACTCAAAATCTGAATCGACTTCTTCATAGTCTGTTGAGGAACTTCTACTTCCAACGCCAATCTGGCGTAGTTCTGGCATAATTCTCCATAGTCAACTTCAGTTCTATTTTTAGTTTCACTTTGTAATCTGTAGATGGTCGCCTTAAGTTTTGGTAGTTAACACCATCATTGGTAGTTAATCCTCATTGGTAGTTTCATTTTATCTAGTTAACACCATGTTAGAAGCTAATAAGGATATTTTATAAATATCCACATTTCGGTCTTAGGTAGGAGTTAGATAATTTGCAATTAGAATTTTTTGTAATCATAAGCAATACTTTGTTCTGTGTTCTACTTTTGATCAATAAGAAAGGAAGCAAGAAGTTAATTAATTCATTGTGTTGAAGGATCTTACCTGAGGAAGAGCAAGGCCCGCTCAACCTTTGGAACGATCTTATGGTATTTTGTTGAGTGTTGTTATTTTCTGATATTAAAATATGTAGTAGAAATTGATTTTGAATTGTTCAATCGTTAAAATCATCTTCTATCTTGGTAAATGAAGATCAGATAATCTGTTTGCAATTGCGTTTCAAAGTTTCAGTTATTATGGTTAAGATTGAATTGTTTGAATGTTTAGATTTGTTTATGAGAAATGATAAATTGAACCATTGGAATTGTTGAACAAGTTTCTATTATAAATTAGGTTTAGATACTGTCTGAATCAATTATAATTAACGTTTGTTTGTTAGGTTTCATTAAAGCAATGTTAGGAATTTATGGAAAGATGGAGTTGAAGTTTGTTCAGAATCTGTTCATGGAGATTAGTCTTTATGCTTTTTAGAATAATCATCATTTTCCCACAATCCATTTCTGCTTTTAAATTAGCATTTACTTTCTAGCAATTAAATTATGGATTTCTTTTAAAGAAAAATAGAATTAATTTGGAATTTTGCATTTTAGATTAAGGATTAAAGTAATCATTAATTGTCTCCATGAATTGGTCTAAATCAAAGCCAATAAAGTCAGAATTAATTCAGTAGAATTTTAAATTAGAAGTTAAAGTAGATTTAATCTTAGGAATTAGTCGCTACAGTTTAGCTCCTGAAAGCTCCTGAAGAGCCCCCAAGAGCTCCTAAAAGCTCCTGAAGAGCCCCCAAGAGCTCCTAAAAGCTCCTGAAATAGGAAAAATGATACCTAAAGTTGTTTACAGTGCAAACCCCCCAAAAAGAATTTGTGACAATTATCCTTATCACATATTGCTCTAAGACACACCCGGTTCGATAAAAGAATTAATTAAATGAGGCAAGTTGCAACATCAACAACCTTGCCCATCATTAATATTCAGATAAGCGGCTCCTTTGGTGGTCGCAATCACCCTTTGAGCACAACAAAATCTATCTTTAGCTTGGTTCCATGAATCTTACACACAAGAGGTGCAGTAAGTGCTTTCATACATAAATCAAGGCAAATGTTAGTCAAATCCTGCAAACTCATTGTTAGATCCATCCATGCATCACTAAAAGATCATAATATTCATATTTGGAGCTCATTTGGACCATAAACATAAATGTGGTTTCAGGGGTGCAAGTGCCATAGGGAAGAAGGATGATGGAAAATGGACAGTGGCGGATGACAGATGGCAGGTGGATGGTGGGCGGATGACAAATAGTGGACGATAGACGGTGGGCAACGGGCGGCGAGCAAATGACAGACGTTGAGCAGACGATGGATGGCAGATGATGGACAGACAGTGGATGACAGACGGTGTTCCGTAAGGAATTTCTCGTGGACAGTGGTAGAGGGACGATAGCCCACAAGGAAGTTCTCGCAAACAGAAATGGAGTGGTAGACGGCGGACGACGGGAAGATGACAAACAGAGGACGAACGACAAATGACAAACGGCGGGCTGCAAGGAAGTTCCCATGGACGAAAGTGGAGGGACAACAACCCACAAGGAAGTTCCTATAGATGGCAATGGAGGGGTGGCAGCCCACAAGGAAGTTACCGCGGATGGCGACAAAGGGACGGCGACCCACAAGGAAATTCCCATAGACAGCGGCAAAGGGACGACGACCCGCAAGGAAATTTTTGCAACTTCCTAAAACTTAGTAAATTTGAAAATTTTCAATTTTGGTACATGGGAAAAGGGGTAGAAAGAGTGCCAAGACATATTTCCTTAAGATTTGACTCATTTTGTAAAATGTGGAAATTTGGAATGCGGGAGCTGGAGGGTCTACTGCCCTTTTCAAAATGGCAATGACCACACGACGACCTGCACACGGCGGCCCACAAGGAAATTTCTACAATGTCTAAACACATGGAAATTTTGATCCAAACCCCTTTAGGCATGTGAAGACACTCACTTTATGGGCCTAATTTATGAAAGCTTGAAGTTTATACCCTTTTTTGGAAATGCAGAGATTTGGAAGGGGGAAGTCGGAGGGTCTTCTGCCCTTTTAAAAATAGCAATGAGCACACGGTGACCCGCACATAGCGACCCACAATGGAATTCCTGCAGATGACAATGGAGGGATGGCAGCCCATAAGGAAATTTCTGCAACTTCTCAAAACTCAACAAAACCTTGGCAGTTCACTTAGGCATCACAAAAATATCCCAAATCCATAGGAAATTTGTCCCCAAAGTCAAAAAAATGTCAAGTGTCGAAAGGAAAAATGAAGGGAAGAAGGTAGTGTTTATAGGCCAATTTCCATTAATTACATGCATTGATTTCTTAGTACAACGGACCCGAGTTAGGTGAGATGCAAAAACCCACACTCATTTGGATGCTTGGTCAAGGCTTGGATGGAGAAATTAAGTGTGGATCCTACCATGTGAGCGGAAGTTGGGCGTCAGTCGCTACTCAGCGGCAAAACATGAGCAGCGACCCACATGAGGCAAGAGGCCTAAGGGATGTCAGGGCAATGGACGAAGGAAAACCTACAAAGGCATTTCCATGAAAGCAAAAGACTTAGTGAAAATTAGGTGGGTGAATTTGGTTAGGGGGAATTTGATTGTTTGAAGGCACATGACCAATTTGGGCTTGGAAATAGGGGTACGCAAGGCGAGATGGGAGTGAAAATGATCGGTCAGGAGCGAAAAGAGGGGGTCCCTGCCTTCGACGAGGCATGTGTGCAAAACATGCACAATAACTACTTGGAGATAAATGGATCCATCTTTTAATTGCAAACTTATGTTGTTGAATCTCATATGTACTCACACTCATATTTACTCACTTTTTAGCTTATCTTAGTTAATTTTAATTGCATAATAGCCTAGAGCATCCATTAATGGATTCCATGCATCCATCTTAGTTTATATGAATTAGGGTTTCCATCTTTTAGCATAGATTAGCTTAGCAATGGCATAATTAGATCATTCTTAGCATAAAATCATGGTAACTTAGCTTGCATCATGTTCATTTTAGCATAAACTAGGTTTTCATACATCAATGGCAATGGTTTCATTGATTCTCTTCCATAGAATTGACTGAAACATTCTCACTAATCATAGGATTGGGAAAGGGTTGTTGTTCCACATCAACACGAAACCAATTCCACAATAGGATAAGTTTCAAATGGATTAGAGTAGATGTTTTTAAAAGCTTTCATAACTTAGTATGATAGGTTTTGATAAATGTTTAGTTTCAATTTTATTTGAATGATCTTGTTGAGATTCGAGTATTAGTGGCTCCATTATGCTTTGATTCTTCATGGATCAAGTGTGATTCAGCCAATACTGATAATCCTCATCTTACAATGATAACCCTCCTTCGGTTCCATTCCTAGACTTGGTTGTGGTAATAACTTGTCTCAGTGCACATTTTGGAACCTTATTCCAAACCTTTTCCTAAACCCTGGTGCAACCCCTAGTACACTTGGAACACCCCTGGTGCTCCCCTGGATACTCTAATTTGGTCCCTAGTGCGACCCCTAGAACACCCTGGTGACCCCTGGTACACCCCTGATGCACCTCTGGAACACCCTGGTGCACCCCTGGAACACCTTGGTACACTATTCTGGAATGCCCCTAGTATGCCCCATTGGAGCTGGAACACCCCTTAGAAAACCCCACTGAAGCTAGTGCGCCCCTTCAAGTAACTGCACCCCCTTGTATCCTCCCCCACTCCAAATCAGACGACGTCCCTTATGTTGACACCATTGTCTCAGAAACTAATGCAGAGGTAGCCACTTTTTCTTTGAGTGGCTAAAAGGGAGTGGTGGAGTCCTTATCCAAGAACTCCAACAACTTGTCTTCATACTTCCACAAACTCTCAGCTCTTTCCCATGATGCCTCATCTCTGGGTTGGCCCTGCTAATGAACCAATAATTATTTCCATTTTCTATTTCCAAATCCTCTCTCCCTAAAAAAAATCACCTCTTGCACCTCCAAGCCTGGCTTGTCAATGACATTTTTTCCCCCCTTGTTGGCACATTCTTGCTATTGTCCTCTTTATCCTAATGATATGGATGAAGCTAACTGACATGGAAAACATCATGAACCCTCAAGTGTGTTGGAAAATTCAATTTATATGCAACCTTATCGACCCTCTCTGTCACTGTGTAAGGCCCATCATACCTTTAAGCCAATGTTGGACTCAACCCCTTGGGTGGTCCAAACTAAACTAGATCCATCTTCAAGAAGACCCTATCACTAACCTTGAATTCTAAATGCATCCTCCCTGAGTTTACATACTTCTTCATCCTTTTTGTAGCTTTGACCAAGTTGTGCCTTGCAAGATCAACTCGGTACTGCCAATCGTTCAATATGTCCCTTGCACTTGGACACTCTCCCAAGTATCCACTCAACACTATGTGAGGATTCAGTGGATGTTGCCTTGTAGCCAACTCAAATGGAGAATACTGACTCGATGCACTCTTTTGCATTTTGTAGATAAATTGTGTTGGATCTAATAAGCTTGGCTAATTGGATTAGTCCAGCCAAACAAAGGGCCTGAGATAATCGTCCAAGATCCCATTTATCCTTTCAGTCTATCCATCTATGTCTGGATGATGATTGGTAGACATTAGCAACTTTTTCCCCATTATCTTGAACAACTCCTTCCAAAATGTACTGGTGAAGTAGGCATCCCTATCACTAATGAAATTGAGTGGAACACCCCAATACTTCACAAAATTCTTGAAAAAGTGGTCTACTACATCCTCTGCCTTATACGGTGCCTTGCATGGTACAAATATGGCATACTTTGAGAATATGTCAACAACCACCATCATACTATTGAACCCATCCACCTTAGGTAATATGTTATGAAATCCATGCTCACACTTGCCCATGGTCTAACTAGAACGTGTAGGGGCTAGAGTAGACCTCTCGGAGGCCTGGTCATAACCTTATCCTATTGGCATATGAGACAACTTTTGGCATACTCATCAACATCTCACCTCATCCTTGGCTAGTAAAAGCCCATTTCAAGTAGTGTGAGGGTCCTCTTCTTCCTTGGGTCCCCATCCCATTAACTGTCATGACACTCACTAAGAATTCCCTCTTCAAATGCTTCCATTTTGGGATATAGACTTTGTCCTAGGTGAACACCAACAATTCATCCTTTATGTTATGCTTTTGAGTCCTCCTTTCTTTTGCTTGTTTGAAAATCTATGCTACCTGAAGATCCATCTCCAATCCTTCCTTTATGGGTTCCAATACCTCATCGGATATTACCACCCGACTCTCCCCTAGATCTACCTTTGGCACCACTTCATCCAATACAACTACCTAAGCCTTCCTACTTAGAGCTTCTGCTACAAAATTCTTCTTCCCTATGAAACACTCTAAATACTTTCACTCTGGATGAGGCTATTCATACTATTTTAAATGAGAGGTTGTTGAGGATTGTAGGAAACAATAAATTACCTGATCCAAGCAAATACAACACTGGCATAGGTAAAAAAAGACTTAGCAATGTGAGGACACAAAAAAATTTTAGATGTTGCAATATTACTTTTGAGTGTCATGTGAACAAATAGTAGTATATGTACCCCATTTCCATGAAATGATAGTCATAATTCAGATTTTAACAAGAGCATGGGTAAAACATTTAAAGTGGAAAGGTTGCAGGCATTGGTTGCATTTCAACAAATTTTATTGTCTGCAAGCCAAGATCACTAGTTTCTGTGATAATTATATCGGGTTCATCCATTCCTAATTATGTAAGTATATAATCTTCTCATATTGCATCTAACATGATAATCATTTCCCTTTTAATAGTTTTCCTTGAGAAGCATTTCCATGTACATTTCTAGCTAAGGTGACTTGCAAGGCTATTGAAATGGAGCTCTAACACCATGTACTATTGTTGTCATTATTGTGCAATGTAAAATATGAGAGAACTCATGGCATGAGCTTAAGAGATAATGAACACCTCCCATACATATTCCCTTGTATACTATTGTATGTTCAATCAAGGTGACCTTCCATGACTTCCATAATTATCTATATCAAATTGTCCCTTGGTGATTGTCATGGTTTTGTCCTTTGTAACTGTCCACCCTATCCCATAAATGGTCTCTTCTACACTTTATTACTGTCCTCTATCACTTTTTTGTGATCTGTAACACCTTCAAAACAATGACACTTTCTTTCATTTTAATGGTATGTATTGTGCATTATACTTTTGGTTGTCCATTGCCCTTGAGATCCCTTGATGAGATTGCCTTTAATGCTTGCCTCTTGAACTGTATGCACAGTGATTTTACATGACTATTGTTCTCAGTGGGTCCTTTTCTTTTCCACTGTCCTTGTTAAGGACATCATTCAAAATAGGACCATAAGTTGCTTTATCATAGAAAATTATGGTCTCTTTGTCATGACTATCTTGTAGGATGTGTTATCATGCATTGTGGTCACCATCAACCTAAATTCCCTATAGATACTATATGTAGAGATACATATTCTACATTTTTTTCAAAATTAAATGCATCCATATAATGATCTTGCTCCCCTTCATAAGGTTCTAGGATATGATCAACTCCAATACATTAGACACTCCTAATTTACTCATCAAAACTAAAGATTAGAAGATTTGACCTCACTTCTCATGGAGAGCAATAGATCAGGTAGCTTCATCTACTCAACACCCTTTTTCCTATAATTCCCTTCAAAAGGTTCTACTAGTCTTGTATTTACAAAGAAAAAAATACCTTTGTGGTAAATATCCTTCCATGAACATGACAAATTAGTTCAGGATCAAGACTTTCTCAACAACCACAAGCATAATAAAGAACACTATTTTGAGGTTTCATTACAGTGCTTGTGCTCATTGTGCACTAGAGAACTGTCCACTTGAACTTTGTCACTTTTCCTATTTCAGACCTTGTTCCCACTATTATAATCTCCACCATTTGGATACCACTATCCTTGTTAAATGTATCACCATTATAACAATAACAATCCCATAAAAAGGATTGACTGTTAGGAATATAAACCAACCCATAAATAGAAGAGAACTAAAGAAATATGTTATTGATATAAAGCATGATATACATACTCAATTTGTGCAAACTGTGAAAATAGATAAATGATTCATTGGGATTGCAAAGGATTTGAAGAAATTACATAGAAAGGGCATAAATAATGATTCCTCTCAAAACCCAACTGAGTGTCATCATGAAAAATTCCTTCAAGATCTCTTATAATCCCCTAAAAATAGGTCTCTAGAAAGTTAATGAACATCACAAGACTAAGGCAATTTTCCACAAAACTTCCCAAGATTTTGTGTAGTGGGAATTAGCTCACCGGCCTTCAAAACTTATTCAAAATTTGACAATGTTATTGAAGCTCTTTCAATATGCTACATCTAACATTAATCGTTGACTTGATATGCACAATCATTTCAACCTAATCTTCAATATTGTCACCTATCATGAACACCTTTCAACATCCATTTTGCTCACTATCATATTCATCTGTAGGACTCAATATCTAAACATCTCTTGAGATATTTATTCAACTATGAGTTTGGATAACCCGTGAAAATCATGAGGTCCTCAACTTGTGACTATCATTGAGAACTTCGTAATGATTATTTGAACAATCTTATATAGTCTTACTTTGAAGATGCAATCATACTTTTCCCATGATTGTTATTACATTGTTCTAACTATCATTTGAAATTGCCCCTACTCACTGCAATATATATGTCCTTTTTATTTCAACTGTGCAAAGTTTACAACATGAAGACACCCTCACTAGTTAAAACTCTAAACCTAAACCTCTTCTAAGCTACACCAGGAGCCTCTTGAACTCAAACATTTTTACAAACTATTCAACTATCAACTTCACACAACATGAAAATTTTAGAAAAAACCCAAATCTTAAACATTATAGGCATCTTTCAAGGCATACCTAGCAGGCTGAATGTAACCATGTAGGGCCTTAATCTGAGGCTATTTTTGGCATGTATGATGACCTGTTGTAATCGTTGAAGAAAAAGTCCTATTTTACCATGCCATATGCCATGCTTGTTGAGAGAATGAGTATCAACCTTGCAATTACATACGATACTATTGATACATAAGGTACTGTTCAGCCAACGATGACTGGGGGGAGGCATGGGGGGGATCCCCCCACGAGGGGTCTGAGGGGATCATCCCCTTGGCTGGGGTCCAGGGGCAACGTGCCTTGGTGGGAGCTCGGGGGAAACACCCTTGAAAGGAAATTTTTATTATTGTAAATTTGGACCATTCATCATTATGTCTCATATTTGATGACCAATATTTTATTAGCTTGAATTTCCCTAGAAGGAAACCCTATTTTATGAGGGCATTGTATTACGGTTGTGTATTGAGATTTGTTCTGAGATTCTGAGAGTGGTTGCATTGCCTCTGGATCTTTGAGTGGTGATATTCCTGTGAGAAGCTTACTCTACAAGTAAATTTTAATCTTTGTAATGTATGAATAATATATTGGGAAGCCTTTGGAGTGTGGGGTTTTTCTCCCAAAAGGGTTTTCCCCACGTAAATCATTGTGTTGTGGTATGCATAATATTTGTGTTTTTTAAAAAAAAAAATTCTATAAATGTTAAAGATCTGTAATTTTTTTGCATTATTCTCCTCTCAAGAATAGTGTAGGAAGTTGTTACGCTACCTCAGCTTCCTTACAAGTGGTATTATAGCTTGATCACCTTTGGTTTCAGTTATGGGTTGTTGGTTTTTTTGAACTAATCTAGTTTTGAGTGGGAGCTTGTGTAGAAGAAACTTTGTGATCTTGTTGAGGGAATTTTCAAATGGCAAGTTCATCAGGGAGAATAGAGGTGGATAATTTTTTTGGAAATAATTTTGAAATGTGGAAGTTGGAGAGGGAGGATATGTTGATAGATCGAGATTTGTGGAATGTTGTTGTTGAGAATGTTTCAAGGCCTATAGATCCTACTCAAGCTACTCAATATGATGTTATGGATTGTAAAGCCAAGGGTCTAATCAAATTGTGTTTGGCAAACTTTTTTTTAATCAATGTCCATGAAGAGACCTTTGTATAGAAACTATGGAAGAAGCTTGGTGAGATGTATCAATCCAAATATTTAGTGAACAATATTTTCTTGAGGAAGAAATTGTATTCCTTGAGAATGGAAGAGGGTGGATGAATTACAAACCACTTGGAAGCATTCAATATGTTGGTGGCTCAATTGGCATCAATTCGTGTCAAAATGGATGAGGAAGAGAAATGTCATATCCTACTTTGTTTTTTCCTAATTCATGGGATTCTCTTGTTATGGCTATTGGGATTACTTCTGTTATATTGAAGATTGAAGATCCTACTATTGGGAGTACTTCTGTCAAAATGGATGAAAAAAGAGAAATGTTAGATCTTGCTTTGTTCTTTGCCTAATTTGTGGGATTCTCTTGTTATGGGTATTGGGAGTACTTCTATTAGATTTGTGGGTTCATTGCTTTCTGAAGAGATGAGGAGGAAGGTATCCATTAGTGCCAAGGAGGCCTTGAATGTTCATGGAAGACCTAAGGAAAAATGCAAAAAGAATGAGAAGCATGAAAAATACAAGTCCAAGGGGAGATCTAAGTCTCCTAGAAAGTCCAAAGTTATTTGTTGGAACTGTGATAAGCCTGGACATGTTCATAAGGACTGCAAAGAAGAAAAGAAGAAGAAAAAGAAGAAATTTGATTCTAAGTCTGAGAAGGAAATGGTGATACATTCATTGCAACTTTGGCAACTCGTGTAGGTAATGATGCATGGTTATTTGACTCAAGTTCATCTTTCCATATAACCTTTAATAGAGATTGGTTTTCTAAATATGAAGAATTTGATGGAGGTAAGGTGTACTTGGGTGATGATTCTCATTTAGACATTGTTTTCCATTGTATAGTTAAAATCAAGTTTCCCGATGGTAGAATAAAAAGGATTAATGGTGTGTTGTATATCACTGGTTTAGCACAAAATTTGTTATATGTGAGCAAACTAATAGATGTAGGTGTGCAGGTACTATTTTCTGATGCAGGATGTAAGATTGTCAAAGGTGCAATGGTGATTGCTAGAGGTGTCAAATATGGCACATTGTATAAACTTGATGCATGGACTATTGAGTGTAATAGTACTTCTGTGAAAATAAATTTTGTGGAAAAAGTGAGGGTTTCACCTTCAGCAAATGGTCATGGCTTTTGGGTACCCAAGGGTGACATTTCTTCTAAATCAAAATTACCTATAGAGAAAACTATGTTATGGCACCAGAGACTTGGCCACATTGGAGAAAAGGGTCTAAGGAATTTGAAAAATAAAAACCTTGTTGAAGGTTTGTTTGATTGTAATCTTGAATTTCATTTATGTGAGCATTTCATTTATGGAAAACAAAAACATGTTTAGTTTTACTCAAGTTATCATAAATCTTTTGGTGTATTGGATCTTATCCATTCTGATGTGTTTGGTCATGTAGATGTTCCTTTAATTGGTAAATCCACATATTATGTTTCATTTATTGATGATTATAGTAGGACATGGGTATATTTTCTAAAGAGTAAATATGAATTTTTTTAGTCTATTTAAAGAATTTAAAGCAATGGTTGAGTTGTAGACTAGAAAGAAAATAAAATGTTTAAGGACTAATAATGGCCGTGAATTTTCTCTAATGATTTTGATAGATTCTGTAAACATTGTGGTATTCATAGAAAAAAGACAACTTTGTATTCTCTACAATAGAATGGAGTTGTAGAAAGAATGAACAAGACACTGATGGAGAAGGCTAGGAGTATGTTGAGTGGTGTTGGTCTAGAATAAAGGTTTTGGTCTAAATTTGTTGCAACTTCTTGTTACCTAATTAATAGGTCTCCTACATCAGCTCTTGTTGATAAGATGCCTATAGAGGCATGGTCGAGCCGCAAGCCTTCATTAAGACATCTTAGAGTTTTTGGTTGTGAGGTATATGCACATGTGCCAAAGGAGAAATGATCAAAGTTTGAGAACAAGGTTGTGAAATGTATCTTCATCAGATATAGTTATGGTGTGAAAGGATGCAAGCTTTGGGTTCCTGTTGCATAGAAGGTAATACATAGTAGAAGTGTTATTTTTAGAGAAACTAAGCCTTCTTCTGTTACATTACATCTAGAACAAAATAAACAAGAAGATGTGATTCAATTTCCTTCTACACCTAAGAAATTTGAATCAAGGCCCATGGATAGACAAGAAGTTGAGGAGATCTCATCTAGCTCTGAATCTTCAGAAGACGAGGAAGAACCTCCAACTCAACTTGTTCATAGGTCTACAAGGCACATAAAACCGCCTAAAAGGTATTCACTTGATGATTGGAGATGTATTTTTGCTTTGAATACTAACATGGATGAACACAAATTAGTAGAATAGGCATTAGGTATGAATGATGCATAATCCTAGAAGATTGCTATGGATGAAGAAATGATAGCTTTGAAAAAGAATGATACATGGGATCTTGTACCTTTTCCTAAAGGACGAAAACCTGTTGGTTGAAAATGGGTGTTCAAGAAAAATATTGGTTCAGATGAAAGTATTGAGAAATACAAAGCAAGGTTGGTTGCAAACGTTTACTCTAAAGTTGAGGGTGTTGATTATGGTAAGATATTTTCTCCTATTGCAAAAATGACATCCATTAGATTTTTGCTCCTATTGTTGTTGTTTATGATTTAGAGGTTGATAAAATGGATGTAAAAATTGCTTTCCTTCATGATGACTTGGAGGAGTATATTTATATGACACAACCAAAGCACTACGTGGTTAAAGGTAAAAGTAAATTGGCTTGCAAATTGAAGAAATCTTTGTATGGTTTAAAACAGAATCCTAGGATGTGGTACTAGAAATTTGATACATGTGTCTTGAGTTTGGGATTTGAGCATTCTAAATCAGATCATTGTGTTTATTATAAAACTGATGGTGATCATTTCCCATTTATTACATTATATGTTGATGATGTGTTATTTATTGGTAAAGGGAAATGTATGATTTCAGAACTAAAATCTCAACTTGCTGCTAAGTTTGAAATGAAAGATCTTCATGCACCTAAACACATTCTTGGGATGGAAATTAGAAGAGATAGAGTGAAGAGAAAGCTATGGCTTGGCCAAAGTAAGTATGCCAATCAATTTTACAGAGGTTTGAAATGTAGGATTGTAGACCATTGTGTGTTCTTGTTTCCGCTAGAACAAATTTATCTATTTCAGATTGTCCAACATCCCCATCAGAGATGGAAGACATGAGAAGAGTGACTTACCTGAGTGCAATTGGAATTTTGATGTATGCTATAGTTTTTACTAGACCAAACATCTCCCAAGCAGTGGGAGTTCTATCCAGATATATGTCTAATCCTGGTAGAGTTCATTGGGATGAAGGTAAAAGAGTCTTCATATATTTGCGCAGTACCTCAGATTATTCATTATGTTATCATAGTAATATGACTGAAGATGATTTTTCCTTTGATATTCATGGTTATGTGGATTCAGACTAGGTAGGTGATGTTGATAGCAGAAGATCCACTAGTGCTTATGTGTTTACTTTACTTGGTGGTGCAATTAGTTGGATGAGTATGCAACATAATGCGGTTGCTTTGTCCACTACTAAAGAAAAGTATATGTTAGCTACTCACACTTGTAAAGAATCCATTTTTCTTAAGAGATTGTGTTCAGAAATTGGAATAAAACAAGGTGCAGTGACAATTTATTGTGATAGTGAGAGTGCGATATGTCTATCCAAGAACCTGACATTTCATGCCAAGACCAAGCACATTGATGTACAGTATCATTTTGTTAGAGATATGGTCGAAGATGGCAGGGTAAAGTTGGTTAAGGTAGAGACTTTGATGAATGGTGTTGATTCTTTAACTAAGCTTGTGAGCACAAAGAAGTTCAAATGTTGTTCAGATGGTGTTTAGAGACTATGGGCCTTTTGGTCCTTAGCAATTTAGAGATGATGATGACTCCCTTCCATTGTCCTTGCAAGGTGTTCGACAAGTGGGAGATTTGTTGAGAAAATGTGTCTCAACCTTGCAATTACATAAGGTACTATTCAGCCGACGACGATGGAGGGGGGGGCTTGGGGGGGATCATCCCCCCAGTTGAGTCTAGAGGCAACATGCCCTAGTGAGGGCTCGGGGGCAGCACCCTCGAAAGGAAAAATTTATTTATATTTTATTATTACAAATTTGGACCGTTCATCATTATGTCTCATATCTAATGACCAATATTTTATTAGCTTGAATTACCCTAGAAGGAAACCCTATTTTATGAGGGAATTATATTATGACTATGTATTGCGATGTGTTATGAGAGTCTGATAGCAGTTGTGTTGCCTTTGGATCTTTGAGTGGTGATACTTCTATGAGAAGCTTGCTCTGCAAGTATATTGTAATCTTTGTGATTTTTGAATAATATATTGGGCGACTTTTGGAGTGTGGGGTTTTTCTCCCAGAATGCTTTTCCCAGTGTAAATCATTGTGTTGTGGTATGCTTGATATTTTTGTTTATTTATGTTTAAGTTTTTGTAACTGTTAAAGATCTATAAAAGTTTTACATTATTCTCCTCTCAAGATTAGTGTAGGAAGTTGTTTTGCTACCTTAGCTTCCTTACAATGCTTTTGTCCCTAATGTGGATGAAACTCTTGAACAACTAGTTTCTAGTCTCATGGCATGCCATGAGTTTCCTTAGACTTATTTTATGCCAAAAAACAACAAATACCCATGCTTATGTGCTACGTGCCCTATTTTTCTCCTTCATCTTGAATGTGGCCTCTAAGGAGTAGTAGGAACCCTAACACATATTTTATTTAAAATCTTTGATTTTTTCAAAATAACTTCCCTCCTTAACTCTTGCTCATGGAGTTTGAGCGAAATAAGGAATTAATAAGATAAACCCCTTTAAACAAAAAACATTACTTCAAGGTTTAGCATATGAGAAAGATACATTATTCTAAGCTTTTTTCCTTTAGAACATTTTCAACCATTTTTAAAAGTCTTAGGACAAGATCAAAACTTGCTAAACTTAGAAAGCACCTGATTAAAAACTATTTAAGCCACATAGCATAAATATATTAATAATGATAATACAAGTGTTATCAATATTTCCAAGAATCCAATAATGCACTCAAGGACTAAACACATTTCAATCTAATATCAATTTCTAAGAGAGAAGGTTGTAGAACATGAAGTCAAAATGGAGTATGTTCCTACCAAGGACCAGATTGCAGACATTTTCACTAAGGCACTTTCAAAGGATACTTTTGAGTATCTTCAACAGAAGTTAGGGGTTATTGACCCTCCTTGTTCTAACTAGATGCATTAATGGTGCATCTATCCAGGGGGAGAAATTCATTACATATCTATTTCCCTAGATTGATGAGTGCTACCTCTCAAGGGGAGCTAGTAGAAAGGGGGAGTCTTGAAGAAGTTGTGCAATTCTTGTGAATGTATAGTTGCTTGATGAAGATGTGTTGCTATTCAAAGGGGGAATATGTGTTGATGTTTGAATAGAATATATTTTTTCCCCTTGTCTCTTAAGTCAGAATAGGTGTTGTTGCTTTATACAGACATATATGGCCCCTTTTCCTTGATGTCAAAGGGGGAGAGTGAGCAATGTGTGTTGCCATCAATGCCAAAGGGGGAGATTATTGGAAGTTGTTGTCATTGATGTCAACACTAATGGTTGTCGTTGATGTCAACACTTGAGGAGATTTTTGGTAGTTGTTATCTTTTTTATCAACTCTATTTGTTGATTCTCTCATGTCAAAGATTTCTATATGTGATTATCATTTTTGTCAACATTTTTTATCGGAAGGTGGTTAGTCCTTGGCACTGGTTATCATTGTTATATTCAATTTGTGCTAACATTGGTGATGAAGATTGTGGCTAGATGACATGCCTTATCAAAGAAGAAGTGATGAAGTTCATGCTTGGATGTCATTCCTTATCAAAGAAGTATTGTTGGTATTCATATAATGCATTATTACTGTCAGCAGAGTTGATTTCATAATGATATATTAAGATGAGGATTAGAAGCATTGTACTAATAGTGGAGAGATTTTGTTCAAGGTCTACAATATATTTTATTCCCTCTCTTGATATTCTTGATCAAGTAAGTGTTTCTAGTTTAGGAAGATGTAGTGAAGTCTGTTTGGGAGAATGCTTTGCATTCCTCCTTTATTGATGCTTTGGTCTTGCAATTTGGTATTCAATGTTAGTAATTCATGGATGTTGTACTCATATTTTTAGGTCATCTGTGTTTCCAAAGAGAGTTCTATGAATTGTAGATGGCTGGTAGTGTTGTTGGTTGTCCGAATTGGTCCACAAAATTCTTTGCATTTTTCTACATTGATGTCTTTTCTCATACAACTTGGTGAATATTCTCTCAATATTTGTGCAGTGTCTCAATTATAATCTCATGTGATGAAGTGGTTTGCAAGCTGATATGTTATTTTTATATCTCATGATTATGCATTATGTGCTTCCTAGATAAAATATTATATCTATTTGTTCTGTGGTGGTTGTAGATAGCATGACAATATGAAAGAAATGTATGAAGGTATTGGTGTATGTTCAAGGAACATCCCCATGTGATCCATACATTGCTAATTGGCTGCTTTGGTGCCACATTATGTCTTGAGTTGGATTTCTTGATATTTTATGGATATTTGGTTGACAAGGCTTGTTCCTTTGCTTGGATCATGTGCTTGGGGGAATGTTCCAATAATGGAAGATGTGTTATGATAGTTTTGGGTCCTTACCTATCCTATTTGGGATTGCATCAAGTAAAATCAATTAAAAGTATATATTTGAGCTAACTAGTTGTGTGCTTCATTGTTTCATCCACATGTTTCCTTGATGGCAACGTAGGTTGATGTGTGCCTACATGTAAATGGTTTTTTATCACATTGAAAGAAGCGCTAAGATTTTTTTTGGTCCTCTCTATCTTCAGGATAGGATTGCATTATGTTTTTGGTGCCCAACCAGTTGAGTTCATTGTTTATTCTCTTCTTGGCCAACCTAATTGAAAAAATGAAGTGTTATGGTGGATATAAATGTAAGATAATTTTGGATGCAACAAGATAGAGAAGTGTACAAGTGTGAAGAAGTGTGTGTGTGAATTGTATTGAATATCCAATGAAGATAGTGCTAAAGATTGTTAAAGGAAATATCAATTGTATTGTAAATGCCCCAGTCAAAAAAGTGTTGTGTTGGCAAATCATTATAATTATCTCTAAATCATATTGTATCCTACTCTAAGACAGTGAGTCTCATCAAGTCCTTGTATCTTTCTCTTGAAGTCATGTTGTCTTTAGCTCAACAATTCCTCTATATCTGGCTTTAAGGTAGTGAGCCTTCATGCAAGTCTTTTTGGCAGTAAGCCTATATTGTGAGTTCACTCTCACTGTGGTTTTTCCCTCATTTGATTTTCCACGTAAATCTGGTGTTTTGCTTATGCATGTGTGTGTTCTTAGTTTCTCATTGTTGTTGATCTAATTAGAAGTAGAATTGGTATATCTTTCATTTTTCAAGAAGTGTTAAGGATTCAAACTGCTATATCATTCTTTGTTATTGTTTTATTTAAAGGTGTCTTGATCTTGTAAAGAAGGTTATATTGTGCTAAAAGAGTCATGTTCCAGAAGGGGTTAAGTTTTTGTGTAGACTAATTCACCCACATCTCAGTCTCCGGAAGTGTTCAACACATAGTTTGTAATTTAATCATAATGGTGGCAAAAAATTTGGATGGTATATGAGTGTGCAAGGAAGAATTATAAATAGATTGAGACATAAATGTGGTAGGTCTAACTAATTAGATGTCATTGAACCTCATATTTTGATAGATAATAAATTTTCAATTTGGGAGGTGTCTAAAGGTTGTATGCAAAAGGTTATTTTGGGGTCCTCCCTAGGAGTCATTATAATCTATTTGAAAGAAAATTTACTCACAAGCTAATCTAGTTAAGTGAGTTTAAGTAATTAACTAGGAATAACAAATATTATGTTGAATTTGAAAGATTAACTACATAATCAAAATTCTTATGCCAAATTAAAATTATTAACTCTAGAATGTAAATGCTTATGCTAAATATTAATGACTAAATATTGAATGGAAATTCTTATGTTGAATATAAAAGACTATCTACAAAATGAAAAACAAAAAATAAAACAACAAATGAAATTTAAAGTATTTTTTTGTATTTTCTTTATAAGATTTGAAAATGAAAGGACTTCACATGCACACACAACAATAACTAATATGATGTACTTATAGGAAACACAATATGACAACACTATTTCTTTAAACATAGTCATGAAATGAATATTTAGCACTTATCTATAGTACTACAAGTTCATCCTCTCTAGTCAAGTGATTAGCTCTCTAGAGATTAGAATACATTTTTGAATAATCACATTTCACTCAAAAAAATTAACAAATACAAAATAGAACCACTATACATGCCAAATGAAAAAGAAATTGAATTGAACTATATTGTCTTCTATTCAAAAAATGATAACTTTTCTTACAATTTTTTTGCATGATACTAATGATATATAGAGAATACCAACTAATATACTACCTAATTGATTACCACTACCTCTAAGTTCTATAATAAAGTGGTGCATGAACATGCACACATTGTTCAAGTTTAATTGGAGTATACGAATATGTAATTTTTTATAAAATAAATCCAATGTTTATTCTCAAACATAAAATAAGGATAATATCTTCAATTAAGGCTCCTAGTAGAAGTCTACCACTAAAAGAGGTTATATTTAAAATTAATAAACTGGAGAGTGGATGGATTTTGCTATCCCTACTAGCATATGTGAAGAATACTCAAGAAATTGAAATTGTTGAGTGTGTATTTTATTCTAGAGTGGACGAGAATTGAGTAATGTTATCTCTTTGGATGTTGTAACCTCTAAATTCAGTAAAATCATCTCCAATGTTCAAATCATTCAGAGATCATTAAACGATTTACCAAAGCAACTTGCTTCAACCAATTTTTTTCATAACACATTGTCAACATTTGAATTATGTTAATCAATAATTATTAAACCAAAGTTATACATTTCATTTCACTTTAAGAAATTAATATTTTTTTAAGAAAACATCAACTCGACATGAATCATGGGGTGGAAAAATAAAATAAGGTATATTATCTATGCAACAACAATAGAAAGAAAAAATCTAATGGATGTCATTTTGCAAAAGGAGAAAATATCTCACAATAATCAACACCCTCAACTTGAGAGTAACCTTACACAAGCAACCTTGCTTTATACTTCTCAATACCTCCATCTGAACCAATCTTTTTCTTGAACACCCATTTGCAACCAACAGGTTTTTGTTCTTCAAGCAATGGTACAAGATCCCATGTATCATTCTTTTTCAAAGATTTCATTTCTTCATCCATAGCAATCTTCCAGGATTCTACATCATTCATACCTAATTCCTATTCTATAGATATGGGTTCATCCATGTTAGTATTCAAAGGAAAAATATATGTCCAATCGTCAGGTGAATACCTTTCAGGTGGTTTTCTATGCCTTGTAGACCTATGAACAAGTTGATTTGGAGGTTCTTCCTCCTTTTCTAAAGATTCAAAGCTAGATGAGCTCTACTCAACTTCTTGTCTATCCATGGGCCTCGATTCAACTTTCTTAGGTGTAGAAGGAAATTAAATCACATCTTCCTATTTACTTTGTTTTGGTTGCAATGTAACTAAAGAAGGCTTATTTTCTCTAAAAGTAACACTTCTACTATATATTACCTTTTGTGCAATAGGATCCCAAAGCTTGTATCCTTTAACACCATAACTGTATCCAATGAAAATACATTTCACAGCCTTATTCTCTAACTATTCACTTCTCCTTTAGCACATGTGCATATGCCTCACAACCAAAAACTCTAAGATGTCTTAATGAAGGCTTGTGACCCGACCATGCCTCTAAGTGTGTCTTATCTGTTGGAAAATATGCCTCAATCTCACAGGCTGAAACCTCTGAGAAAGCATGGTCGATGTGACATTCAAGTTGTCTTGCTGACTGGTAGTTTGAACCTATGTAATGCTCATGTCGCTAAGACAATACTTCTGTCTTGCCGAATGGACCTATTGCTATGACATGGAGACTCATGGAGATCTCTTACCAACTGGGAGATGTCTGGCCGACAGTTGGTGTCTATCGGATGTCAAGGAGACTCATGGTGACTGATGTTTTTGGGGAGACCTGGCCGAAAGGTTTATGTTTCGATATGAGGTCTTACCGATATGAATGTCTTTCCGATTGTATGGTCTTCGGGTTTGCTATGAATCTCGGTGAAAGATAGTTCGGGATAACAAAAGGATTCGGCAGGAAGTCATGGCAACTAGGAGAAGTCTCACCGATAAGCAGTTTCAGGGTGACTTGAACTCTCGGGATGATCTCTTGGCGATTGGGAGATGTCTCGGTGATAGTGTTAGGGGTTATCGCTGTAACCTCTTGGCGATAGTGATTTGTCTTGCCGATGGGAATCCTGTTGTCACTATGACTCTTGGCGACTGCTCGGTGTTTGGTATAACATGAAGGCATCGGTATGATCTCCTGACGAAAGACGATTGTCTCAGCGAATGGAATTTTCACGTCGGCATGACTTGAAGACTTCGGTATGAGGTCTTGGAGATCTGTGATAGTCTTGCCGATGGCAATATTGAGATCGATGTGACTTGAAGATCTCGGTGAAATCTCTTGGAAACAATTGAATGTCTTAGAGATAGAGTTGGAAAATGAGTTCAACTGGAGGTCGGTGAGAGGTCTCGCCGATCATGCCGATGAGGAGACTCTTGCCGACAGATGGATGCTAATAGAAATACAATGGGTTTTGATATGACTTATGAGCTCGGTGGAACCTTTTGCCAATGGAGATGACTCTTGGCGACAACATGTAATCTAGTCTTGTGGCATCGGGGAGACACTTCTAGTGTCTCACCGACATGCGACACAAGTTGTTCGCTGTTGACCGAGTGAAGATTGTCTGACGTGGTGAGATATGGACAAATTAGAGAAAGAAAAATGTGAATCATTTCTAAGCTGGATGATTCGACAGTTGTGATCTGACAGTTGGAAACAAACCGTTTCATAAAGCTGAAGCCGAAGAGAAGAAAAATAGAGAATAGATGTTAAGGCCGAGAGTAGCTGGCTGACAGGCCGAAGCCATGAGGCTGTAACAGGTGACTCAGAGAGCTAACGAGATGTGAAGGACGAGTGGCTGGCTGGAAGGCCGAAGCCATGAGGCCATAATAGGTGATGCTGAAGGGTCGAGAGCCAGAGAGAGATCGATAGAAAAAGGCCGAGTGGCTGGCTGATAGGCCAAAGCCATGAGGCCGAGGCAGAGAGTGAGAGAGGCAGAGTTATGCTGTTGGAATCTCTCCTGATCATGAATGCCATGTTTGATCTCTCAGGGATTGTATGTTACCAGTTGTATCCAGAATGAACAAGATGAATCTCTAAAGAGGCTATGAGCCTGAATTTGTATTGTAACATTTCTGTTGCTGAATAATACAATGGCTCGATCTTTGGAGTGGGTTTTTTTATCCAAAAGGATTTTCCCCACGTAAATATTTGTGTTCTAGTTTTTTGTTTCATCTTTTATGTTTGTTGGTTCATGTAGTAGAATCTGTTAATGCTTGCTATTGAATTTACATGTGTTTCTCTCAGATGGATCAATGTAGGAAATAAACTATGTTTGTTCCGCATTTGGACATAGTTGTTCGTGTCTTTGAGGCAACCTAATTGAAAATTGAAAGTTACTGAAGGCACTACTGCATGGAGTTTTCATAAGATGCGCTCCCAAATTTCCTTACATTATCAACAAGAGCTAATGTAAGAGACCTGTTAATCAAGTAACAAGCAGTGGCAACAAATTCAACCCAAAACCTTTGTTCTAGGCGAACACCACTCAACATACTCCTATCCTTCTCCACCAATGCCCTATTCATTCTTTTGGAAACTCCATTATGTTGTGGAGAATACGAAGTTGTCTTTTTTCTATGAATACCACAATATTTACAAAATCTATCAAAATAATTAGAGTAAAATTCATTGCCATTATCAATCCTCAAACATTTTATTTTCTTTCCAATCTGCAACTCAACCATTGCTTTAAATTCTTTAAATCAACTGAAAACTTTAGATTTACTCTTTAGAAAGTATACCAATGTCTTCTACTATAACCATCAATAAATGAAACATAATGTGTGGATTTACAATTGAAGGAACATATATGAGACCAAACACATTAGAATGAATAAGATCCAATATACCACAAGATTTATGATAACTCGAGTAAAACTAAACATGGTTTTGTTTTCCATTAATGCAATGCTCACAAAAATAAAATTCAAGATTACAATCAGAAAAACCTTCAACAAGGTTTTTATTATTCAAGGTCCTTAGACCCTTTTCTCAAATGTGGCCAAGTCTTCGGTGCCATAACATAGTTTTCTCTGCAGGTAACTTTGATTCAAAAGAAAGAACACCCTTGGGTACCTAGAATCCACTCCCATCTATTGAAGAAGAGACCCTCACCTCTTCCACAAATTTTCTTTTTCACATAAGTACTATTGCACTAAACAGTGCATGCATCAAGCTTATACAATGTGCTATATTTGACACCTCTAGCAATCACCATAGAACCTCTGACCATCTTGCATCTTGTATTAGAAAATACTACCTACACACCTATATCTATTAGTTTGCTCACAAATAATAGATTTTGTGCTAATCCATGGATATGCAACACACCATTAATCCTTTTTATTCTACCATTAGGAAACCTGATTTTAACTTTACCACGACCAACAATATTCAAATAAGAATCATCACCCAAGTACACCTTACCTCCATCAAATTCTTCATATTCAAAAAACCAATCTCTATTAAAGGTCATATGGAAAGATGCACCTGGTTCAATTAACCATACATCATTATTTGCCTGATTTTCTTTTTAGGAAATTATTGCATTCAACCCACAAACTTAATCCATTTGCTACATAACCCATGAGAGGTAAACATGCATACAAGTTTCCAAAATGCATAGATCAAATAGACAAGCCACAAGATAACACAAAATATACCCTGGGAAAACCCTCAAGAGGGAAAAACCCAACCTCCAAAAGCATCCATACTCCATCATATTATTCAACAATAAAGCAATACAAGAGTTACAATGAATACCTCTGAAGCATTGATCCCTCCAATGCATTCCCATGTTTCCAAGCATGAATCCACACATCCCATGCCATGCTTCACAAATTTACTCCTCAAGAAGACTCAATAATGATAACCAAACCACTCAGCCCACCTAAACCACTACACATGTGTTTTCTTTTATAGACACAAGCTCACACAAAATACAACTAGTGGTAAGGTAGAACCATGTACCAAAAAACCATGTGAATACAAAACCACTAACCTCTTATTTAATATTGGGTACTAAGACATCACATTATTTAATATTTCCATAATATTAAATTATTATCACATGTCTCCCACACATTAAATAATAATACAATGTTACAATACAACATAAGTGGCTCCCCAAATAATTACCTAGTGTGATTAACAACACCACCAAGGTGTATCACAACTAAATAATTATTTAATTACAATATTATAATAAATCATTTATGCAATGGTGTACAACACCATATCTCAACATTGTCAAAGCTGTAATGAATGTGTCACCATATTCCTTCTTGAACTTAGAATTAGAATCAAATCTCTTCATTTTCTTGTTCTTTTCTTCTTTGCATTCCTTACGAACATGTCCAAGCTTACCATAGTTCCAGGAAATAACTTTGGACTTTCTAGGAGATTTAGATCTCCCCTTAGACTTGTATTTTTCATGTTTCTCATTCTTCTTTCCCTTTTCCTTAGGTCTTCCACGAAGATTTAGGGCCTCCTTGGCATTGATGGATACCTTCCTCCTCATCTCTTCAGAAAGAAAAGAACCCACCACATCTTCAGTCTTCAAAATAATAGAAGTACTCCCAATATCCATAACAACAGAATCCCACGAATTAGGCAAAGAACAAAGCAAGATCTAACATTTTTCTTCCTCATCCATTTTGACACCAACTGATGCCAATTGAGCCACCAACATATTGAATGCTTCTAGGTGGTATGTGATTCATCCACCCTCTTCCATTCTCAAGAAATATAATTTCTTCCTCAATAAAATCTTGTTCACTAAAAACTTGGCTTGATACATCTCACCAAGCTTCTTCCATAGTTTTTGTACAGAGGTCTCTTCATGGAAATTGATTAAAACAGAGTCTTCCAAGCAAAGTTTGATTAGACCCTTGGATTTATGGTTCATAACATCATATTGATCAGGCCTAAGTAGGATCTACAGGACTTGAAACATTCTCATCAACATCCCACATATCTCGATCTATCAACAAATTCTCCATATTTAGATTCCACATCTCAAAATTATTTTAAAAATAATTCTCCACCTCTATTCTCCCTGATGAACTTTCCATTTGAAAATTCTTGAAACAAGATCACAAAGTGTCTTTTACACAAGCTCCCACTCAAATCTGGATTAGTTCAAAAAACCCAACAACCCACAACTGAAACCAAAGGTGATCAGACTCTGATACCACTTGTAAGGAAGCTAAGGTAGCAGAACAACTTCCTACACTAATCTTGAGAGGAGAATAATACAAAACTTTACAAATATTTATAATAGTTATAGAAACTTAAATAGAAACAAACATAAATATCATGCATACCACAACATAGTGATTTATGTGGGGAAAACCCTTTTGGGAGAAAAACCCCACACTCCAAAAGTTGTCCAATATATTATTCAAAAATCACAAAGATTACAATACACTTGCAGAGCAAGCTTCTCATAGGAGTGTCACCAACCAAAGATCTAGAGACAATATAACTACTATGAAACTCTTAGAATACATCACCATCCCCATAGTACAACACCCTTGTAAAATAGGGTTACCTTCTAGGGAAAGATAGGCCAACAAAATATCTACCATTAGATCTAAACCTAATAATGAAAGGTCTAGATTTACAATATATCATTATTTAATGTATGTCAACCATTTAAGAATTTTTGTTAACTCACTCACATTTCGCTCCCGTGCTCCCACAATTTCCCAACAGTTTGAGTTTGTTTATCTTCTTGTAGAGGCCCAATTTGAAGTTCTTGCAATCCAATTCCACTATTTTATTGGTGGTCACATTTAATTTTGTTTGAGCCTCTTTATTCTTCTTTAGAAATTTTGATATTGCTCCTACCAAAATTTTTAGTAAAAGATTATATCTTCTTATCCCTGATAAAGAATGGTTCCCAAATATTATTAATCTCTAGAGCTTCTATATATGTTTGAGTTGCCATTTCTAGAAGTTTATTTATTTTTTCTTTGGGAGACAAAAATGTGGAATCCTTTTTTTTCCAAAATAATTTTTAATTGCTCTATTTCCTATTATTATTGTGAAATTAGGGTTTCAACCCTAGATAACTCAATTGCTTAGTACAATTGTTGAGCCTCATCCCTAGATTTCTCTTCCTATTCAACTTCATGAAATTGCATGGGGGATTTTCCATTTATTAGACTTCTATAAAGGTAAGAATTATATTCAAATTTTGTTTCCAATTCTATTTTCTTTAGAGAAGGTCTAGACTGCCTTAGATGTAAGTCCTTTGCCTCCTTTTACTTTGGAGAAAGTATATATTTTCTATTTGGTCCTTCAAAGTTGAGATGTTATCTTCTCGAATGCTTTCTAGTTACACTCGCACCTCTTCTTTTTGCATATCCTCTAAAGATTTTAATGTATATAAATTTTTTTCACCCTCTAGAGAGAAATAAACTTGAGGGATTTCTATTTGGACGCCAAAGTTTCTAGGTGAAATCTCTAAAGGACAACAATCTAGGAAAGGTTGATCCCTTGGTGATGATGAGGATGCTTCCCTTGCTTGATTATTTGATTCTTCTAGTGTGGAATCCTCTAGAGTAATATCAAATTGGGCCAATTTTTGAATAGCCTCTATAGTTTTTATCTCCTTTGAAGAGGTATATTTTACAAAACCTAAAGAAAAAATTTGTGATAGTTGAACCCTTTATGGTTTAATCCTCCAAGTTGGAGGGGGTCTTTGTAGTACCCTCTTCATTATTTTATTTTTATGGGTATACTCTACCTCCTTTTTATAATTTTAAATGATTAATTTATTTTTTTCCTAAAGAATATGTAATTCCTATGATTTGAAACTCAAATAGAAACAAACAAGCATGCAAGTTCCTATTTCAAAACAAGCAAAACCTCCAGATAGATCTCACAAAAGAGATCAAAGAAAATCATAACAACAAAAAATCAAAGAAAATGTTACTGTTACCTGTTTTTAGCTACAACTCAAAACAAGTAGAGCTGAATTGCATTCATCATTAAAAGGTACACATGAATAATTTCAAAGTTTTATGCTAAGTGTTCATTGTTGTACAAATGTAATTACTTTTGAATTTCCACTATTATTATGCAAATGTTTGTAACAAAAAAACTCATAAATTTGCATAAGAAATGTTGTTTTATTCATATTGTAAAAACCAAAGTCCCACACAAGTCATGGGAGTAGCTTGATTTGATTACTTAATAAAATATTGAATACAAGAAAGAAATGTATATCACACATCTGAAGATAATATAAGAACAAGGAGAGAAGGTGATTCTTCATTGCCTGGAATGACGAATCGTTGTTACAGTTGGGTTGATCTTGGTTCAGCGCCAACTCTAGGTCCAACTCTAGCTCCAAGGTTTACTTGAAAGATTGTTGAAAGGTGGTGTTAGAGCAATGAAAAATCACATTCTACCTTATCCCTACGTTACCAAAAGAAATTTAATCTGCATCCTATCAAGCATTCATCAGATGATTAAGTCATCAAAAAGGCAGATCTGTTCAGGGAGCACAAAATTCAATGGAAGCTTCCAACTTCAATTATTTTGCAAACTTGTTTGTTTAATGTGTAGGTACAGGTATAATCAGATCATTTCAACCAACAAATATTGTTATGAGTGGTGAGAAATGTGGTTCCCACAAGGGTTGAGCCCAGCTCATAAACAATGACATGAACATGTAGGAAAAAGTGACCACAGTGATTCATGCAACTTTTCAATATAGTGAATGAAGTCGAAACAAGAACCATATTGAATGCATAACTTTCCTCGTTGAATGGGACAATAGTATGGAATAAAAGTAATCATCATTCTCCATGAATGAGCAGTTGATCAAGAAGCCATTAGTGGCATCATAAATAAACTATCTCATACAAAGAACATTCATCATAGTAGTTGAAGCAAAAAGAGATACCTAGTTTTATCACTTGAGCACATACATCATGCAAGTCATACATGAGAGCTAAGGCAATGATAAAAGAGTATGGGATGAAATGGCATGGTCACTCCAATAGGCTACAATGAGTAAGCTTCAAATCTTCAAGACAACCACCTATTATGGACACAATGGAATAATAAAACACACTGCAACTGTAATCATTTAAAACAAATGCATATTTCTGAAGGATGGCATTATTTACAAAGCAGATTACAAGTACAGTTAATAAAGACATCCACAAAGGTATTTATATGTACCATCAGTCAGGTATAAATAGAGTTGTTAATAACTATTGAACGCCATAGCTAGTATAACATGACATTAGCAGTCATTAAAGGAGCAGTGATTAAGCAATGAGGAGAACAATTCCATTTAGTGCATTAAGGCAACAGTATTCAATTCATTATGATAGAAATAGATAGAGAAAGTCTTCTTTTGCTCATCATTTGAAAAGAATTGTCAAACAGAAAAGGCCACTAATTTACCTTGGATCATGTATGATCATGTATACAATCAAAAAATAGTCTCAGAACAATAACATTGCCCCATTAGGAGTGTCATTCATAGTAAAGTATTTATAAGCATAAATATTGTTTCTTAGAACTTTAAAGCATATACGTAGTCTACAAAAGAAAAAAATGAACAAGTGTTGAAGGGTGTGCTTTAGATTTCTATAAGTGTCTTTGACAGTCTTGACAGAGCCAATGAAGGACAGTACATTTTTCATAATGAACAGTGATCAACATACAAGTAACAATGTTCTAATAGTAAGTTGTCTTACAAAGTTTGTAAAGAACATGATGACAAAATGGAGTTACAGTGTATGTATCATCATAATTTCAAACCTTTGTTTCAACATTGTAAGAGTTCAAATGCTCTGAAAAAGACATTGATGGAGGGGAGCTTACATTTGTGCTTCTGAAAGAATTTTTTTTATTTTGATATACACTTTTTCAGCCATATCAGATTTAAGCAAACAATCATTTGAAGTGCTCTAAAGGTGGTAGCAGCCTGTGCGTGTACATTCTACAGCCATGGTGAAAGAAAGTAGGTATGAGTTTAAAAGTTTACTCTTTTTATGCTCTCAGTAATAAAATATATATGCTTAGGAGAGTATTTTGGAAGGGTGAGTTCATAAACCCACAAGATCATTCAAAATAAAGAAAAATCGTTATTTTTTAAAAGTCACAGTCTTTCATGGAGTAACCCTACAATCAGAATGTTCAAAATAGAAAAATACCCAACTTGTTTCTTGCAGCCGTGGCATGAGAGATGCAATTTTTCATCTTCTAGAATAGCCAAACCATGAAGATACAAGATGAGGCTAATATAGAAATACAATGATGAAAAGGCCAAGTACACAATAAAGTAAAGAGAACCCAACTCGAGAAAGTCAGTAAAATGGCAACCACAGGCTTGTAGCCCTTATTTTTGCTCCATAAAAATCAACTGAAATCAAGTTTCTCAGAATGCATAGTATTCACAAGATAATAGAGAAATTATTCCTTAAGGTTTCTAAAACCCTTGAAGATTCAGATGGAGATAAAAGAGGTCATGGCCTGCAAGAAAATATAAACCCCATGCCATCAGAAAAGAGAAAACCCCTCGCCATAAGAGAGAGCAGTTTTGTAAAGAAAGCATACAAAGCTCAAGCTAACCATGAGTCTTCAAAGCCACAGCCAGTCAAAAAATAGAGGAGAATGTTTTACAGAGGCCGAATATGTAAAGTATACAAAGATTTTTGGTATTTTTACAGAAAACAAAAGATCGTGCAAAGGCTCAAATAATGGGAACTTACCGAGCATTCTCTGTTGAAGATTGCATTCAAGTATTCTATGGTTAAAGGCTTCTGGAAACTCTTCAATTAGCGGCCTTGAAAGCCTCATTCAATTTAGCTATTAACAAAAAAATACAAACAAGAAAGATCCATCAAAAAATAATGGAGGGTGCAGCCAGAAAAGCTTGAAAATGCATTCTAAATGGTGGCTATTATTCAAATTCATGACCAAGAAGAGACTTGCCATGCATTTCCTAGGGAAATCTTCAAGAAAATCATTAGAAGCAGTTGAGTATCAACAGATTCAAGATATCAAAACCCTAGTGCTCTCACCATGGCGGCGTAGCTGTTGAACGAGTGTTTCAAAATGTAAAATGAATTAAGGATTTTAGGGTTCGAGTGTTTTGACTCTCATGTTTACTAATTTTTTTCCTTATGTTTTAAAAATTAAAATCATTTCATTTGAATTGGGCCATGGTCTTGACTCTTCAATTCAATTGACCTAATCATATTAGGGGAGAGCCGTGAGTTTGTATTGTAAATTTCAAAATTGTCATTTGAGGTTGAAGTGAGAATTCACTTCACTTTTAATCTTTTGCATGATTATAGACAAAAATAATAATATAATTAAATATTAAGGTATTATTATCTTAATATTTAACATGCAATTAGAGGAGGGAAAAACTACACATTAAATATTAAAATAATCATATCGAATTTTTTTTTTAATATTTAATCATATAATTACCTTTTTCCCAAATCATGCAAGAGAAAGGACAAGTAAAGTGAACTGAGGATCGTGCAATCAGTGTAAGTGGAGATATTTTCATGCATTTTGGGGTGCAACTGAGATCTTTTCATACAATTTTGGGGTCTCCATCAATCTAACTAATTGAGAAGAGGAGTTGAGCCTATTTTTGGCTCTTTTCATGTAGTTTTGGGCCCTCTTTTTGAGGATTTTCTTATTTGCTCATGAGGAGGATATTTTTAGTTTCTCATATCACTTTCAGTGCCACCTCCATGCATTCATGATCCATTTTAAGATGCAATTCAGTTATATACATTGTGACATGAAGTTTTGAGTTGTTAAGCTCAGTTTACAGCATTGGTGGGTCCAATTTTCATGCAGTTTTGCTTTTGCTTGTGGATGGCTTCACAGTTCAGATATTTTGACTTCAGTTATCTCCTCTTGGATTTTTGAAGCCCTTTATTGTATATAGGGAAAAGACTTAGTCTTTTTTCCTTGGTTCTTGATTTTTTCCTTTGCACTTTGTAAAGAGATCTTGTAACTCAGTTATTTTTACACAGTTAATATATACAACAAAGCTTTACAGGTTACTTAAGGTTGTTTTAGCAGGTTTTTTCCTTTGTTATTTTCTGGAAATCAATTGTCTACCTTCTCACATTCAGGTTTTTTTCTTTTGTTAAGTTATTTGATGTGAATTTGATGTGTTTTGAGTCAAAAACCTTTAAGTTTATATCTCATTAATGGATTCTTGTATACAAAATCCAGTTTAATCGTAGGTCATAAATCACGCTATAGTTTAGTCTTTATCTTTAAGTTGGGAATGTGTTATTTCCTTCATAAAGTATTGATTTGCATGCCTTTTTATGAAACACTTTTGTGGTTTAGCTGTTCAGTTTGAGTTGTGAAGACAGATTGTAGGAGATATCATTGTGAATTCAATTGCATGTTCTTTCGTCATTTAGGTGCATCACCACAATTTAAAACTCAGTTTACGCATTCAATTAAAGCTTTATTCCCTTTTCCATCCAAGTCAAAGTTAGTAATTAGAAGATCATAAAGGAAATCGGCCTATAATTCGGAGGTTGATTTCCATTTCAGGCAACCCACAGGCCTAGAAATCATCACATGTTACACAAGATTGCAAAGCATCTCTGCTTTCGCATTTAGGTGCACTCCTGTTGATAACAGTTACCATAACCTCCATTGTGATTTGATTTTCTCCCATTACTTTGGGATGTGGATGCTCCTTTTTTTGAACATACCAAGTTTACATCATGTTCTTATCATAAGTGATGATTGATAAGAATGAAGGATAGAGTACCTAAATTTATAGATTTTTGGAAGGGGGAATGGATGGTCAATATTTGATTATGAAATCAGTGGTGGAGAATGGTTGAGAGGAATTCCCTAGGATCAAGGAGAAGATGGAGGTTGGAGATGAAGGTGGTTAGATTGTGAATGGCTAAGATGAACTTACCAAATTTAGTAAGTAGTTGTGAGAATGAGGGAAAAAGGGACATGTGCACCGAAGACAACTATAACTTTGGATTGTGTTGAGAGAAGAAGGCGACCATAAGGACAAGTGTTCTTAGGTGCCCTTTATTCTTGGAATGTGTTGAGAGAATAATGGGACTATAAAGACAAGTGTTCTTAGGTGCCCTTTATTATTGGAATGAGGAATATAGGCCTAATTAAATATTAATATTATTTAATTATTTTAGTCACATTTGAGATGGAAAATAGGTGAAATATATATATATTTGCAAGGAGATAGAAAAAGGTGATTAATTAAATAATATGGTTGTTTAATTAAGTTATGGACATTTGGTCAAGGGGACTAGATTAGGTGATGATATTAGTCAATTAGGACTAAGTGATGGAATTAACCAACAATAGTTATGTGATGGATGACTATGGAATATTTTAGGTATCTACATTTTCTCCCTCTTTGATACAATGTTGTGATAGTGGAATTGCATCAAAGAAGAGATAAAAAGTAGGATGAGATGAAGTGAAGATCTGGTGGCAAGTTTCCCTGGTCACTTAGGGATGATATTGGAAGTGATTCCCCCTCAAGAGAACTGTTGGGTGAAATGGAACCCACTAGGTATCTTGAAGAGATAAAGGGTGATAAAAAATATGTATCATAAAGGAGAAAAGATGACTTGGGAGAAATCATGTTGGGATGATCTACATGCCATGATGATAGTACAAATGATGGATTAAGGATAGGACATATTGATTTATTCCACTACAATTATTGGACTAGATTGCATGGATGTATATGTTGGATGATGTCCTAATTGGTTAGGTCCTTACATTATCATCTCTGTGTATGGTTTTGGTGCCTATGGATTGTCATCTATGGATGAAACGCCTCTAAAAAACATGTTAATTCAATGCACCTTCGTCGATACTGTGTTTAGTTTCTATGTGTCACATGTGTAAAGCTCACCTTCAAGGGCTGTAGAAAGTCACATATTGGAATTCCCTCATCAACACATTATAAAAAAAATGTATTATGATGCAACCATGTATGTGTGTGTGTGAGACATACATACGTGTGTTTTTCTATGCTATGTATTTGTGCATTACATTACATCATTTGGTTAGGCAGTTAGATCATCATTATATTTAATTAACATACATCCATGTGTGTTTATTGTAGAGTCTAAACTAGTGTCTTGTAAACTTGGTAGGAACTACACAATTCAGAGGAATGATTGGATGAACAGTCCACTCAACATTGTAAACACTACATTAAATTGTCAACCAAGGTTTGTAAACTTGTGATGGTATTGCACTATATGTTCCTTTAGAGACTTGAGGTTACCTAAATTATCCTATTGAAGATATTCTACTTGATGGAAAATCACATAAATGTGTAGCAGTGAAAGAAGTAAATTGGCGCTAGTGGCTATGGGTGCCTATAGCATAACCTATAGTTGAACTGCTACTAACAGAGAATTATTGAAACTACTCAAAACTATTTAAAACTGGTAACTGAACTTATTCTAACCTTTGGAGTACTACAAGTTAACTAAATGCATCCATGCTCATGAACAACCATTTTGATAATCATAATATGAGAATCCATTCTAACCTCCATGCAATTTATGAAGTAACGATAAACAAAAATAACTGCTAAACAAAAATAAAATAACTATAATGTAGTGAAGAACAATTACCTTCAATGGCCTACTCAAGTGGTTGACTTTACTTAACTAGAACCAAATCTAACTCTTCAGATTTTACGCATTCATATGAACTTGAACTTCATTCATTATACATTCCAAAAGATTACATAAAATATTCCTCACAAAATGTATTCAAAGAAATCATTTCTGAATAATTAACATGTCTATAGATTACAACTGAAAAAGAAGAAATAACTGATAACAAAATCATCTAGTGTGAGATTAACCAGCTAACTATCTAAAGACTCAGCCACCAGCTATATACAAGCATAGGGGAGTTTATTCTAACACAACTCCTAAGTAAAATCATTAACTACAACTCCCTAAATATTAGAGTATGCAATTAAGATTTGAATTATTCAAACTACAACTGAAAAGAAACAAGAGTTCTAGTAGGATTGAAACTCTACAAAACAGATCTACATGTGGAACACATAATCAGTCATACAGAATCCTATTAGCAAAATAATTCATCTTCTTTAGTGTCTTATTAACTACCATGATGATGCATGACTAACTCCATTAGGTGTCTCCACACGGTAGTTATTGCATTCAGACTATTATGGCAGTTCCCCTATTTTACTATCCAAGTCCTCATTTTGTTGTGAGCTATAACTTCTAGTTGTTGTGGACTACAGTATCTTTTCGGGCTGCAAGAGGTTAATCCACAAAAAATATACACAAAGCTAACTACCATGATTAAACACATAATTCCATCCACATTTCATACATACCCACATATAAATCATGCAATGCTACTATATCTTAACTATATTTCCATTACTATAATTTAGGTCCAAGGTTGTATAATAAGCATAAAAAGATAGTATAGCATGGGAATATTGTCTAAAAGGATTTTCTGATAATTTCTGAAAGCATGCATAAAAACTACATAAAATAGACTATTAAATAGACTCATCACTCCCCCCAACTATATTTTTGCTTGTCCTCAAGCAAAACACTAGGGGTGAAAATTATAAAGCGATGTAATCTCCCTGAGGTCCATGACAACATCAACTCTGTAACATGACAATCGTTCACTGAAGTAATTTTTCCTAAGTTTTCACTTTGCAAGTAAATAAACTATGTAACTAGCCATTACAATAAAAAAACTATTTTCTTTATTGAGAAAAAATAAACATAGATGTTACAACATAATCAACATGGGTTCCAATTCCAATATAGTAACTTCACAAATTACAACATTCCAAGGATGTATTCAAGCACATACATAGCTCAACCAAGCTTCAAAGCAATAGATATAGATGGTCCAAGATCCTCCTTTCAAATCTCGGTCTTCTTGTCACCTACTAAGGAGGAGAAGCATCACTCAAGCACTTTTCTACCAACCACGAACTCATATGCGATCCCTCACACATCTATTTAATTCGATAGATGGCCCTACCATTCGATGAAGAGATTGGTAGAGTAACTAGGTAACAACAACCAACTAAGCTTAGTGTTGTGCCCTACATGACTAGAACTTGTAAACCCACAATCTAGGACTTTCATGCAATAAATAGATCACGGTGAATTGACAGTGGATTCAAAGGAAGTCACACTACTTTGGCCAAAGTGTTCTCACTCAATACTTCAAGTGATAGTCATTCTACTCACATACACTACTCAAGCTTGACTCGACTTTAGGCCACTATAATTTATGCATAGGTATTTCCTCCTATGGGTAATCTTTAAACCTAGAAACATCCTATCCCCTTTCCCACAAACTCTATGATATTTCTACTCACAAAGCATATAAACAAGTTCCCTCCCTTCAATGTACAATCAATACCAAGAGTAACCCTCTAGCTAACTAGTATAATCAAATATCTTTAGCTATGGACAACCCTTAAGCTATCCTTGTTTATTCATATCTAGTATAACAATACCTATGACAAACAATTCCTCCTATTATGGAGTAATTACAAACACTTCACAGAAAATCATAAACAACTTCTTTTTCCTTTACAAAGCAAATGCTATGTTTCCCTAGTGCAAGCAATCTCAAGTAATTCAAACTAAGCATTCAAAATTTAATCTTTCATAAACAAAGAAAAATAAAGGAAAATTATATCCACATGCCTGTATTACGCTTAACCAAATGACTGAATTGATGCTCATCCTTCTACAACATCTTCCTAGGTTCACTTTGTCAACCCAAAGCAAGACTCTAGCTCAAAATAATTTAATAATCTCACTAATAATTCTTGAATCTCACAAAACAACTCTCAGCTCTCATAGAATAATGTAGCTAAGTAAAATAGAAAAATAATTTTTTAGAAGAGAGAAGTGTGTCCCAAACAAGAGCACTAACCTCTCTATTTATATAGTAAAAGGAGACATTGCATCCTACAAAAAAGGAATGGAAATTGACAGCTTAATCCATGCAGGTCAACTCACTTCACTTGGCAAAAAGGTAGTAGAAAACTAAACACAGACTCGGCATAAGAAGCTACAGGTCAACCCATTTATTTGACGGTAGCAAGAGACTTATTCATTGTTCTCATGTTAAAATGGTGGCAGTTGAATTGCATCAAAGATGCACTTCTACAACAAATAGAACTTTATATTCTGGCATCAATTATGCAACCATTCTCCCTATTATTTGGTGTGAATTTACTCATTTGAAACAATCTATAGTCACAATACAACACATGCTCAATGTCGACTAAGTCTAAGCTATGCAGAAAAAAGAGGAGTAAAGAGTCACTTGGCACATAAATGATACTTTGACCAATTCCTTGTATTGTTGTATGCATTTCCTATTCTCATGCATTTCACTTACTCTTGTAGTTGGTATCTATTTCATCGCTTTATATAATAGCATTCAATGTTGAGTACTTTACTATTTAATAATTCCAAAATGCATTCTTCATAGTATCGACTATGGTTCATTATCCATATTGACCATATTGCTGTGAAATACATAGTATGCAATTCGACCTTTATTTAATGCCAATATATGTTATATTCGGCCTTTAAATGCTTTGTATATTTTGCATACAAATCGGCCCATGTTCATATAAATAAATCATCCTCTAAGCATTACATATGTTAATTGATCTCCAAGCATATATTTATAGATAAATATATATTCATAGATGTACATATACATATAAATATATATGTATATCAATAATATCACACATATATACATATATGTATATGTATATATATGTTAATATATATATATATATCATGTCAATAAAGTATGTATACATTCGATATACAAATGAATACGAACAAGTTAATATTCTCATAGTAATAATAATTATATCGATTGTGTACATATATATATATATACATATGTATATATTCCTCTATGTACATGTATATGTATGTGTATATATATTGATACATTTGTATGGGCATGTCTGTTTTCCAAACATATGTGTGTATCGATAAATGTATACATATGGATATATGCATATATTATATATACATATATATACACATTCAATTGCACACCAAGCACATACTCAATTACTATTGTGTTGATAGGGAACAAACATGTGATGTATTTATACTTATACACATTCATGTTGTATTGTCCATTTGATAGCTCCATGCTCACAAGCAACTCATTCATAAGAATTCATAGGTACGTCTACCTATGTACTCTCATGTGTGTGTTCCTTCATGTGTATGGACTATCGTCGACATTCATATGTATACATATACATACATTCCATGTGTGTTCAACTCATCAATACAAGTATAGTATATAAGGCAGAACTCGTAAGATCTAAACAAATAAACATCATCCAAGAATGCATTCAGCAGTAATCATAACCCTTACTAATGCAGACATTTATATGAAGGATGACTTACCAATTCCCAACACAAAACTTGGCTCAACCATTCTACTGTGAGTGTGTGTGTAAGCTCAGATAGGTTACGTTACTAGTTACCTGACCAAGATCTTCCCCTGAGTGATACTTCCCCTCAGACCTGGAGGATTGAACATATACCTACATCAACTAACACATTCCCATGGTAGTCATCTATTCAACAAAATATGTATTACACATAATATTTCTCCATAGTTAGAATATCCAATTCAATAACTATACATTTCACATATATGCATTTGTTCACATATTATTAAATGAAATAGCATTCATTCATAAATCATTGATAACAAAGTGCAAGCACAATTTATTCTCACTTGGAATACAAATTACATTCACATTTACCCTACATAGTAATAGTAAATAGTAAATACACAATTAGGGTGTAACAAACTCCCTTGATCTGCTTTAAGTAGAAACCTCTTGATGCAGAAGCATCCAGTGGTGTAAGGCCAATCCTGCATCACCCAAAAAAAGAAAGATTCTAATTTATTGTTGGTTGTTAGATTTTTTTGCATTTTTGGATACCCCTTTAGCTATTAAAATATTCAAAGCCAAATTTTAGGCCCTTAGAGGCTCCGGATGGGCCCAAAAATTCACGAAAACCCAATTTCGGGAGCTTTCCGAAAAGGTATTATCATTGAAAATCCGACGGTCAGATTAAAAGTTATGGCTTCTGGAAGTTGGTGCATTTTTAGAAATGTGCTAATTTTTGAATGTGAATTTAAATTTGAATTTCAAATTGTAATTTGGGTGCCAAACCACCGAAACTCAAATTGGAATGTTGTTTTGGCTCCAAATTGGAAAGGAGCTCTATTTATGGGCTCTGATTTTTGGTAGCTTTTTGGGGAAAGAGTTTGCATGCTGGAAAGGGGAGCTTGCATGTATTGCAGAGCTTGATTTGTGATCCTCTTGGTTCCATTATAAATAATAATAAATTTCTCTAATCATTTTTGTGAGTCTTCTTTGTTTCGTGTTTGACTCAAGTTAGGATGGAGTGAAGGCAAAATCGTAATTTCTATTAATTTTCAAACATAGAAGAGGAAGAAGAAGTGATTGATCAAGATCATATGCAGCTGATAAGGGCCATTTCGAAGATTGGAAAAAGACCCAGAATAGAAGTTCCCAGTTATTCTGGAAGTCTGAACCCAAAAGAGTTGATCAACTGGATCAACAAGCTAGAAGAGTATTTTGAGTATGAAGAAGTAGAGGACCCAGATAGAGTTAAGTTTGCAAAAATGAAGTTGAAGGGCCATGCCAATATTTGGTGGAAAGAGGTCCAATTGGAGAGAAATTGAAGAGGAAAAGGAAAGATCAACAGTTGGGATTGCATGGTGGAGAAACTGAAGAAACAATTCATACCAATGGACTACGAGTTAGATCTGTGAAGAAATTGCAAGGGTTGAAGCAAGGAAGTAGATCTATGAAAGAATACACAGAATATTTTCATAAGATGATCATCAGAACGGGCCATGCAGAGGCCAACAAGGAGAAGGTAGCCCATTATCTTAATGGGTTATGACCGAGCATTCAAGAGGAGCTAAGCCTAGTCAGAATGACCACTATTGAGGATGCATACCAGTTTTCTTTGAAAGTTAAGGAGAAGTTGAACAAAAGATTTGACAGCAAGCAAAAAGGACGAGGAGGTCAAAGCGGAAGGGGTAGTGGAAGATCTTCTGGGAGCCGAAATGAGGATGAAAGGAAAAATGAAGATGTGGGTACCAGTCGAGGCCAAAAGAATGATAACTTCTAGCGCCCTTGTGATCAAAACAGTGGTGATCAAAGAGGTAGAGGACGAGGAAGATCTGGGCCAGGACCCAGAAGAGGTGGTTTCAAAGGAACTTGTTTCCATTGTGGTGAAGAAGGGCATCGAGCCTATGAATGTCCACAACACCAAGGAAGGATAGATAGAAGGCTGAAAGGTCATGGAAGGGTTGCACATGCAGATGAGGAGGTTCAATCCGAGCATTCAAATGATGCGGAAAGGGGAGAAACCCTAGTGGTTAGAAGAGCCCTGGTGACTAAAGAGAAGGAACCAAAATAGAGGAAGATTTTTTTTCACACAAGGTGCAAGTGTGAAGACAAATGTTGTGATGTCATTATTGACAGTGGGAGCGCTGATAATCTGGTGTCAGAAGAGATGGTTACAAAGTTGAAGCTGAAAAGGGAAAGGCATCCACATCCATATTAGATTGCCCGGTTGCAGAAAGACCACAAACTTTTGGTCAATGAGCAGTGCCTAGTGAAGTTCAAGATCAGAAGCTACCGTGATGAGGTACTATGTGATATCATTCCCATGGATGCATGTCACATGTTGTTGGGGAGGCTGTGGTAGTTTGATAGGCAAGTTGTACACGATGGCCATGCAAACACTTATTCCCTGATGAAGGATGGAGTCCGCCATAAGTTGAAACCCCTGAAGAAGGACAAAGAAAAGGTATGCAATAGTGCTAGAATTTGTTTTGTCGATGGAAGGAAATTTTTAGAAGGCATGAAGCATGAGCGTATGTGTTATTCATTGATTCCTAGAATGGATAAGGAAGATAGTGAGAAGGTGCCAGTAGAAGTTTCTGGAATATTGGGTGAGTTTCAGGAGATTGTTTCTGATAATGTACCTGAGGGTTTACCACTAGTGAGGAAGATCAGTCATTAGATTGACTTGATCCCTGGAGCTAGTTTGCCAAATAAGGCAGCTCACAGAATGACTCCTACAGAAAATGAGGAGTTGAACAGACAAGTTCAGGAATTGTTGAGAAAGGGCTTGATTCATGAGAGTCTGAGTCCATGTACAATACCTGCAGTACTAGCACTAAAGAAGGATGGGGAGTGGAGAATGTGCACAGAATCCCGAGCCATAAACAAGATAACAATCAAATACAAATTTCCCTTGCCAAGGATGGATGACTTGATCGACTGTTTGAGTGGAGCGCAGTACTTCACAAAGATTGACCTAAAGAGTGGATATCACTAGATCCGGATTCGGGAGGGAGATGAATGGAAGACCGCCTTCAAGACCAAAGAGGGCCTATACAAATGGTTATTCATGCCCTTTTGGCTAACCAATGCACCGAGCACATTCATGCGGCTCATGAATGAGGTACTAAAAGAGTTTTTAGGGAGTTTTGTTATTGTGTACTTAGATGATATTTTGATACTCAGTAAGTCCCTGGGTGAGCATTTGATGCATATTCGTAGAGTCTTTGAAAAGTTGAGAGAAGAGAAATTGTTGATTAATCTGAAGAAGTGTAGTTTTGTGAAGGAGTTAGTGTACTTGGGGTTTGTTGTCTCGGTGGAAGGTCTTAAGATGGACCCAGAGAAGGTGAAGGCTATTCTAGAATGGCCTACCCCAAGAACTACTACTGGGGTGAGATCTTTCCATGGTTTGGCCAGTTTTTACAGAAAGTTCATTAGAAACTTCAGTAGTATTTGTGCACCCCTGACTGAAACAATGAGGGGATAGAAAAGAGTTCAAGTGGAGCACTGGAGTAGCGAAGAGTTTTGATCTGTTGAAGTAGAACGTGACAAAGCAACTAGTTTTAGCCCTCCCAGATTTTAATAAGGTGTTTCAGGTGGATTGCGATGCTAGTGGTTGTGCCATTGGAGCAGTGATGAGCCAAGAAGGTAAGCCCATTTCCTATTTCAGTGAAAATTTAAATGATTCAAAGAGAAAGTACTCTGTATATGATCAGGAACTTTATGCAATAGTTCAAGCATTAAAGAAATGGAGACATTATTTTTTACTGAAGGAATTTTTTCTGTTTACTAATCATCAAGCATTACAGTATCTGAATAGTCAAGGAAAATTAAATTAGAGGCATATGAAATGGGTAGAATTTTTGCAGAGTTATGCCTTTGTTTTAAAACATAGGAGTGGGAGGTCGAATAGGGTTGCAAATGCCTTAAGTAGGAGGCAAAAATTGTTGAATGAGATGCAGATTGAAGTGGCTGGGTTCAATGAACTCAAGACATTGTACCCTGAGAATCTTGATTTTGTAGAGGCTTGGAAAGCTTGCAAGGATCCTGTTACAATTGATAGGACAAGGTGGTTGGATTTCATAATCCAGGATGGAATTTTGTTTAAAGGAAGCCAATTGTGTATTCTGAGGAGTTCCATGAGGGAGAACCTGATAAAGGAGAAGCACAATGGAGGAATGGCAGGATATTTTAGTCGGGATAAGACTATTGCCATTATTAGTGAGCATTATTATTGGCCCCAATTGTCACATGATGTGAAAAATTTTGTGTAGAGTTGAAGGGTGTGCCAGATGGGTAAGGGAGTGAGCCAGAATACAGGGTTGTATCAGCCCCTACCTATACCAGAGAGGCCTTGGGAAGATATAAGTATGGACTTTGTTCTTGGTTTTCCAAGGACGCAGAGAGGGAACAATTCAGTGTTTGTGGTAGTAGATAGATTTTCAAAGATGGCGCATTTTATTCCTTGCCGGAAGACCCAAGATACAGTCCACATCGTTGACTTGTTCTTCAGAGAGGTGGTGAGGCTACATGGTTTTCCAAAGAGTATAGTCTCAGATCGTGATACCAAGTTTGTGGGATACTTTTGGAGGACCTTGTGGAAAAAGTTGAAGACAAAGTTGAAGTTCATTTCTGCACACCATCCACAGACTGATGGGCAAACTGAGGTTGTGAACAGAAGTCTGGGTAACCTATTGAGATGTTTGGTAGGGGATAAACCCAAGGGATGGGACTTGATTTTACCCTAGACAGAATTTGCTTACAATAATTATGTCAATAGAAGCATGGGAAGATCACCATTCCAAATTGTGTATGGAGGTAGTCCCAGAACTGCTCCAAAATTGAGGAAGATGGACCAAGAGAAGAAGACTAGTGCTGAAGCCGAAGACTTTGCAGAGCACATCAAGAATGTATATGAAGAGGTAAGAGAACATATTAATAAGATGAATATGCAGTATAAGGCTAAGGCAGATCAAAAGAGAAGGAATAAGGAGTTTCAAGTAGGTGATGAAGTGATGGTCCACTTAAGGAAGGAAAGGTTTCCAGTGGGAACCTATAACAAATTGAAGATGAAGAAGTTCGGTCCCTATAAAATTTTGAAGCATGATTCAGGGAACCCATATGAGGTAGAGTTGTCGAATGGAGTCAACATTTCTCCTATGTTCAACATTGCAGATTTGACAGAGTATCATGAAGGTGGCACAGAGAATAGTCCAACAATAAAACATTGTAACATTCTTGCACCTACTTTAGAGAAGGAGGAGATTGAAGCAATCCTGGATAGTCATGTGGGAAGGAGTACCAGAAATAGGTAGTATGAAGAATATCTGGTGAAATGGAGAGGATGGCTTGTGGAAGATTCATCTTGGCTGCCCAAAATAGAGGTTGACCACTTGGGTTTTCCTCAACCATCTGCGATGTGATGGGGCCACTTCTCAAATTACCTTGGGTGTCTAATGCAGGAGCATCCAGTGGTGTAAGGCCAATCCTGCATCACCCAAAAAAAGAAAGATTATAATTTCCTGTTGGTTGTTTCTTAGATTTTTTTGCATTTCTGGATACCCCTTTAGCTATTAAAATATTCGAAGCCAAATTTGAGGCCCTTAGAGGCTCTGGATGGGCCCAAAAATTCGTGAAAAACCCAAAGTAGTTGGCCATAGGCCCTACTTTGTGCCACATCATCTTTTCGAGGGCTTTTCGAAAAGGTATTATCACTGAAAATCCGATGGTCAGATTAAAAGTTATGGCTTCTGAAAGTTGGTGCATTTTTAGAAATGTGCTAATTTTTTAATGTGAATTTAAATTTGAATTTCAAATTGTAATTTGGGTGCCAAACCGCTGAAACTCAAATTGGAATGTTGTTTTGGCTCCAAATTGGAAAGGAGCTCTATTTATGGGCAAGATGTCTAATTTTTGGTAGCTTTTTGGGGAAAGAGTTCGCATGTTGCGAAAGGGGAAAATACTATAATTTCTGTAATTTTTTGTAGCTTGCATGTATTGTAGAGCTTGAGGATTTGTGATCCTCTAAATGTAAGAAGTTCCATTATAAATAATAATAAATTTCTCTAGTTGTTGCATCATTTTTTGTGTCTCGATTTTTCTCCCTCATCACCTCTGTAAGTTGCAAGTCCTCGTATTCTGATGATCCCAACTTTCTCACACTCCTCACCTTTTTCCTTGGTCCAATGTGTAATTGGATAGAGTAGCATAGGTGGGTGAAATGTGAGTAGTATCTAGAGAATTCCTATGTTATCAACAACTTTCATGTATCGGCGTACCCTCTCAAGCATGGCACTGGTGAAATTGTATACTAAATGAGGTTCTTTTCTCTGCAACTCTGGGGTCAAGCTATTCCATTTGCTCTACATATATTTGTAAAAATTTTGACCCAATTCCACAGATAATGTTTGCATTCTTTTATAATCCTTTGTTCTTAGGTTCATAATTTTCCTTCCTACACCTTTATGATCCAGGAGTTTCAACCATTCATCTATAAGTGCATCAGGGTGTTTAGATTATTTCCTTATTGGGAGAGCAACTAATTTCTCCCTCTCCTCATATTCTTCCATTAGTTCTCCCCTCAATTGTTCATTCCTATAATAAGATGCTAGTGCCCTCACCTAGAGATCCCCTACAAACATTAGAAGATTCCACTTTGTTTTATCTAGTACCACATAACTGTATAAATAGTACTCATATAGTTGATCCTGTTCTTTTTGTGTAGATTTAGCAAAAACATTAAGAAATTCAAATTTCTTACTCATCCCAATTGATTGGTTACTGATTAACCTACTAAACTAAAAAAAAAAAAAAAATCTTGCAAAAATAGTGCATATGTTCTTGTTGGAGGTTTGCATCTTATAATTTGGGAAACTTTATCTACCACTTCTTCCAATCTAAATGTTGATTTCCTTAGCTCAATCTCTTTTCCTTCCAACACTTTGGCATGTTCTACAATCAAAGTTTCCTTTTCTTTTCTCCATTTTTTTCTTTTTCTTGTGAAAACTCATTAGTCACCTTCCATAGTTGATAAACAAGAGACAAAGTTGTATGGTGAATTAGGGTTTTTATGGGAGGAGGTTTTTGATTTGGTCTTGCAAGTTCTCCATCCCATGTTTTGGTAATGGCTAATTTTTTCAATAGATCCAGCTTTGTACCATATCCATATGTTTATAATTTTTCCTCCAACTCTTGTATTTTTGTTTCCCTTTCTTTGTCTCTCTTTTATAACTCTACACTAGTTCTTCTAGATGTTTAATTTTGTCCAAAGCTTCCTGAAGCTCCTTCCTAAAATTTCTATCTTCTATAAACATTTCCTCTATTCCCAAAAACTATTCATTACCACCCCTGGACAATCATAGTCTTCATGAGTAGAACTATCTAGGGTTTTCTTTTGCATTTTCTTAGCAAAAAATGCATCTTCTAAGTCTAAATCAGAAGTGGTGGGTACATACCTCCTCCTCTTTGGATGCACATTTCCAGGGGTGTTTCCCTTCCCTTATGATTTTTTTTCAACCAACATTACATCTTCTTCCTGTTGTTCCTAGCCCTTTTCCTCTTCTTCAAGTTTTTCCACACTGCCCCTCATAACACCTTGCTTTTTCAATCGGTCTGAACACCTAGGTGTAGGTGTCTCCTTGTGAACATCCTTCTTTTTCTTCTCTGTTTTAGAAGGTACATATGTTGTGGATGTACTTCCTCTTCATTTCTTAGATCTAGTTGGTTTTGAGGAAGATGGGGTTTCATCCACTATTGGTGATCTAAACTCTGGCACATTATGCTTCTCAGGCTCACCTTGGCTACGTGTAGTTGAATCCATAGGTGAGACAGGAGAACTTTGTGGCTCTAGAGTTTCAAGTACTATAGGTGTCTCAAGTAAACTGTTAATATTTTCACATTTCACAAAATCTTCCTAGGCTACCTGTGGGTATTGAATTCTCAAGCTCCTTTTTACTAATAGGCCAATTAAATAGTGATGTGATAAGGTTGTGTAACTGTGTTTCCTTTGATACTCAAATGCCATCCTTTTTAGCATACTATAGAGAAAAATTGGCACATTTACTAGCCTATTATGGAGAAGATGACTAAGGAATTTGAAATGTACAATATAGAGAAGATTTTTTCTACCATCACAAGTAAGGTATCTAATGAAATAGGAAGCACAGTTAGCCCAAAACCATGGAAGAGAAAGTCTCTTTGTACTTTGGGACAATGAATCCAAATTTTCTCCTCACTCACAGAATTCCTCTCTTATAGCCATTGCATCTGCTCGTACTAGAAACTTTGCTTCAGTTCTAGGAAAACCAAATACTTGTGCTATGGCGACTTTAGATGCATCTGCTGACAACCCTTTTACCATTGCTTCATCATGCTCCAATGTGGCTGCAAATCTCCTTGCTATGTCATTGTCAAATTTTGTCAGCTTTAGAGAATAATCGAGCCAACCAACTCTTGTGAAGATAGGCAATACCATTGCATCTTCTAATATTTGCTTGTGTGTCGACAACTCTCTCCTAATAACATCACCTCCCATTATGAATCTCTTTACCTTTGCATAGTACTCTTATCTTTAGAAATTCAGCTCAATTTTCACTTCACCACCCTCAAAACCTTCTTCACTTTTCTATTTTCTCATGCACTCCCACTACCATACTATGACTATAACTTTCCTTTTCTTTGTATCAACTTAATTAAGCTTAAAATTGGGTTTTGGGTTCAACTCATCTCAAGATCACAAAATTAGGGAATTGGCAATTGAAAGTACATCAAAAAGTAGGTGCAATTTTAGGACAAAAAGGGTTTTGCATATCATTTTTTTTTTCATTTGGTTTTAGGTAGTGAAAATTTAAAAAATTGGCTGAAATTGTACCCTCCCCCCAACCTATGTTTCGAAGTGACCTCACTTCAACTCGTGATAGGCGAAGGTATCATTATAGAGTATGGAAATAAATAGAATGAATATATCGCATGCTTAATTTAATATGAAATACATAATGAAAGTGTTAAGAAATCAATAAAAATTATGATAGTGTACCTTGCATATATATTGGAGGTGATTAATTGATCGTCGCGCGTGTGAGTTGAATAAAATGTATCCACAATATGATTTGATGTGAAAGGAAGTAATTGCAGGTGATTGAATGATGAGGTGGCAGATATAAGGTAATGAAATGGAATATACTGATCATGGTTGGTGATGTGACAGTTCAAATGTTTAATATTTGAATTGGTAGCGTAAAATAAAATAGGTGCATTGCAGGTACTTATTATGATTAGACGGATACTGCATGTGTGAGAAAAATGAGGTGAAAAAGGTGTGAACTGCAATTAATATGGTGCCAATTCTTAAAAATTCGTGTAGATGGTGTTGTAGGTACCTTTGGCATCAGATTATGTATGACTGGTGACAGTTGTTATGCTATAGGTCCCTATTGCAACAAGACCCTTACTGAATGTTGGCAGTTGTATATAAGACAGGTCCCTTTGGAAAAAGTATTTACATCATTTTTATTGTGTTGTGTGTGCATGTGAGGTAGAACAAGAAATTAAACCTGAGTGATCTCGAGGGTTGAGCTGTGCAGCTCAATCACCGAGTCACTTGAAGAACTTGGTATACCGGCTGCTACTAAGGCATCACTTTTTGCTTTGAAACCTGTATCTAGATCACTAAGAGTACCATACTATTGAATGAGAGAAAGAATGAAATCTTCCTTTTGTATTGGTTTCTTATAAAGTTTCAACCTATGTCCATTGACCAGGAGTGAGAACCATACTGCATCTATGGTGTGTAACTTTATGGCTCCATAAGGAAAGACTTGGCTGATTTCATAAGGTCCCAACCACCTAGATTGGAGTTTCCCTTTGAAATCCTTGTATCTTGAATCATATAATAAGTTCCAATCTCTTACAGTAAATTCCTTTGTCTTAATATATTGGTCATGCCACTTTGTTCTCTGCTTTTGTACTATCTTTGTATGATGGATTGCCTCCATCCTAATTTCATCCAGTCCATTTAAGTGGTGTAACCTCTCCTTTTGAGTTTCTATGAGATCTATGTCCAACTCTATTGTTGTTCTTAATGTCTTATATTCAACTCAATTGGGAGGACTATTGTTTTTCCATATATTAACGCATAGGGTGTCAAACCAGTTGTTGTTTTCCAAGTTGTCCTGTATGCCCATACTACTTCTGGTAATCTAGCAACCTAATATTTTTTGTGTAATTGCACTGTCTTAGTTAGAATACTTTCAACTTCTCTATTGGTAACCTCCACTTGACCATTGGCCTGAGGGTGGTAAGGTGTTGAATTTTTGTGCCTAATTTGATATTGTTCAAAAAAATTGGTGATGAGGTCTGAAGTAAATTGTGGACCCTGATCAATCAATATTTCCCTAGGTACTCCATACCTAGTTAAAATGTCCTCATACAAGAATTTAGCCACATTACCATCACTAGAAAATTGTAATGCCTTCACTTCTACCCACTTAGTTAGATAATCAGTGCAAACTAGAATGTACTCCTTGTTGTTAGAAGTAGGTGAGATTGGACCAATGAATTCTAGGCCCCATTGGTCAATGGAAGCTAGTGTTAATTGAGGCTGTAATGGAATTTCATCACTCCTTGTTGGATTACCCATTCTTTGGAACCTATCACAACTCCTTGTATATTTGATAGAATCCTTGTGTAAAGTGGGCCAATAGTAACTAGTTGTGAGGATTTTAAAAGTTGTCATGTTAGCTACAAAGTGACCCCACATGGTTCATCATGACAAGCCTTCATGATATCAAATATTTTATCCTCCCTTATGCATCTTCTGATCATGATGTTGTCTAGGCCAATGTAGAATAGGTAATTAGATATCCAAGAGTATGGAAAACACTTATGTACCAATTGTCTCTTTTCCCTTAGAGAAAAGTGAGGTGGAATCTGCCTTGTCACTAAATAGTTTTCTATGTCAGCATACTAGGGTATATGTACATTAAGAGAAAACAAGTGCTCATCTATAAATGAGTCATCCACTACCCCCTCTATTGATTGTGTTGGAAACCTTGCTAGAAAAATTGCTACTACATTAGCCTTACCAAGCTTTTCCACTATTGTAATATAAAACTCTTGTCGAAGGAGTAGCCATCTAACTAGTCTACCCCTACTATAGGCTTTTTCATTAAATATCTGATAGTTGTATGGTCTGTGTGGACATAAACTTAATAACCAATAATGTAAATTTTGAATTTATTGATGGCATACACTACTACTAGCATCTCCTCTATAATAGTATAATTCAGCCCTGCTCCTTGAAGATTCTTGCTAATGTAGTAAATAGAATATTCCTTGTTACCTTCTTTTTGACCCAAAATTTCTCTAGTAGCAAAATTTGAAGCATTTGTGTGAATATGGAAGGGTAAAGTCTAATTTCCCCCCCCTTAAAATAGGTGCTTGTGTTAAGGCTTTCTTCAGTTCTTCAAAGGAATGTTGGCACTCTGATGTCCAATCAAATTTAGTTTCTTTAGTCAACAAAACAAATAATGGTGCAACAATCTTACTGAAGTCTTTAATGAACCTCCTATAATAGCCTGTATGGCCAAGGAAGCTTCTAACATCTCTTTGCCTTTATGGAATAGGTAATGTAGAAATGATCTCTATTTTAGTGGATCAACTTGTATCCCTACACTAGATATGAAATGGCCTAATACAATTCCCTAAGTCATAATCATAAAGCATTTTTCATTATTGAGGAACAAATTGTGTTCTTTACATCTCTTTAAGACCTTTTCCATATTGTTAAGGGCTTCTTCATAAGTTTCTCCATATGTGGTGAAGTCATCCATATATATCTCCATACAGTCATAAGCATAATTAGAAAATATGTTGAGCATTTCCCTTTGAAATTTTTTTGGGGCATTGCATAAACCAAAGGGTAGAATGGAGTAAGCATAGGTACCCCAAGGACATGTAAATTTTATATTGTCCTGATCCTCTAGAGCAATTTTTATCTAATTGTAACCACTAAAACCATCTAGAAATGAAAAGTATTTTTTTCCTACTGAAGAGCCAAGCACTTGATCTATAAAGGGCAATGGGGTCCTTCCTAGTGGTTGTGTTCAGTTCCCTATAATCTACACATACTCTCCATTTTCCACCTTTCTTGGGAACATTGAATAAAGGTGAGACCCATTCACTGTCAGATATAAGATAAATGAAGTTTGCATCAAGGATTTTTTGAAGTTCAACTTTAACTATTTCCCTCAAGGCTAGGTTATTCATCTTTGAGGTTGTCTAATGGGCCTATAACCATCATTTATATAGATCCTATGCATACATAATTCATGATATATACCCTTCATATCATGGTAGTCCCATGCATAGGTTGTTGTGTGTGCCTGCAACACTATGTGAAGAAAATTCTTCTATTCTTCAGTCAATGCATTGTTTATGTTCAACATTTTTTTCTTGGCATGACTTCTAATTCTTTGGATGATTGGGGCCTATAACCATCATTTATATAGATCCTATGCATACATAATTCAGGATATTTACCCTTCATATCATGGTAGTCCCATGCATAGGTTGTTGTGTGCGTCTACAACACTATGTGATGGAAATTTTGTTATTCTTTAGTCAATGCATTATTTATGTTCAACATTTTTTCCTGGAATGACTTCTAATTCTTTGGATGAGAGGTCAAGGATAGGAATGAGTGGTACACACTGTTGTGGCAGTAAGGAATGGAAGATCTGAGATATTTCTTCTGAGGTGTTGGTGGGTATAATTCTTTACAAGGGATCTTGTAGGCATGTGAGATGGTCCTACTACTGTGGGCTCCTACCATAGTCATTTTGTATTATATGAAAAATTGGCTCATCTTCATCCTAATCATACAATAAAGGATTACGTTATATTATCATCAAATTCTATAGGGAATAATTATCTTCCTCATCCAAAGTGGGCCAAATGGTTTGCTCAAGATCAACATAAGGTTCGGTTGGAGGACAAAGGACCAATTTCTTGGTCACAGTCCCATTGGATATTATCATATTACCAAACCTATAGCCTATGAATACATCAGTTGTAGCTAACCATGGTCTGCCTAGAATGAGTGGATATCCTACAAGGTTGACCTTTGGCTGTAAGACTATGAAATTAACAGAATATTCTTAAGAATCTAATGTAATAACTAAATCCTCAATGATTCCTTTAGGCTTGACTATTGGCCTATCATCCAATTGTAGAATAGTTTGTGTAGGTCTAAGGTTGGCTAACTGAAGTAATTGCATCATTTCATTAGTCATGACATTGATTGTTGCCCATAAGTCTATCAAGGTGTTCTTGATAAGGGTTCCATTAATCTTAACATCCACTACCAGACTACTAGGATATGTGTATTTAAGGACTATTATGTTCCCTAGCATGATATCTGCAAGGTTTCCTAGGACATGAACTATCTGAGGATACTTCCTTTTCCTCCTTGGTTTCTTAAGACATAAGTCCCTAACCACCTTGGTATAGATTGGAATGTCCGTAATAGCTTGGATGAGAGAGATCTTAATATTGACATCCCTAAGTTGACCCAGTAGGTCTATCTTAGCTTGGGTGTGATGTTTTTGAATGGCTAAGCATTCAAGGAAAGGAGGCTTTGGACTTTCAGTAGTCTAGTGTACTTGATTTGATTCAAGTTCCAGAGGTGATCGGTCTAAAGCTTCAACTGCAAGTTCCTCATCCTCCATCTCAGTGATTTTAGGGGATGGAGGTCCAACTAATTATTTCCCTAACTTGAGGTGTACCTCACTCACCTCTACCCCATAAGTGGGGTATTGCATAGCCTCGTTAGTATAAGCCTACTAAACAAGCTTGTTGTTAGGGTTAGGTACAGGTTGGGCAAGCAATTTTAATGGTCTGGGTGGTTGAGATATAGAATTTTATCAAGGCATAATGGCTTGTTGTTGTGGTTGAGGAGGAAGCATAGGCTGTTGATAATTCATGTTTTGTTGCTACCATTGTTGACCTTTCTTCTATTGAGGCTACCACTGGTTATGTTGTATTGGCTATTAAGGATTGTAATTGGAACCTTGGAAATTTTGTTGTGACCAAGGGTTTGGTTGTTGCTAGTTCCAATTTTGTTGAGGTTGTGGCCATTTTTTAGGGTTTTTCCATTGATTTTGATTAGTTGGCTAGGGTTGAGAATTCCAAGCAGAAAATTTTGATTTCCAATTGGAAAAGAGGAATAAAAGTTAAGAGGGTCTTGCGGCATACCTTTTCTTTGTTACCATTGTTGGAATTGTGTGCCTCAATCTCATAGGCTGAAACCTCTTAAAGAGCCAAGTTAGTGTGACATCCTTATTGTTTGGCCAACTAATAGCTGTGGAACCTTGTGAAATTTTCAGGTCGCCGAGACCTTATTTCTGTCTTACCGACTGGAGCCTATTGCTATGACATGTTGATCGTTGTGATAGTTTCTATCTCTCACAGCTCATGGAGATTTGGCCGATGGTTTGGCTCCTAGTGATGGTCGGGGAGACTCATCACAACTGGAGTCATCGGAGTAACTCAAATGCTTCAGTATGAAGTCATATCGATATGGAAAGTCTCGCTGATAGTTATACACTTGGAGTCTTGGGGATAACAAGAAGGCTCGTTATGAACTCTTGGCGATAGATGGTATGTCTCGACGAATAGCTACACTCAGAATCATCGGGATAACATGAAGGTTTCAGTATGAAGTCTTAGCGATGGATGTTTGTCTCAGTGATGGGGTAGTCTATTTTTGGTATGACTCCTGGTGACTGTTTGGTGCTCGGTATGACTTGAGGGCTCGGTATTACCTCTCAGCGATAACCTAAGTCTTGCCAACAGTGTTCACATTGATATGACTTGAGGACTTCATTATGATCTCTCAGTGAATAGCGATAGTCTCACCGAAGGGAATACTGATGTCTATGTGACTTGTTAACTTTGGTATGATCTCTTGGCGAATGGCGATAGTCTCACCAATGAGAATGTTGAGGTTGATGCGACTTGTGAACTCGGTATAATGTCTTGCCGATGGTCAGGACTCTTGGTGATAACTACAATCGTTCTTGTGGCATCGGGGAGACACGGTTAGTGTCTCACCGACATGTGGATACAATTTGAATGCTTTTGACCGATTTACTATCCTTCGTGGTTTGTCCTCAACCAATCAGAGAAGCTGAATGGGAACCGTTGGAAGTTAGATTGTTGTGGCCATTATTGAGAGGAAGATCGACAGACCATGGGCATCATGGATATACTCAGAGGTTGAAGATTGTGATCGGTTCGATGAACAGTTGGACGAATGGTTGGATGAATAGCTCGATGAGTGATCAATGAATTTGATTTTGAAAGCATTGAATCTTGAATGTTTTGTACAAGGTTGATCAAGGATTATGCTGTTGTAAATTGACATCAGAAAGATAAGTATGATCTTTGTATGTAATTTCCATTACTGTAATACAAAGGGTATTTTCTTGGTGTGGTGGGTTTTTCTCCCGTAAGGGTTTTCCCACGTAAATCTGGTGTTCATCTGTGTATGATTATTTCTCTATTTTTGTTATTGCTTTCAAGTGTATCTTAATTGGACTGTAATTGAAAATTTAAAAGTATCTATGCATTCTTCCCTAAGGTTTTGGTGTTAGGAGAGTTGTTTCTGCACCTTAGGATTCCTTACAACCATGGCCTTCTTTGAGCTATGTAAAACAACTATCCATCCTCTCCATAAAGTGGTTGAAAATCAAGTTTCTCTATTTTATCTTGTTGAATACTAGCTACACTCTTGCATTTACAGTTTGCTTTCCTTTGCCTACAACTGTGGCAGTATTCGATGAGCATTGCTTTAGCTTCCTCTTGCTTATTATTTATATGGAGAGAGTCCAACTGAGTTGTTAGGTGATTGATAATGTCCTCCTTCGTGTTGGATGAAAAATTACTTAACTCTAGCTTTGAAACCCCAGTGGATGATTTGCTAATGGTGGATGTCCTTTATCCTCTTGGTCTTTTAATGAAATTCCTAAAGTAATTTCTACAGACCCTACATATTTATTCAAATGGTATTTGATAGATATCCCCTTACCCAATAAGATTGAGGGCATCCATACAGTCCTCATTGACTCCCCTCAAAAATACTAACTTGAGGGATTCTTTAGATAACTTGTCCTGTGGGTTTTTCTTCAAAGAAAATTGGAATCTCTCCACATAGTCTTCTAATGGTTCATCATCCTTCTGTGAAATTCTAAAAATGTCATCTCTCCTCCTATCAAGTCCTCTGCAATAGTCTTGGTACTTTTCCAAGAACATTGTTTTCATGGTATCCTAGTCTGCAATAACATCCTTTCTTAATCCCATGAACCATCTTAGGGTTGCATCTTTTAGAGTGGAAAGGAATAGATTGAGATTATGAGCATTAGAGGTATAATCATAGCTCTTGCATAGGACATCAAATTCAAACAGGAAAGTGTTTGGGTCTTCAATCACCAACCCATAAAAGATCAATAATGTTGGAGGGATATTCTTCAACATAATAGCCCTTTCTTGGTGAGTGATTGGAAACTCAAAGGTCACATGTTTTGGGTCATCCCTTGGTGCATCACCCATGGTTTGGTATGTCGCCTTTGTAGGTGTATTATATGTTGGTGATAGGGAAATCTCTTCTTCAGTACTACCCTCACTCTAAGTATTGGAATCACCAATTTTTGCTATGGCTTCTTGGCATGTAGAGGGGAGAAATCTGCCCAAGGAGTCTCTCTACCTCCACATACAAGGGATATGGATTTGTATAGTATCGGTCCTACACAATGTTAGTGTAACTTTCTAGTATTTTGATAAGATAAATCTTAACTTTCCTAATACTAAAAACAAAGTGTAAACTATGAAAGCTTGGAAAAACAAGTCTATGAAGGTAGCACCTATTGAATACCCAGAATACTGAGAGGGGCGGTGAATCGGTATTCCATTAAACTATTCAGCTATAAACCATCCAATTATTAAAGCATATTTAATTGCAAACAAGAATGAAGACATTGAAAAGAAAATGACACCATAAGACACATCAACACTAGATTTTTACATGGAAAACCCAAAATGGGAAAAACCACGATGAGGATTAGCTCACAATATAATATATCTAGATATAGAATATTATAAGGGCTCACTGCCAAGACACACTGTCCTTGAAAGCTTATAGCCTAAAATAGTTTACAAAACAAAATATGGCTCACTACCAAGAGATGAACTAAGATAGAATGCACCTTCCTTGTGTTGGAGTTAAGTTCTAGTGAAGCACAGTATATGAAACACTTCTTTGCAAATGTATGCAACACATCTTGTCTCCTCGTTCATACAACTTCACACATTTGTAGCATAAAACAATCCTTGATTACTATGAAATTTTTCATTTAAATCACTCACACACCATCTCCTCTACTACTACTTCTATCTCAAAAATGTTAAACACACACACACACACACACACACACACACACACACACAGATATATATTGTATATTATCAAGTACACCAATTAGTTCAACCTAATTGGAGTAACCTCATTTCAAAACAAAACCAAGACTGTTGGTATTATATTCATCTTCACATGATATTAGTTGGCATGGACCTATGATAGATCCATTTAACATTCACAACACATGTTTAAATTCCTTAACATCAATTCATAATTAGGTCAATCAGAGTTAAAGACTTAAAATAATAAAACTCCAAATGTATGTGCAATTCATCAAACATGTAACACAAAAACTTGTTAACACTTTGAATTCTTCTTTAGATGAAACCAAATAAATTATATTCAACACTGCAAAACAAAATAATTAATCTTGAGAAAATACAGAATCTCCCACAATAATGCACTATACAAAAACTCACTATAGACTTCAAAGCAAAACAATTTTGTTCATATCTTTTGTATGCTTTCAAATATTATCACAAAACTTCGGTGTCAGATGCATCTTGTAGTCACAAGCCTATGTACAAAGTCCTGTAGTGATATCTTTCTTTGAAGTGAAATCCAAACCAAAAGAACAACATACTGAACCAGTATATAAGCAAAACACTATTTTCCAAACTATTGGTGATAGTATCTTTCCAACTGTAAATCCTAGTTAATTGGAATCTTGTTAGTGGATGTAAATTATGTTGAGATAGATCATGATATCAATTTATGAAAGAATCTTACAAATTAAGATAATCTGAACCAAAATACTAAATCAACAAACTTCCATTACCAGAGCAGCTATTGAACAAGTAATGTACATCACTGACAATCATCCAAATTCCATTGTTGACATTAATGGCAACATGTGATGTGAAAAACCATCAAAGACAACACAACTACTTTGAACACACTTTCTCATGATTTTACTTTCTCCCCCTCAGTAGATAAACTTTTTCAAAACTTTTTCACATAACTTTTCACATCCTTTATCTCCCCCTTTGACATCAGTGGCAAAGGAAAAGGGATATTGAATGCTTTTATAGTTTCCTTTACATACCTAAATACTCCCCTTGAGGAGTACATCCAAGACAACATCTAAGAGTAATCAACCAAAGGCGGTTTTCCCTTGAAGTTTGTTAAGAGTACCTATCCAAGAGGATTTTCCTTCATCCCAAAGCTTCTTTGATTTTGATAAGGCATTGCATAGATAATTAAGATCAACAAGGATTTCCTTTCCTTTAACCAAGGTCTCGGGAGTAACAGTTGAGTTTAGAATCTTGTCAGCCAAAGAAAAAGTATAATAGACAAGTGTACACTCAATCCTGATTAGATATTTGAGCATCCCATACTACTCAATCATCTCTCCTTTCTCCTTATGTGATGCAAGATATTCTTCATGCAGTTGTCTTAATCTGTACCAAGTTTGATCATCTAGATCAAAAGTTGGATTAAAGGTGCTAGAAGCATGTTTTATTTGAGTCTCAATAGTGTCCTCAACAACCTTGAATCTTGGAATCACATCAAGCCATGTCCAATAAAATGAGAATAGACTTTTGGCCTCTTCCTTGCACTCTTGAACCTCTTTAAGTCTCTCAAGTGTAGTGCAATGTGTAGATTTGCATCTATATTCAATTTCCAACAATCCTTTTTCTTTGACCCAAGTGATCATTTCACTTACTACTTGACTCTTCAGTTCTTTGAACTTATTAATCAATGGATTTGAGCTTTCTAAAATGGACTGAGAAGAACTAGTGGCTGCTCTGGGAACTATTTGAAAATGTGCCTTTGTCCTATCTAGATGCTTAAGTCTCCTTGGAATTGGCTCAATCTGAGCAACTAATGCATGAACTTTAGTGAAATTTCTCTTTTCTCTAGAGGCAACCATTTATTTACTGAAGTGACTCAAATTTTCAAGAATTTATCAAGCTATTTCAGTGTAAGATCCAAATCTAGGTTTATTGGGATCTCAAGGGTTGTTGATCAACATTTCAATACAACCAGCAATGTAATCCATTTCAATTTCATACCCCAGCTCAGGAATCCATGAGCTTCTTGGTTCAACCACCTTGATAATGCAGCTATCAGTGGATACCAAAAATTTTATATCATCCTTATAATTTGCAACTAATTATCTTGGAACTCTCCTTCTTCTGTTCATTCTTCTCTAAAAATTTCCAAAGAATGTAGCAAGAGCATCTCCTTGTGCATCCAAATCACCAATATTCCTCATTAATTCTTTGATCTAATGAGCAACCAGTTTGATATTTTCCCAAACAACTTCTATTCTAGGAACTTCTCTCATAAAGTAGAAAGTTAGACATAATATCAATGCTCCATATCTAAAAGTGCATTTCCTTTTCTTGATGCCACTCAGATTTTCCAATAGTTGTTGTCGAAGCAACTCACAAAGATCATATTTTGTCCTCTTCTCAACCATTTCTACTACTAAATCAATTGCAGAGGTAGAGACATCATTATCACCAAAAATTAGGTGTGAAATAACCAAACTTGCATACTGGACAGCCAAATTAGTAATTCCAGTACCTATGTTCTTTATTAATACCTTTCCTTTGTCAAGATTATGTTCAAGAGTAGGTATGATGGATAATAACCCAGTAACATCTCTAATTGCTTCTCTGGATATCATATGTGAATTTTCAAGCCACACAAATTGATCATGAAATCTACAAAGTGTCGGTCTAATACATATCTCCTCATTACTAATGTCCAAAAAAAAATTCCAAACATCCAAATTCATCTTCGTAAGTACACTGTATTCCAGTTCCAGGGTAAAGTCTTCTCCACTTAATTATTCAAACCATAATATGCAAGCTTTTCAATAGGTAGGTTCTTCCATTTATTTATGAATATACATCCCAACATCTTTAGTTGGAATAACACCAAGGGAAACTTCTGAAAAAGCACCCAAGGGATCGAGTTCTAGGGTTTTAATAGGATACATTTTAAGTTGTGGTTCCGGTCTCACTAAATTGCCTACTACTCAAGGTATATCCATCATATTCAACCAAATTCAATGAACAGTTTAGAGGGAATAATGTATAGCAATGACTTACCTCTTGCCTACACACCAATGCTAAACTCTGAATTTCTGTGTTATGGAAACACTATGGTTTCTTCAAGTTTTCTCTACATGCTTCTTCTCTTTCACGAATGCTTTTCATCAAATAATTTTTATTTGACATACTTAAATTTATTTCTCTAATTTCGATCACTTCAGCAATAAATGCTTCATAACACAAGTAGATGTCCTCAGAATTAGTGTAAACCTCCATCTTTTCAAGCTCTACAAAATTCATTCTTCGCACGTGTGCATCTGAAAATTCCTTTCATATGAAATATAAATTCATTACCTTAATAAATGCATTTATTTCATGACATGAAATCATATATCAAAAAGGGGATATTAATTTTTTTGATTATTGATCCCCCTTAGCCATTGCCTAGAGTTAATCTGACGAAATTGTCTACACTGGGGGACAACACAAATAAAATTGATAATTCTAATTCTCCTTGCTTTTTAGATTCTCCTTTATTTCTCCAAATCCTTTCCATTTCCTTCTTAACCTCTGTGGAATCAATCTTAATGATTGGTTCATATCTCTTTACTAGATAGTTACTTTTCATATTTCTACTTTTGCAGTCTCTAGCAAAGTGCCCTGCTTTGTTGTAATTATAAGAAACAACATTCTTCCATCCAAATTGTCCTTTATTCAATCTATATTTGCACTAGTTAGCCTTGTGTCCAAATAAATTTTAGTGATAATAGTAGTCATTGAATGGATAAATTGTCTTGTTCAACTTCTGACTTTTGCATTCTATAGCTTCATGTTCAATCCTATTGCATTTAAAACATTGACTAGAGAATGATAAAATATTTTGATTCATTTCATCATTCTATTTCATTTTATTTTCATAATCTTTTTCCCTATTTCCAAACCTATTGCAAGAATAACAGACATCATTAAAAGATAAGTACCTTTGAGCATTAGGTTGTATGATAGGAATCCTTCTGGTATTTCTTCTTTGGCTCTTGAATTTTCTACCATTTCTTTGAGTCTTCATGCCAGGGGATTTATGTGCTTTTGAACTCTATCCTTCTTCAAATTCCAAACCACTTTTATCCTTAGACGGTTTCTGTCTTGCAATTAGTTCATCCAACATTGTAGAACTTGTCACAAATTTATCCTCATGTCTTCTTGCCTTTTCTAGATTTTATTTTAGAATTACCACTTCTTGTTCAAGCTTTGCACATTCATCCATCCTCCTTTGTATTTTAGCTTTCTGATAGTCTTCAATTCTCCTCTTTTCTTCCAATTGTTCTCTTAGTACGGTGATGTCCTCATATGCTTTCTTTAATTGATCACTACCTTCTATATAACTCACACAACATCTCCTCTACTACTACTTCTATCTCAAAATGGGTCATATATATACCGTATATAATCAAGTACACCAATTAGGTCAACCTAATTGGAGTAACCTCATTTCAAAACAAAACCAAGTCTATCGACATTACATTCATCTTCACATGATATTAGTCGGCATGGACCTATGATAGATCCATTTAACATTCACAACACATGTTTGAATTCCTTAACATCAATTCATAATTAGGTTAACCAAAGTTAGACTTAAAACAACAAAACTCCAAACGTATGTGCAATTCATCAAATGTGTAACACAAAAGGTGTTAACACATCGAATTCTTCTTTAGACGACACCAAATAACTTATCTTCAACACCACAAAACAAAATACTTAATCCTAAGAAAATGAGGAATCTCCCACAATAATGCACTGTACAAAAACTCACTATAGACTTTAGAGCAGAACACTAGTATTCATATCTTTTGTATGCCTTCACATATTATCACAAAACTTCAGTGTAAGATGCATCTTGTATTCACAAGCCTATGTAAAAATTCTTGTAGTGATATCTTTCTTTGAAGTGAAATCCAGACCAAAAGACTGACATACTAAACTAGTATATAAGCAAAACACTATTTTCCAAACTACTGGTGACAATATCTTTCCAACCATAAAGCCTAGTCAACTGAAATATTTTCAATGGATGTAAATGATGTTGAGATAGATCATAATATCAATTTATGAAAGAATCTTACAAATTAAGATAATCCAGACCAAAATACTAGATCAATAGACTTCCATTACCGAAGCAGCTACTGAACAAGTAATGTACATCACTGACAATCATCAAAATTCCATTATCAACATCAATGGTCCAACCTTTCAATTTCCAATAGCACCATCCCTGGAAATGGCACCAAAAATGTAGAGTATAAACTAGTGTCTTGTAAAATTGGTAGGAACTACACAATTCAAAGGAATGACTAGCTGAACAGTCCACTCAACATTATAAAGACTACATTAAATTGTCAACCAAGGTTTGTAAACTTGTGATGGTGCTACACTATATGTGCCTTCAGAGACCTAAGGTTACCTAAATTAAATCCTATTGAATATATTCTACTTGTTGGAAAATAACACAAATGCATAACAATAAAAAAAGTAAACTAGCGCTAGTGGCTATGGGTGCCTATAGCATAACCTGTAGTTGAACTGCTGCTAGCAGAGAATTATTGAAACTACTCTAAACTATTTAAAACTGGTAATTGAACTTATTCTAACCTCTGAAGTAGTACAAGTTAACTAAATGCATCCATGCTCATGAACAACCATTTTGATAATCACAATATGATAATCTATTCTAACTTCCATGCAATTTATGAAGTAATGATAAACATAAATAACTACTAAACAAAAATAAAATAACTATAATGTAGTGAAGAACAGTTCCTTGAGTGGCCTACTCAAGTGGATGTCTTCACTTAACTAGAACTAAATCTAACTCTTTAGATTTTATGCATTCATATGAACTTGAACTTCATTATTACACATGCCAAAAGATTACATAAAATCTTCCTCACGGATTGTATTCAAAGAAATCATTGTTGAATAATTAACATGTATATAGATTATAATTGAAAAACAAGAAATAACTGATAACAAAATCATCCAGTATCAGATTAACCAACTAACTATCAAAAGACTCAACCATTGGCTATATACAAGAACGGGGGAGTTTATTCTAACACAAATCCTAACTAAAATCATTAACTACAACTCCCTAAATATCAAAGTATGCAATTAAGATTTGAATTATTCAAACTACAACTGAAAAGTAACAAGAGTTCTAGTAGGATTGAAACTCTACAAAACATATCTACATGTGGAACACATAATCAGTCATCCAAAATATTGTAAATAAAAGAATTCTTCTTCAATGTCTTATTAACTACCATAATGATGAACAACTAACTCCATCAGGTGTCTCCACATGGTAGTTATTGCATTCAGATTATTTTTGCACTTCCCCTGTTTCATTGTCCAAGTCCTCCTTTTGCTACGAGCTACAATTTCTAGCTGCTACGAGCTACAATATCTTTTTGGGTTGCAAGAGGTTAATCCACAAAACATATACACAAAGCTAACAACCATGATTAAACATAGAATTCCATCCATATTTCATACATACTCACATATGCAATGCTACTATATCATAATTATATTTCCATTACTATAATTCAAGTCCAAGGTTGTATAATAAGCATAAAAAGATAGTATAACATGGGAATATTGTCTGAAAGGATTGTATGATAATGTCTAAAAGCATGCATAAAAACAACAGAAAATAGACTATTAAATAGACTCATCATTTATTAAATCATGATCGCATCTAATTTAACATACATCCATAAATATAACATCCATCACATAATCATACATGAAAGTGAAGAAGCATACATGTGAAATGAAGAATACCATAATGTCGAAACATGTATCTCATGTATATATATATATATCAAATGTCATGTACATGTATCGTGCCAATGTCATAAAAAAATAAGTGGCAATTATATACGTGTATCAATGTCTATATATCAAAAATGATGTACAAAATATATGTATCATTTCTACAAAAATGTTATATACAAAATCAAATCTCTACATCCCAGCTACATGGCTCCTTGAGCCCTCTAGGTCTGGTGGTGTTTGGCATTGCGGTTGGATAGTAGAGATGGAGTGGGACCTGTGTGATCACGAGATAGATACCGTTGCGCATAGTCCTCTGATCTCTCCCTAAAGGGAGGCTATTTGGATCTCATCTCATCTAAGTGCATCCTGTAGCTGTTGATTCCCTATCAAAATCATAGCTATTAGTTGCCTTGCAAGGTCATCGAGTTGGCTCTGCAAAGCATCATGTGCCTAATCGACACTATCTGCTCTCATCACAGTCGTATCTCACTCGAATAGGGCAGTTTTGTAGCTCCATTGACACCTAGTCTCTCTATGCTCTGGTAGTGGTGGCATCTGTGATCCTTTAAATGGTCTCCACCTTCCCCTCCTCGTATGTCATCCTCAAGACCATGACTGGCTCGAATAAGTCAGCATGACACCTCGTTGAGGTTGGTCGGTACGCATCCAGGATGGACCCCTGGATAGGAACACCTAGGGATGTCTCTAATATGCACTGTGCTATCAACACAGTCCATTCCTAAGTGTCCACTAAATCCACAAAGAGAGTAGACCCATCAATATCACGAGATGTATATACATAAAACCAAAGCAAAAGCATTAACATTAGATGAAAGCTAGAAGTACTAAAATTAAATTACATAAAAAATGTTATACCTGGGTCCCCTAGTTGCCAATGTGGGTCTAGGGGTGGGGTGACACTAGGTCTTGCACTCCCCACATCGGGCACTGCTCCTAGAGCCATCAGAGCTACTGTTGGATTAACGAATGGCACTGGCACCATTGCTGAGACTAGGAAAATGGGTGGAGGAGAGGACATCCTCCACTAGTACCTCGGTCTCACCTCAGATGTACCAGTCATCACCTCCTACTACTACTACTACTTCCCTCCATCTTTGTTCATCTACTTATGCCTCTGTACTAGCATCTCATTGCCCTACAAACTAGGATCCCCCTAGGGGCATCTATTGGGAAAATGGCTACAAGACCATGAATCATCCACCAAGTACAAAATTCTTGTGTCATGCCTACATTATCAATTGGGAGGACCTTCCACTGGTCTTGATCATCTACGTCATCATCAAAAGGGATGATGTCAGTGATGACAATCGTCGATGGTCACCTAGTCGTGTAGCGCTCCTCATGGCTCGTATGTAGGAAGGGATCACAGGAGGGATAATCTAGATAATGCCAAACTGTCACATAACCCTCTACTAATACAAGGGAATAATCACAAAATCAGTGCAACCTAGCAAAAATGGTCACACTATAGCTTCCTAAGGTACCTGTTATCATCCACCCATTCAAACCACCTATAAGGCTATCTAATCTAGTCGGTCCTAAGAGTATCAAACTATACATGCCAAAACTGCAAATCACAATGCTACCACTGTCTGATAAGCTCATACCAATGAGCCATTGGCACTGAGTAATCCCTCACTTGGGGATACTTGGTTGGTCGCGTGCATGTGATGTGAGCAAAGGCCCACACCTGTAACAAGGTGCAAGTGGTCAAACTCTGGAACTCGTAATGCATGTACCTTCCCAACTCATGGTACAGGTGTGTGAGTATGCTCTACCCCCACATGAAAACCATCTTGTGCCACTCCATCGCCCTTATGGTGTGCATGAGGCCCCCATGAAGGTGAGAGCCTCACACATCCACAATGACTTGCATGGCCACAATGACAACCAATACCCGTCAGAGAAGAGGGACCATTGTGCTGCCCTGCTCGAACCAACAGATGTAGATGTGCCTAGTCCTATCATCATTATCATTACAACCTGAGTAGTACTAGACTCCCTCTGCCCGCTCCCATGTTGAGCGTGTATCATCTATGGTCACCCATCGCTCACGAATGGGGAGACTGAGGATGCAGTATACATCCTATTGGAAAGAGACACTACACATATTTTTTGGTGTTGTCATTGATGGCAACCCTTGTCAGCTAGTAGATCCGCATGTTGTAATTTACTCATACTGGCAGACAAATTGAAGATAGTTGATTATTTGTTAAGTTGGAATAGAGCATCTAGTAGATTTATGTTCTTTGATTCATATGCAGATTTTATGTTATTATTTTGTGTTGTGGATCTCAAGGAGTATTGTTCGATGCATAATCTGTGCTATTTGTAAATCTCATTGCCTCGTATCAATTTGGGTGAAATTTAGAAGGTCTGGTGAACTAATTTTTTGTTCATTAGTGTATGAAGGCCGACTTGGTGAATAGAGTGTGTCGCGGATAGTTGAGGAGTTATTTTTTAAGTATTTTTATATTCGAGCATTTTAGTTTGGGTCCTCACTATGTTGTGGCCGACTCTTGTGGATGCGCATTGAATCTTATGGATGATTTAAGCTGACAGTTTGTGAATATTTCTTATTTTGTTGAGGTCGATCTAAAGCTATTAAATCCTAAGTAGCGGATATATATAAGTGATTGATTATATAATTTTGGTGTGTGTTCGATGAGAGTGGATGTATGTTGCAAAATTCAAAAGGTCAGTAAAGCAATTATGCATAGTTTCACTTGTGCATTAAGGATTTTTGTTGCAAGTTGAAGCAAAACAAAGCAAAAGAGAAAAATCAGTCAGAAGGTCCAGAATTTGATTGTTGAGCCAAACTGGAACTATAAGCAGGCATTTGTAGATGCTACTTTATCAGTTCAAATCCTTGGAAGTATTCCAAACTTTTGTAAGGCAGTGAGCCTTTCAGTTTTTTAGCAGTAAGCTTTAGGCAGTGTGCCTGAATGCAAGTGCATTCTCATTTTGTAATCTTTTCTTTTGATTATACTTGAAACAATATTGTGGATTGATCTCCACCGTGGTTTTTCCCCTAACAGGGTTTCCATGTAAGAAAATCCTTGTGTTATGGTGTTGTGGTTATTTGTCTTATGTGCATGCATCTTTATTTTGGTTCAATGTTATTAGTACTTTAAGAATCAGATTAATAAAGTCAGAATTTGCACAACACTGATTCACCCCCCCTCTCAGTGTTGCTTGATTCTAACAATTGGTATTAGAGCTCAGTTCCTCAGAAGAAGTTTAAAAGCTTGGGGAAGATCTTGGAAAGTGATTCAATGGATTCAAGCAGTCTTCAACAACAACTTATGGTGGCCCTAGATGATCTTGATTAAGAAAAATCTGAAGTCTGGGAATTACAAGCAAATCTCATGAATGTTGAGAGGTTCATTGAGTCATTGAAAGAAAAAATCAATAAGTCCAGAGAGAAGAGAAGGAAACTCTGTGATTAGATCAAGAAGGAAGATAGTAAATGCATTGTAGATGAACAGCTGAGTCAAACCCTAAAGGAAAAGATAAAAGAATGTGAAAATATTGCTAAGGATAATGTAGTTCAAAAGCATGAGATGGAATCTATTACAATGAGGATGACTAAGGAGATTGAAGACAGGAAGAAGAATGAAGAAAAGCTTGCCCAATCCCTGAAAGATAAATCTGAAGAATGCAGCCGAATTACTGATGGATTCCCTCAGTTGGAACTTGAGTTAGAACAATCCAAACACAATGAGGAAGAGCTTGAAAAGCACATTGTTGATCTCAGAGATGAACTTTCTACAACAAATGAATTCAAGGAGAAGTTCAAGATTAGCTTAGCCAAGCTTGATGAACTGATTAAAAGTTAGAGGATTGATGGTGACAAGCAAGGTCTTGGATATGAGAAAGGAGAAAGTTCCGGATTTGGACAAAGGAGATTCAGACAAGGAAATCAGATGAACAATGCTAGAAGGTATCTAGTAAGACAACCTAATGCTCAAAGGTTTAATGGTAACTGTTATGTTTGCAATAAATTTGGTCATATGGTGATCCAATGCAAAAGTAGAATGAATTCAAGTGGTCCATCATTCTCTGGTCAGTGCTTTAACTATAACAAGTATGGTCATAAGTCAAATGAATGTAGGAATATGATGAACAACTTTTATAGAGATGTTATATGTTATACATGCAATAGATTTGGCCATATTGCTAACCAATGCAGATCAAGAGAAAATCAATGGAACAACTGGTCTGGACAAAGAAATGTGGTGTGCTATAATTGCAACAAAACTTGTCATATTGCTAGATTTTGTAGAAGAGGTCCAGTAAATCAAAAAAGAAACATGTAGAAGGATGAAAAAGTAAAAGGGAAAGTCACTATAGATTAGATCAAGAAGCAGATGAAGAAGACATGGGTAAAGAAGAATCCCTCTATTGCAGGAAATGAGCTAGCACTAGAATCAGCTTCTAGTAATTCAAGTTAAGGCCTCTGGCCTAGGGGGAGCTGCAAGAAAATCTTTCAAACCCCTGTTGGTAATCGAAACTGGAATGTGGATGAGTGTTGTGATTACGTACTGTTGAAAAGTTGGAGAAAGCATTTATGCAGAGTTAAAGGTTCGTGGAAGAGTTATCTTTCACAATGTATGGAAACAGGGTATCCGGATAAGTTAGGGAAAAAGCATTTATTATGTCAAAAAGGTTAGGTGTGCGAATGATAAAGTCATTTCTATCTTTCATTTGTCACTTTTCATTTTGAGAAGAAGAAGTTTGAAAAGCTCTAAAGTGAACTTTGGCAAAATTTGGGAGAATTAAAGTGTGAAGGCGATTTGAAGTCCAATCCCTAATTCGGAAAAAAGGTATTTATCGGGAAAACTTATGAATTTGTGAAAATGGCTAATCCATTGGTAGTTGAATTCAAGGATAGACCCCGTCCGAAATTCAAGTGGAATCCTTTCAAGTCTGTTGAGATCGAGCCCTTAGGTGCATTTTCATTTGTTTTGTATGGTGTTTTACATATTGAAGACATTAGGGCATATATTCATGCTAATATTGAGGAGTTAGGAAGCTCGCAGTTGTTGAATTTATATTGCAAACACATTGTTGGAGAGGATTTTTGTGTTAAGCCTGAATTCAAAACCCTAGAGGAGAAGAAATTCATGCAGGTTGTGAAATTCCTTGTGTTTGAGGAAAATGAATGGGTCCAATATATTGAATCAAGTTCATACTGAATTCATGTGGTTGAATCAACCCTACAAGATTACAAAAGAAGCTATAAGTGTTGTTACAGGTTTAAATTCCTCTGGTGGATTGCCAATTTTGAAGTCTGTAAAGAATCAGATAGTCACTAATGCAACTGGTTCAATATTTGACAAAAGAGCAATGATAATTGATGATATTGTTGACGTGGATGTGAAATTTTCCTCGATGGTCATTGGTTACAAGATATATCACTCCAGCCGAGAAATTTTTTTATCTAGTATAGCCATATATGCAGCATATTAGATGGTAAAGGAGAATGCAGAGTATGATTTATGTGAATTGCTTCGAAGTTAGCTTATGGAAAATCTTGGTAAGATTAAGAAAGACAAGAAGAATACCTTTAAATATGGTAACTTGCTACTGTGTTTGTTCTTTTATTTCATGAATGAAGTTCTAAGAGTCAGGAAAGTGTTTTGGGAAAGAGGTAATAAGCATGTAGCTGTTCAAATTAGAGACATGTTATTCGGCCTTGGTGGTTTGCAAGCCAGGAAAAATGCAATTTGGGAATATCTCAAGAACTTTCAGAATGAAATGCAAGCAAGGGAAATAATTCCTACTTCCATTGAGGAGAAGTATAAGCACACAATTTGTTTTATGGTGGATATTGATTAGTGCTTGATGGAAGCAGAAGAATAGAACTATCTGGATTATGCCAATGGGTTATGAAGTTGAGGAAAGAATCTTGGAGCTATATGCACAAAATCTGTTGAGTAAGCCTTTGGATTCGCCTAAAGAAAGGTTTGGAACATATGCAGAGAAGAATATGCAAGTCCATGAGCAATTGAAGAAACCAATGATAGTCTGGAGACTAAGGAAAGAAGTGGAAATCTTTGCAGAGAATATGGGCATATCTAAAGAAGTTGTAAGAGAATCTAGAAGGAAGCGAGAACAAGCTGAAAGAGAAAAAGGAAAAGAGCCTACTAAAACTAAATTTTCTAGTCTGAAAACATCCTCTGCCTGAACTAGATCAATGAGGAGCTCAACACCCCTATCTGATCATGCAAAGAAGTCTGCCCCTGCAAAAGCTCAAGTTAAGGAATTTGGTCAAAGGAAGAAGGATAAGAGCACAAGAGTGTATACAGTTGTTTCAGAAGATGAAGAGATAGAATCTAATGAAGAAGTTAGAGAAATAAAGCATATGGGCACCCAAGTTGCAACAACAGTCACTAAGGACAAGCCCTTCGATGAAAAGGAGAAAGCAAAGAAGAAGATGAAGCCTGACAAACCAGGTATGTCCGTAGAGGAAGTTGAAAGAGGTATAATTAAAGATGGAAATCTTAAGCCCCTATGTGAAGTGTATGGTACCTTTGATACTATTGGTCAAAGAGTCCTTGAGGAGGCTACAATATAGTATTTGAACAATCTCAATATGACTCTTGTTGGGATAATGGCACAGTTGCCTAAGGAATTATATGAAATTTTGGAGATGAGGAGAGTTAATGCTAGAACTGAAGAGGAGCAGCTGAGAGAATGGATTCTTGAAGATCTATTTCTGATATTGTCTATTGAAGAAATGAATTCAATCCTAAAAGAAGCAAAAAGAGAGTTCAAAATCAAATCAAGAATAAACAAGCTTATGTTGGGTAGGACTGAAGAAGTAGAAAAAGAAACTGAAAGCATTATGAAGGAAGTTCTATTAAAGAATAGAATTGATGTTGTTTCTTAAGAGGAGCATGTGGAAGATATTTCATTTGGTCTAGTCAATGAAGAGGTTACAGTTGATGACACTCTGATTCCTCCTTATGTGCATGATACAGAAGAACCTATGGAGATTGAAGCTCCTAAAATTGTGTCGATTGAAGAAAAGGAGATATCAGTTGAAGAAGTTGAAGTTCCAAATGTCAAGAAAAAATTTGTGGCTGTGGAAATAGTAGTTGAGGAAAAGAAGGTTGAAGTTAAATAAGTTCTAGTGGAAGCAAGAGACACTGCAGAGGCAATGAAGAAGTTTCTAGAAGAGAAAAATGAAGAATTTGATCTTGAATTGGGAGATGCACCTATTCATTTGTCTACTTTGTCCCCAATTCAGAAAATGAAAGTCACATCATTTGCACAAGCTAAGTCTAGGGAAGAAATCTTGAAGTCTCACATTGAGGAGAGTGAGTTATTGAATCTTGCATCTGGCATTCTGGAGAAGATCATGCCTACTCATGTTAAGGATCCATCCGGTTCTTCCTCCGGTGAGCTGAAGAAGCTTACAAATTTGGTATGTACTCATTTTGAGTCACTTGAGAAGTTAGCTTTGGTCAAAGTTCAGAAGGAATTTGATGCCAGAAAGATCAGTAGGTTGAAAGGAATGATAGCTAAATCTCTATTAGCTACCTGTGTGAAAAATGTTCAAAGTGCATTATCATAAGGTGGAAGGATTTATAAGTTGTGTTTGTCTTTGTCAAAACTTATTGAGGAAAATGAGAAGGTTAAGGATCATGAGAAAGAGTTAGCTACTATTTCTAATGATTTTGATCCTTTAACTGTTTCTATTAGAGAGCAAGAAAGTCAAGTTATATCCTTACTTGACAAAATAAAGAGCTTGAAGTGTGATAATGGTAGAATTGTGGAAAGAGCTGGTGAACTTAGAGGCCTAATTGGTCCAAATATGGAGACCATGTTGAACGCTTTGAAGGAAGCACAAGATGCTATGGTGGTCAGTGATCCAGTGAACCTTGAATCTGCAAAAATGCAATCTTATTTACTTTCTAGTCACATAACTATTCTGGAAAGTCTCAAGAAGAAGTGTTGGGACATGAGCTTGAACCAGTTAAAGACCAATTTTGCAGATATCTTCAAGTTTGTGTAAGTTGTTTGAAATAAAGTTTGTATATATGCAGTTTGAAAGTTTTTTTGTTTATAGGAGTTTTGTATGCAGATTCCCCATCTTTGCAATTGATTTCAAAGGGGGAGAGTAGAATAGTGAAAAATGTATATTCATCTAAGGGGGAGTTGTAGTTTTGAGTTGTGGATGAAGATCTTTTTGAGTTTTGGTTGGCAATGTATTTTTGTTGGTACTAATCTAACACTTAGTCATTTTTCACTAAGTGTTGCCATCAATGCCAAAGGGGGAGATTGTTGGCAAGAGACACTGCACATATTTTTTGGTGTTGTCATTTATGGAAACCCTTGTCAGCTAGTAGATCCACACGTCGTAATTTACTCATACCGGCAGACAGATTGAAGATCAGTGATTATCTGTTAAGTTGGAACAAAGCATCCAATAGATTTGTGTTCTTTGATTCATATGCAGATTTTATGTTATTATTTTGTGTTGTGGATCTTAGGGAGTATTGCTCGATGCATAATCTACGCTATCTATAAATCTTGGTGCCTCATATCAATTTGGGTGAAAGTTAGAAGGTCCGGTGAACTAATTTTCTATTCATCGGTGTATGAAGGCCAACTTGGTAAATATAGTGTGTCACAGATAGTTGAGGAGTTATTGTTTAATTATTCTTGTATTCAATCATTTTAGTTTGGGTCCTCACTATGTTGTGGCCAACTCTTGTGGATGCACATTGAATATTATGGATGATTTAAGCCGACAGTTTGTGAATATTTCTTATTTTGTTGAGTTCGACCTAAAGCGATTAAATGCTAAGTAGCGGATATATATAAGTGATTGATTATATCATTTTGGTGTGTGTTCGATGAGAGTGGATGTATGTTGTGAAAGTCAAAAGGTCAGTAGAGTGATTATGCACAGTTTCACTTGTGCATTAAGTATTTTTGTTGCGAGTTGAAACAGAACAAAGCAGAAGAGCAGAATCAGTCAAAAGGTCCAAAATTCGATTGTTGAGCCTAACCAGAATTGTAATTAGGCATTTGTAGATGCTACTTTATCAGTTCAAATCCTTGGAAGTATTCCAAACTTTTGTAAGGCAGTGATCCTTTCAATTTTTTAGCAGTGAGCTCTAGGAAGTGTTCCTAAATGCAAGTGCATTCCCATTTTGTAATCTTTTCTTTTGAGTATACTCAGAACAATATTGTGGATTGAACTCCACCATGGTTTTTCCCTTGACGAGATTTCCATGTAAAAAAATCCTTGTGTTATGGTGTTGTGGTTATTTTTCTTATGTGCATGCATCTTTATTTTGGTTGAATTTTATCAATACTTTAAGAATCATATTAATAAAGTCAAAATTTCCACAACACTGGTTCACCCCCCCTCTCAGTGTTGCTTGATTCCAACACATCCTTTAGCGTAATGGTCATCTCTCCTATCAAGAGGTGGAAAGTTGATGTGGTAGAGCTCCACTGCTCCATAAATTCCATGAGCATATGATCATGGTAAAGCATCTTAAACATGGTGTAAATGTTTCATATCCTGACTTGTCGTAGAAGCACCTCCTCATCGTTTGATAGGCGTCGTACCTGGTCTCGAACAAGGCATAGTACCTGCCCGTCGGGATGCTCTCGAATCTCTAGGTAATCCTCCAAAAAGTGAAAAAAGACCTAAATCAACATATTGGACATGAAAACTATATCTTAAACACACAAAAAAATATAATCTAGGGCCTCCAGGATGCATGCATGCCGCACATACGTTTGTGTGGCACAATATCGTCTGAGGGTCTTCCATTAAAGCTAGACTGGATGCCAACGCATATGGTGGACCCCAACATGTCGGTGGGATGCCACCATGTGAGAGGGTTGATGCATGCATGAGGGATGCATGTGTTACAATTTCATCCTAAACATGGCTAAAATCTTAAAAAAACATGCAAAAAACAAGGTTTAAAGACTTACCTGGTCCACCTCGAGACCCTCGGCGACATCCTGTCATAGATGGTCCAGTCTGGGCTCTATGTACTCTCATCTACATGGCATTTTTCTGACTTTTCTCTCACAAAATTCAATAAATCTCACGTGATGAATCGTGAAAATGACCCTTCTGTAGGCCCACTCAAGTATATATTGGCCCCTTGGGCCCCATTTTTCTCGGACATCGTAGTCCCTCTATTTTTCCTAATTTTTTCCCACTTAGTTGGGGGAAAACTCAAGAGGGGGCATATAGTCACCTCTTTACTATATCTTTCTTCCGAACCATCATATTTTCTCTTGATCATTCTTCTCGCCTTGGTAGCTTCTTCTAATTTTTAAGCTAACTTAAAGTTTGAGTTTTGAAGAATCAAATTTTACGCACATTTTCTCAACAAATGTTGTATGTTCACCGAGTTCAACTGCTAGGGGCATCTTTCGTACCTACCTGCTTGACCTCTGTGTCCTTTACAATATCCTTTTTGACATGAAAATCTGTAAAATTTTCAAGTTTTGTGGTTGTTTCATTTTCTACTTTAGTGCGGCTGATTTTTCCCAATATTGAGCCCACTAAAGTGGGGGAAAAATGTAATGTCACAAAATTACACCCTAGAGGAAATTTTAAATTTACCCATTTAGCCTTATATTTATTACACCTAAGCACATTTATGATAAGAACCTCATGGGTTGGAATTTTGCAATTCTAACTCCATGAGGACCAATAAAAAAGTGACAATAGTCTACCACCATATTTCCCAAAAATTGATGTGTTGGATGCTTGCGTGATGCGTGGAAATCTGCATGGTGCACTAGCATCAACGTGGTTTTCTAAGTTTAAAATGCATAATATTGTAATCCTTACTCGTGACACATGTCCCTATAGTCAGAACTTTGAGTGTAACGACTCCTCCCACCTCTTGCAGCCAAAAACTCTTCCTGTGCTCTCATTTTAGGGGTTCCTTCTCATTCTGAAACTGGAATCCTTCAAGTTGGATCCATTCTCCTACTCTTGCTTCTTCGAACTTGCTTCCATAGCAAATCTCTACCGAATTGAGATCCCTCCAAAAACCAAAGATCTCTTCCAAGCATTCAACAGTGCGTTCAAGAGGGGGTTGAGGACTGTTGGTAATGCTCTCTTGCTCTTATCTATTTACGAATATATTACTTTGTTCACTTTGCTATTTTTTGGTACGGGTTCTCCTCCTCGAGTGGGGATTTCTTTTACCACTTCTTGTTTGTTCATTTTGTCTACTTTTCCTATCCATCTGGTTTTCCATGGAGGTGGGAACACCAAAGTGGGGGTTTGACTGTGACAAGCCCTAAAACAGCCCCAACATTTTTCCTCATTCATCTTGTGTACAAATTACCAAAGTGAAGCTTTGGGGAAGGTTTCAAGTGCACAATCATTTGTAAGTCTATCCTTTGCTATCCTTTGTATTTTCTAGCATTTCTCACTTTCTATTTATCTATTTTTTATTGAACAGACCTCGATTTTGAGCATGTTAATAGAGTTAAAGCATTTTTGCTCAAGGTTTTAGTTCTCAGTTTTCCTTGGATGCCAGTGCATCCTTTGGACTCTAGCATGTTGCGTTGGCATCCTGATACTGTGTTGTAGTCCTTTGGCTGGGAGCTATTCCTTCTGAGGTAGAGATCTTGAAACCTTGCTCTCTTGGATTTTGAAGCAGTCTTCTTGAATAATTATCCTTAGTATGACCTTTGCAATTTCTTCATTTTGTAACACTTGAGGTAGTTAGGGGCAGTTTGCTCCCCAGGATTCTCTTGAGAAAAAAAAGACTCGTGAGCAATGAATCCCCCTTCTCTTACAAAAGAAAATGCTATAGCATAAGAGATGATGAAAACTTGGGAAATTTTGATGCAAGATCTAATGAAGGTATCTTCCTTGGATATTAGAACTAAAAGAAAAGCTTGCATATTAGAAGAAGAAGAAGAAGAGGAGGAGGAGGAGGAGGAGGAGGAGGAGGAAGAGGAAGAGGAAGAAGAGGAAGAAGAAGAAGAAGAAACTAAGGAAAAAGAAGTGCAAAATGAAGAGGAAGGAGCTTCGGAAAAGACCCTTAAGACCCCTAAGTATGTGTAAAGAAATAATTTTGAAGAAAAAATCATTGGAGACAAAAGCAAAGGTTTGTGACAAGAAGAGTTGGTAAATTTGTGTTTACTTTCTAAAGTTGAACCTAAAACAATAAGTGAGGCATGCAAAGATGAACATTGGATGAAGACAATGGAAGAAGAACTTACGTAGATTGAGAAGAATCAGACTTGGGAACTTGTTCTTAAACCTGAAAAACAAAAACATTATTGGTACGAAGTGGGTATTCAGAAAAAATTTGAGTGAGAATGGAGAAGTGGTAAGAAACAAGGCAAGGATTATGTGTAAGGGCTATGGAAAACCTGAGGGAATAGACTTTGAGGAGACATTTGCTCTAGTGGATTGAATGGAAGCAATCAGGATGTTTTTGGCTTTTGCAGCACATAAGGACTTTAAATTTTATCAAATTGATGTGAATTCTACTTTCTTAAATGGAGAATTGGAAAAAGAAGTTTACATGGAACAACCGAAAGGATTTTAGTTGTTAGATAAACCTAATATGGTCTGCAAATTGAAGAAGGAATTGTATGGATTCAAGCAAGCTCCTAGAGCTTGGTATGCAAGGTTGGACATATATTTGATACATCAAGGATTCAATATAGGCACCGCAGATAGTAATCTTTACTTTAAGGTTGAGAAAGATCAAATCTTGATAGTGGTTGTACATGTTGATGACATTATTTTTAGAGGAAATGAAGCTATGTGTAGGAAGTTTGCATAAGACATGCAAAAAGAGTTTGAGATGTCTATGTTTGGGGAGATAAATTTCTTCCTTGGGCTATAAATCAATTAAACAAATAAAGGAATATTCATTTCACAATCAAAGTATGTTAAAGAAATGTTGAAATGGAAGATTCCAAACTAATATGTACTCCTATGGTTACTAGTTGCAAACTAAGTAAGAATGATGAATCCCCTAAGGCTGACCAGAGCAAGTATAGATCTATGATTGGTGGACCATTATACCTAATTGCTACTAGATCGGATATCATGCATGCAGTTTGTCTTGTGGCTAGATTTCAAGAAGATCCTAAAGAAACACATGTTTTAGTAGTGAAGAGGATATTCAGATATTTGAAGAGGCTTGTGGTATCCTAAGGATACTAATTTCACATTAAGTGCTTACACAGATGCAAATTGGGTTGGTTGTGTGGATGACAAGAAAAGTACAAGTGGTGGTGCATTCTTTCTTGGATATAAATTGGTATCATGGTTAAGTAAGAAACAAGATTATGTTTCTTTATCTACTGTAGAGGCTCAGTATATTACAATAGCATCTTGTTGCACACAAGTATTGTGGATGAGGAAAACATTGAAGGATATTAGAATGGTGTATGATGAGCTTATTTCTATATTTTGTGATAATACAAGTGCAATCAATATTTCAAAGAACCCTGTGATGCATTCAAGGACAAAGCATATTTTAATCAGATATCACTTTCTAAGAGAGAAGGTTGTGGAGAATGAAGTGAAACTTCAATATGTACCCACAAAGGATCATATTGTTGACATATTTACTAAGGCTCTTCCTAAGGATAGTTTTGAGTATCTTCAAGAGAAGTTGGGGGTTATTGCCCCTCCTCTGAATTCGATGTATATGGAGATGCATCAGTCCAATGGATTTATGGATTCATTCTTTGTATCGATTGATGTTGGTGAATACCTCTCAGTGGGAGTAGGTAGTGACATTATTGCAGTATGGAGCAAGTGTTGTCATTTTGTAGAGGTTGCTGATTTGGTTGGTGCATACTTCTAAGGGGGAGTATTCAAAGTAGTAGTAAGTATCTTGGTTCTATGTCAAAGGGGGAGAACAATGCTAAATATTTTATACTTTTCCATTTATTTCAAAGTGGGAGAAAGAGAGTCATGAGAAAAAGTCTATTTATGTAGAGGGAGAGAGAGATAAGTCATGTGAAAAAGAACAAGGTTAAAAGAGGGAGAGATAGTAGAGAGAGAATCTTGTAAGGAATGTTGTGTATGTTGTCTTTGATGGTTTTTCATATCTTGTGTTGCCATCAATGACAAAGGGGGAGATTGTTGCAAGTATGAAGGTGTTGCCATTGATGTTAACAAGTTTGTGTTGTCATTGGTGACAGTTGTGCAGTGGTTGAGAGAGAATTTTGCTTTGATTAGTCGCAATATGCTATCATCGGTTAAGTTGTGATATTAACCTCTAGTGTTATTTTGATAATCTTTTATTTATGGATGTGGTATTGATAAAGATGTCGAGGATATTGAGAAAATTGATGAAAAGAGGAAACAAGGTGTTGCAGAGGTGTTTTGGTTTGTAGAGGTGTTATGGTTTTGCTTCGCATTTATTCTAGGTTGAAGATTTTCTTGTGTGGTTTGGATGTGTTTGTTAGAGGTGCTCATAGTTTCTATATCTAGAATTTGGGCTTCTGGATTGTTGTACAGAAGAAGTTATGTTCACCAATGTGTGAACTGGATTTGTAGTGTTGATTACAAAGGTGTCTGGGAGAAATGTTTTTTCTCCACGTTTCTCCATATTTTTTCTTCAAGTCTTGTGATTCTGAAGGTATGTTGATGGTGTTGATCTCTTTCTTATGTCAAGAGGATTCATGATTTGGTGCTCTGAAAGATAGATTTTTGAGTTGCATTATTTGGCAGTGTAGTCTAGGTGTACAAGCTATGTACATTCTGAAGATGTGAGTTGTTGTAAAGGAGTTTGATGGATTTCATAATGATAGAGGAATGTTCTAGAAAATGATTAAGCATGGTGTGTGGTTTTCAATTCATCCTTGTATTTGAGGAAGTGTGTAATTCAAATTTTAATGGTGTTTGCACGGGTAACGACCGACCTGGTTTTTACACTATATTTGAAGATGTTCAAGTATTAATGAAGGCGTATCATGGTGTGTAAGAGTTGATTTGGGTCCCAATTAAGTTTTGTATTGGTCCACTTTCATTCCTATCCACTACAAGAATGCTTAGTGTTGACCTATTTTTGAATTTGTAAAGTGTAAGGTGTGTGTAGCTGACTTGAAGATGTTTTTCAAGTTGTGGATGGTATAAATGATAGGTGAGTTGATGTGAGATGGAGTGTGGAATGGAATTGAGCATTGTGATGTGAAATTGAGTGCAAAAGTGCAAAATGCAGTGTGAGCTATAATGCAAGATTGTTGAATGTAGTGAGTTGAGGTATCTTGATCTCTTGAAGGATGCGAGTTGTATTGGAGCTATTGTGGTGGAATCTCTATTGCATTGAGATTTTGTTCTTTGTGTAACACTCTATCTTCTTTCTTTTTTATTTTGGCAGTGAGTCTAAGCTGTGATTCTTTTTGGATAGTGTGTCCTATTCTGGTAGTGAGCCTCTTTGTACCGATTATGCAATTACTTATATTGTGAGCTAATCCTCACCATGATTTTTACCTTCTAGGGTTTTCCACATAAATCTGGTGTTCTCTTATGCATCGTGTTTTAGTTTCTGTTATCTACATTTCATGTTCAAACATTACAACAGATTAAGGGTTTAATGAATGCTTGTGGATTTGATTACTTTTGAGGGTTTTAATGTTTTAATTTGATACAACTAATTCACCCCCTCTCATTTGTCTTGTTCATTCAACATGCTTAGAGTGGAGCTCTTTACTTGATCTTAATCCACAATGAGATCATACCCTACCTTTGTAATAGCTTTCTCTCTGATTTCTTCTTCTTTTTTGAGGGATTTCTCTCTTTTTTCTTAGATTGCAGCCACAATATGTTGTGGAAAGTCTTTTATCACTTCCTCCAAAATTTTATCAAATTTCCTTATATATAATATCAGACTCTAGATTATCCTATCTTTGTTATCAATGTTTGAATCCTCATACATGGATAAGAATTGTGAAAGCATATTGTGATAGATGATGGCATTGGTAGTCGTCATCACATCTATTGGTGGCTACAATTGCTTTGTTTCCTTTGGCTATCCAATATGCACAATGTGTTCCTTCTTATTATTCTATGGGGGTTCTTGTACTTCTAATTCTTCTTCCTCCTCTTCTTCAAAAGTGATTTTTTTTAATTTTCACTACTTTTTTTGGCCTTGCTTTGTGGCCCTTTTTCTCTGCACTCATTTTGTAATAGGATTACTAGCATCTCTTACATATCTAGTGTGGTTACCATCTGTGAAGAACATGTTGGACCCTTGAATTGGTTGTTGGAAGCTCCATGCAACCTCCTAGACCTTCTTGTGGTAGGTGTTCATGTAACCTGAGCTGGTGTAGAAGAAGATGGTTATGTGGTATCTTTAGTGGGATACCCCACTACTTTTGGAGTTGATCCTTATTCTTTTTGAATTTATCCTTGGAATTCTTCTTATGGATCTAGTCCATTATCTCTTTATATGTTCCAAAGCTCTCTACATTGGGATCCTTTGGTTTTTTTAGGATTTTTTCTACATATGCATCTACCTCTTTCTATGATATTTCATAGGGTATCTTAGGAATCCAGGCCATATTTGGTTCCACTACCTCTATGTAGGTATAATCCTTATCTACCAAGAATGTGATTGTATTGATGTATTGATTTACAAACTCATAAGGAATCCACTCCTGCACTTGCATTTGTTGTTGGAATCTCTTGAAGAAGCCCCAGTATGTTGTGGTGTATGTCTGTTTGGGAATTAGTGAGTGTGCATATTTATCTAAGCGACTATCGATAATTACATTTTCCATGCTTCCCTTTTGAATCTCAAAAGCTCATTGAGGAAGTAGAAGACCAAGCATATGAGGAGCGTGTCATAGTGAAAATTATAGTGTGAGGTCTTTATTTTCTATAAATTCTCCATAAGTTGTTCCTATATCACTTCTTGGAGGTTTAAATCTTTCTCATCTACCACCACCTGATATGTGTTGTGAATTGTTGTGGCGGTGATAGATTCCTTTCTATTTGCATAGTAGATCTTATACGTAATTCCCACTCTAAGGTTTGTGATTTCTTAGATGCTTAGGCTACACTCATCTGGTGTTATGCCCATGAGCTAGGTGATTACAACATTTTTTATTGTCTTCTTTGTTGGGACCCATCTAATCACACTCAATACCGTTACCATGTGGATTTACTCCCATGTGATGCGGTATGGTTTTACAAATAAATGAACTCATCATGGACTCTGCTTAAAACCAACCCAACCTAGTCGTGCTCATCATAAAAATCTAGGTAATATTTCCATTCGTCTAAGTGCTTTTGTCCCACCTCTTGGTATTGTGGTAAATATGAACTTTGGTCTAAAGCGAGTAGGGTTTGCCTTGCCTCCTCAAATTTTGTATGATCTATCTTAGCTATGGGCTCGTGGATGTATTTCCTTATATCCCTTATGTATACCACATCTATTGGAATTCTTGAGAAAGCACTGTCTTTTTTGACCTCCATAGCTTTGAATGGGTATTTTTTGTATTTTGGTCATTGTTTCTATATTACATTTACCAAAATAGGGGTTTCCATTGTTCTTGATTGTATGAAGTATGTTAGAAGAGCTCAAGTTGTTTTTGTTAGCACAAAGATTTCAAATGCACAGTGAATTGAGTGGAGTTGTGAGGTGTTTAAATAATTGTGTGTTTGGTGGTCATATTGGTGTTGCTTTCCCATTAGCTTTCATGGGTTTTTGTAACTCTGTCTGAGGTTTGTGATTACTAATAGATTGATTTTTATTATTTAGTGATATATGTTACATAGTATATAGTTTGTGTCTTTTCAGGATTTATGGTTCTTATCCATTTGGTAGGTGGTAGTGTTTAAGTCTTGCATTGTTCACATAACTTGTGATGCATTTTTCATCCAATCTCTTTAACCTCACTTCCTCTGAGTTTGCAATTTCATGAATAGAATATGGTCCTAGCCATCTCACCTTTAATTTTCTTTGCTTTTTAAATTTATTGTCATAAATTAATACTAAATCTCCTATTTAGATTTATTTTATGTGGAGGCTCATGTCATGACAGGTCTTTTGTCTTTGTCATTCTACCTTTTGGTTATATAGTGCTATGAACCTATCTTCATCTAGTTTTTTGAATTCTTTTATCCTTTGCGCTAAGGATTCATCGTAACCAAACTATAAGGTTAGTGCGATACGTAGATTTTGGATTATGAAGTTCATTGGAACTACTACATAAGTCCCATATACTAATTGGAATGATGTAAACTTAGTACTCCTCTTGTATGATGTACGGTAGGCCCAAAGTACCACAAGTATTTTAATGATCCAATCCAACCTATTTCCTTCACATATTTTTGTAAGTGTTGTAACAATTATCTTATTCAAAGCCTCACTTGCTCCATTTTCTTGTGGGCGATATGGTGAGCTCCTACTGTGTGTAATCATGAAATTATGCAACAACTCCACAATTACTTTATTAACAAAATGCTTCCCTTGATCACTTACTATCTGTGTTGCCAAAAAATGTATAGTTGACATTTTTACGCTCACTTGAGTCTTTCTAATGAGCTTTGGCTTGATTTTGTCTTGATTTAATGTTGTAATGTGGTCAAAACATTCAAATTATGGTGTCTTGTGAAGGTGTTGTGAATTTTTGTAAGACATTTCTACACTTTTCTAGACTTTATTCATTACAATTCACCTAAAAATCACCTTTTCATCACTTATTAAGTCCTATTTTGAAGTGTTGTAAGGTCTTGTAACAAGATTTCACACTTTTCTAGGCTTAATTTCACTAATTCAACCCTTTCTCATGTCTAAATGACCCCTTAATGCACTTTCTGGTCATTTTCAAGTTTTTTGTTAAGGATATTCCCGTTGGAAAAATTTTAATGCCCCAAAATTCTCGACACCCACTTAAATTGCTTAAGTGGGACCAAGTCGCCCATAGGGGCAACTTAGTCCTTTTTAGCAAAAAAACTCAAAATAATTTTAAATTTCTAGCGGGATTTTGTCCTCTAACCCTTGGGGTCGGCCTGTGATGTGTTACTTTCAAGAAATTTTAGTAAAATAAAGTATAAATAAGGGTTTTTCACCTCATTTTACATCTCTCATCTCATATAATCATCTATCTCCAAATCACTTACAATCTCTTGCACTCATTGAGCATTCAAGCAAATCAAGCATTATTAAGTCAAGATTTTGGAGTTCTTCATTGTACATCTTTAGATTTGAGCATCCATGGTGTGGTAAGTTTATGACATTTGCATGTTATCTATTTATCATACTCATTTCATTATATTTCATTGTTTAGGGTTTGATTACCAAAGTGGGGTTTGATTAAGGCAAACCCCTATTCTCTAACCCTCAACCATTTTTTCCCCTTTTGCATGTGACTTTTCTATGTAGATTTGTCAAGAAATAGGTGTTGAAAAGTGATCAAAAAGTGCACAAAGTCAATAAATTCAATACAATCTTATTTCAAGCTTCGAGAGACTTTCTGCCCCATTTTTTGCAAAATCAAGTACAAACACTTATCAGAAAAGGAAGTGCAAACCCAAGACTACAAGATTTTGTCCTAAATTTCCCAAAATCTACAGGAGGACTAAGTCACCACTAGGGGTGAATTAGTCTCGCTTCCAGGCCTGAAAACTGATTTTGACATTTTTGAACACCCATTTGGCAGATTCCTGTTCTGGCAAAGTTTCCCAAAACTGGGACTAAGTCACCCAATCTGGCCTAAGTGTCCCGGTTAACATTTCAATCAAATTTTCCAGGATTCCAAAATTTTCCAACATCAAACTTCCGATTCCAGGTGCACCTCTTCCATTATGTTCTATTATTTCATCATTTAGTTGCATTTCTTAGGCATTTATGCATATCACATTGTGTTTTCCAGCACTTTACATTTTCATAGTTTTACATAATTAAATCATTTCAATTTTAGATTAGTGCATTAGTACATCTTAATTAGGCATAATTAAATTTCATTAACATAGTCTTGAGTGTAAACCCTTGCATTTTGGGAACCCTTTCCATCCCCTTTCTCCTTTTAGGTGAAAAACCCTAGGAAGAGCAAAGCATTGTGAAAGGGTAAACCAAAATCATCGTTTACATTTTGGTGAGCCATTCGCTTCCACTCCACCTATCCTAGATGAAATCATGCTTCAACTTGAGTCTGACATTGAAAAAACCATACAACCTCTTGAACAACCACCCATAGACACTTCCCCGCCATCGTTTAAACGATTAAGGGAAAATGAAACCAATCCTGTCATGCCTCCCTGCATTAAAAAATTGTATAAAGCTAAAGAGAAAGTGATTGACCCATCCTCTTCAGTTTCTTCCATTCTTCTCCCTCCAGAAGAAAAGGAACCTATGATGGATCAACCCGCTCTTACACCTCAATAACTTCAAAACAAAATAAAACGAAATTGCAGTGCTAGGGAGCATAGGTGTCATTGTCGTCTCCTTGCTCGACAATCTCAAATGGAAGAAAATAAAGAAAATCAACCTGTTCCTTTGATAGAAGCAATAGATTACCACCCTCTTCCCCCTAACCCGCCACAAGATAATACAGTCCAGCCCTCACAACAAAATGAACAAATCCAACAGCTACAACTTTTGATACATCCTTCCTTGGAAATAACCCTTCGTCCTCCTATCATCATCAATCTTGATGATGATGATGACGAGGAGATCACAAGAATAGATGAAGAAGTGCATAATGATCTAAATTCTTTATTTTCATATACCATGAGCTTAAATAATAAATCTTCTCCACCAAGTGAAGAACTGGTACATCTCCTAGTTCGGTACTTGCAATTCTTCCTTTGGATAGTCAACTGCCCTTGCAATATACTGAACATGACTGGGAGACGAATGACTTGTTAGATGGTTGACTTGCATTCGCCTAACTAGCCTTTTTGGATTTATTTTCCCTTCTCTTTTTCTTTGTATGTGTGTATTGTGTTCCCCCTTATCATGTGTTTGATGTTCTCTCTCTTCGTACACTTCTTCTATTTGTGTCTCTATTCTTCTATATGTCATGCATTGTTTGTTTCTCTTTGTTTTGTGTTTTCCTTTTGGAGATAATGCAAAGCGTTGAGACACCCTATGTCTCTTCCATGTTGACCCAATCTGTTCTTTTTCCTTTTGTCTTTTTCTTGTGTTTCCTTTTGGGGATGACGCAAGGTATTGAGACTGAAATGTCTCCTTCATGTTGACCCAAAAGCTTTTCCTTTTCTTTTTCCTTTTCATTCTCTTTTCGCTCGTGTTTTCCTTTTGAGGATGATGCAAAGTGTTGAAACCGCAATGTCTCTTCCATGTTGACCCAAAACAGACTTTATTTTTCTTTTGTTTTCACTCTCTTCATGTCATTCTTCTAGTTCTATGTGCTTTGAGGAATGATGATAGTTTTGAACTCTTTCATACAAACATTGCAGTAGCGAACATACTGACCCCAAATCCATAGATCCCTTATGTGTTTGGTGTATTCCTTTCTAGGGGGAAACCCTCCTTTTTCTTTTAATTTCTTTTCATTTTCGCTTACATGAAGCAGCCTCACTTAGAAATATATGACTTGGCATAGGGGCTTTCCAAGTTGGCTGTCATTTCTTCTTTTCTTTTTGCATTTTTCCTTTTCTACTCTAAAGTAATTGCTCTCAGACCATTATGTAGCAATTCCTTTAAAGTGGGGGGCATACATTGGCATCATTTCATTTGCATTATTGTATTCTTAGTGTATCCTTGTCACTTTATACAAGGTGTTTGTCACTTTGTGGATGACATTGGTTGTGATTTCCTTCATAAGTGTGATCTATCTTAGCATATTACATTCCTCTTAGTGGCCTAATGCAACACACTACATCCCCTAAGTTGTGAATATACTATTCTTTGATTGGTCTTCTCTTGGAGACATTAGACACAATGTTCCCTAAGTGACAAACCTCACATGAACTTAACAAGACTCCTTTGAACACCTTTCACATTTTACATTTTATTTTGAATTTTACATTTTTTGCCACCTTTCATAACACAGCTTGCATGACTGTGGTACCTTTGCATTTATTCATGAGTTCTAAGCATACGAAGCTTTGCTTGTCTCATGAAGCACGAACTGACATTTTCTTTTATGGCACCTTGTTAAAGTTATCAAGAGGTATAACTTTGATATGGTTGAGCGAGAAGTCCATCTAGTGGCATGACTTTCCCCATAGCCACCTATATGTTTGTGAGTGCATACCAACTAGCGTATGTATCTTACCTTTTTGGGTTATCTCACCCGATGGACCACCATGAGTTTTGTCACCCCAGAGTGAGCATGCATCCTCTTTTTCAAAAACAATCAGCCTAGATCCAATCCACAACAAGTTGGACAGACAATCGAAGCTTCCATTCCTTTTCATCATCATGTGTGTTCTTTTGTTCTTATGTTTGGTTTGCCATGATATCTTGATCCTGGGGGCTTGATCATCCCTCTTGGTTACTATTATTTTAGCTTACCAACGTGAGTGCACTAGGATCCCTCTCGATGTGTATGTTGAGCTACTTTAGAGAGAGTTTGAAGAAAGTTCATCCTCTCACTAAAGTGGGGGCTTAATGTGTCACCAAAAAATGTATAGTTGACATTTTTACACTCACTTGAGTCTTTCTAATGGGATTTGGCTTGATTTTGTCTTGATTTAATGTTGTAATGTGGTCAAAACATTCACATTAGGTCTTAAACATTCAAATTATGGTGTCTTTTGAAGGTGTTGTGAAGTGTTGTAAGACATTTATACACTTTTCTAGACTTAATTCATTACAATTCACCTAAAAATCACCTTTTCATCACTTATTAAGTCCTATTTTGAAGTGTTGTAAGGTCTTGTAACAAGATTTCACACTTTTCTAGGCTTAATTTCACTAATTCAACCCTTTCTCATGTCTAAATGACCCCTTAACACACTTTCTAGTTGTTTTCAAGTGTGTTGTTAAGGATATTCCCGTTGGAAAACTTTTAATGCCCCAAAATTCCTGACACCCACTTAAATTGCTTAAGTGGGACCAAGTTGCCCATAGGGGCGACTTAGTCCTTTTTGGCACAAAACTCAAAATAATTTTAAATTTCTAACAAAATTATGTCCTCTAACCCTTGAGGTCGGCCTATGATGTGTTACTTTCAAGAAATTTTAGTAAAATAAAGTATAAATAATGGTTTTTCACCTCATTTTACATCTCTCATCCCATACAATCATCTATCTCCAAATCACTTACAATCTCTTGCACTCATTGAGCATTCAAGCAAATCAAGCATTATTAAGTAAAGCTATTGGAGTTCTTCATTGCACATCTTCAGATTTGAGCATCCATGGTGTGGTAAGTTTATGACATTTGCATGTTATCTATTTATCATACTCATTTCATTCTATTTCACTGTTAAGGGTTTGATTACCAAAGTGGGGTTTGACCAAGGAAAACTCCTATTCTCTAACCCTCAACCATTTCCCCCCTTTTGCATGTGACTTTTGTATGAATATTTGTCAAGCAATAGGTGTTGAAAAGTGATCAAAAAGTGCACAAATCAATCAAGTCAATACAATCTTATTTCAAGCTTCAAGAGACTTTCTGCCCCATTTTTTGCAAAATCAAGTATGGACACCTGTTAGAAAAGGAAGTGTAGACCCAAGACTACAAGATTCTATCCCAAATTTCCTGAAATATATAGGAGGACTAAGTTGCCACTAGGGGTGAATTAGTCCCACTTCCAGGGCTGAAAATTGATTTTGACATTTTTGAACACCCATTTGGCGGATTCCTGTTTCGACAAAGTTTCCCGAAACTGGGACTAAGTCGCCCAGTCTGGCCTAAGTATCCCAGTTAACATTTTAGTCAATTTTTCTAGGATTCCAAAATCTTCCAACATCAAACTTCTTATCCCAGGTGCACCTCTTCCATTCTGTTATGTTATTTCATCATTTAGTTGCATTTCTTAGGCATTTATGCATATCACATTGTGTTTTCCAGCACTTTACATCTTCATAGTTTTGCATAATTAAATCATTTCAATTTCAGATTAGTGCATTAATACATCTTAATTAGGCATAATTATATCTCATTTTAGCATAGTCTTGAGTGTAAACCCTTGCATTTTGGGAACCCTTTCCATCCCCTTTCTCCTTTTAGGTGAAAAACCCTAGGAAGAGCAAAGCATTATGAAAGGGTAAACCAAAATCATCGTTTACATTTTGGTGAACCATCTGCTTCCACTCCACCTATCCTAGATGAAACCATGCTTCAATCTAAGTCTAACATTGAACAAACCATACAACCTCTTGAACAACCACCCATAGACACTTCCCCGCCATCGTTTAAACAACCAAGGGCAAATGAAACCAATCTTGTCATGCCTCCCTGCATTAAACAAGTGTATAAAGCTAAAGAGAAAGAGATTGACCTATCTTCTTCAGTTTCTTCCATTCTTCTCCCTCCAGAAGAAAATGAACCTATGATGGATCAACCTGCTCTTACACCTCAACAACTTCAAAATAAAATAAAATGAAATCATGGTGTTAGGGAGCATAGGCATCATCGTTGTCTCCTTGCTCAACAGTCTCAAATGGAAGAAAACAAAGAAAATCAACCTATTCCTTTGACATAAGCAATAGATGATCACCCTCTTCCCCCTGACCTGCCACAAGATAATACAGTCCAACCCTCATAACAATATCATGTAGTTCCTCTAGTACCACATTTAATCTAAATAGGTGTGCACTAGGTAGATCTTCTGGATGGTCCTCTAGCTCCTCCCCTATCTCTATCTGTGATTGGTAGTTCAATCCCTGATTGTGTTTTCCAAGTTTCACCATTATCTTAAAATCAAATTCCTAAAATAAAAGTAGCCATCGACATATTCTCCCTTGTATGATAGGCCTATTGAGTGGGTATTTTAATGGTTCATGGTCTATGAATAATGTAAATGGTGTTGATAGGAGATAATACCTAAAATTTTGTAGTATATAAACCATTGCTAAGGCTTCCCTCTCAGTGGTGCTATAGTTCTTTTCTGCCTTAGAGAGTTTTCTACTTGCAAAGGCTATATGGTATTCTTTTTTCCCTTAAGTTGAGCTAATATTGCTCCTATAACAATTCTTGAGGCATCAACATGTACGTGGAAGGGTGTGTTCCAATCTAGGAAGATAAGTATTAGTGCTTTTGTAATTTTGTTCTTTAGTGTATCGAATTCTTGTTGGAATTCCTCATTTTATTCAATGATTCTACCATATTTCTTTTTGAGTAGTTCTTCCATAGGTGCAACTATTTCGACATACCCTTTTATAAACTTTTGATGATATCCAATGTAACCTAAAAAGGTTTTTTTTACCTCTGAAGATGTTTTTAGTTGTGGTAAATTCATGATCAGGGTGACCTTCATAGGGTCTACCATTAACCCCTCCTTGCATATAATGTGACCTAATAATGTGTCATAAGGTATTGAAAACATGCACTTCTTCAAGTTTAGGGTAATCTACATGCTTCTACATCCATTGAGAATCATTCTGAGTGCTTGGATGTGGTCTTTGCCTAATCCATAAACTGTCTAATCATCTAAATATACCTCCATGAAATCATGTATAAAGTCTTTGAAAGCATGTATCATGATCATGTTGAATATTGAAGGTGCATTATTTAAGTCAAATGACATCATTGTATACATGTAGGACCCCCATTCTATTGCAAATATTGTTTTAGGTTGGTCATCTTCACTTATTCTTACTTGGCGATATCCTAAAAATTCATCAGTAAAGAGTATATTTCTCTCCCTGCTACTGACTCCAAGATTTCTTCTATGAAAGGTGTAGGAAAATAGTCGTGGATGAATGCTTTATTTAGTTCTTTAAAGTCAATGCAAATCCTTATTTCTCATGTCTTCTTACTTTAGATTACCATGAGATTAATCCACTCTACATCCTCCATGGGTTTGATTATTCCAGCCTCTAACATTTTGTCTATTTCTATTTCGACATTCTTCTTCATATTAGGGTTTAAGCGATAGGGCCTTTTCCTTACCAGTTTAGCTCCCTCTTTCAATTGTATTTTCATAACTCCTTCCTCTTTTATGCCCTTCAAACTTGTAAACTTCCTAGTAAAAAGTTCTTCAAATTCAGATAACATTTTTGCAACTTGCGCCACTAGCTTGTCATCCCAATAATCTCGTATCTTAGCCATTTTAGGATCTCCTTCATTGACATTGTTTTCTTCTCCTAGTTTAATTGGTTTTTTATAGTATTTTTACTTGGCCTCTATGGGAGGTTCTAACTCTCTTTCCCCTTGTTGAATTTCTATGTCTATGTTTATATTAACATCCTCATCATCCTTATTTGTTAGGCAACATCTTCTTTATGATAATCTAGTCTCTTTATCAAGCCATTCTATATATTTCCATATACCTTTTGATTTTGGAGGTGATGTGGAAGATTGTGGTATCGCTATTTCCTAAATTTCCTCTGATCTAAATATGATCTCCTTTATTTTGTTTAGTGTATTATGTATGTTTGTGTTTTCATTGTAAAATGAAAAGGTGTCAATAAAGTCTTTTCATAGTTCTTCCCAATTATTGGTTTCTCGTCTTTATTCTTGGTTGATGTACCAATTTTGTGTCATCGATGTGAGTGTCCAGTAAAATAGTTGTATGTATATATGATCGTCATATTCTTTTCTATTTTTCCATATGTTAATGCAAATAGTAAGGTGTTTCTCTATTGGGATTTGTCCATTAATTTTTGTAAATCCTTATATTCCTCTTCCTCTAGTAGGTACCTTGTCTTGATCAAGACCTTGAATATTTCCCAATGTGTCAAATGTTATTTTTGTGCATTTCACCAATTTTTGGTGTTACACATAAGCATGTGTTTTAGTATGTCCAATCTCCTTTCCTTAGTTTGAAAGATCTTTTCTATCTATGATATAAATGATAGTAGGTTTCTCACACTTGAGTGTTTGGGTAATTTAATATGTGAGACTCCTTGTGAGATATAATTTATATGGTGAGTGTTTCCAGATGTAGTTTTTGTGTTGTCTTTGTGAGCTAATGTAACTATTGTGCAGTTCATTATTTATAAACGTGGTATAATGCAAACGATTCTCTTATGTTTTTTGAATCATAAATATTCTATGAAAGCCAGTAATTCTCTGAGAATAGTGTTTCGATTCTTCCCACATCCAAGCATCTAGCACCTCCTCATTTTCTATGCTATATGTGGTGCTCTCAATTTCAAATTCTCCTTTCGAGTTTGGATTTTCTATATTGTCATTGAATGGTAACCTTGAAATTATATATAGTTTTTACTATTAGAGTCATTATACTCCTTTGGGTTTGTTTCTTCTATGTATGTTTTATTTGAGGTTTTTCCTAGGGGAATATGGACTATTATGTTTGTATCAGCAAATGATATCTCCTCTTTGTGGGAGCCTACAATTCTATTGGAATTCACAAACCATCTAAGTCCTAGTAGAGCATTGAATCAACCAAATGTTTCTTTTATGGCAACCACTTCAAAGTCTACTATTTGTTTTACTCCTTTGACATTAACTTCCATCTATTTCCATGTACCTAGGGTTTTCATTCCATTGCTATTTGTAGACTGATGTTATATGGTGTTTGTTGTATTTTTGGTTTGCCTGTATGTTCCCATTCCCATTTTGGTAGCATGTTGATATTAGCTCCTTGGTCTACCATGACATTGGTTATCTTTTTATGATCTATATTTACTATGATCATGATTGGATGAGTTTTCCATTGTCTATCCTCTTTGTTTATATTTCTGATATGTGGTACTTTATATTGTTTATTCCAATATTTACAAAATTGGTGGACTTTGTTCAAGAGGTTAGATTGCTTATCCATCTTTATTAACTGTTTGAGTATTCCTACTTCTTGGCTAGATAAATATTGGTTTTTTTCCTCCTCTTATTATTTTTTAACCACTTGTTTTGTTTCTTCCACTATCTGATCATGTTCTTTCTTAGTAGGGTATAAGGCCTCCTCATATGTGAAAGTTTCATCTTTTGTTGTGTTTTGATTATCATTTGTGGTGTTAGTTCCCTACCTTTTTATCACCACTACTTTATTTTTGATAGGGGTTTCTTTGTCGGAGTTACTAGTGTCCACATTTTCTTCCTTGTAGCTTCCTTCATCTATGTTTGTGGGTTCTTTTGGTACCTTCCTTACTAACCTTTTACCTCTGGATGAATTTAGGTTTTACAGTTCATTTCTTACACATTCCTAAGTAGGTCTAGGCTCTATCATAGTTAAAGACATCACATTTTGTACTACCACAAAATCCATAGGGCTTCTTTCTCTCTAACATTCTATCACAAAGTGGCTTGGTTTATCACATTTAAAGCATGTGGCATCATTCTACCTTCTTCTTCCTTTGCCTCGACCTTTGTCCCCATGGAATTGGCCTTTGTCATTATATGTATCTTGGTTTGATTGATTTTGTAAAAAAAATGATCTTTTTTTGGTTTTGTCATGGTGGTATTTTATATCCATGATCTTATTGGTATAACAGCCTCTTTGCTAGTCCCTTGACATATGCCATCATTTTTTGGTCCTTATTACTTGTTGCAGTAGAATCTTCTCTTAACTGAAACAACTACGAGGGACATTTTTTGGTGTCATGGTCATCCCACTCTCTGTAGGTGTTGAATAGATAGAGTTGATCTTTTTAAGTAGTGTTCATAAGTCTACTCATAATATGTTAGCTTTCTTTCCCCTACTTCCTTGGGGCACTCATTTCTAATGTGGCCTTCTCTACCACAATAAGTACACTAGATATTGGGCCTTGATGCAAACATCTCTTGTTTTGCCATTATATCTTACCAAAGTTTTAGTTTCTCTATCCCTAGTTTCAGTTTTTCCATCTCCTTATTCTCCCTTGCTCTTTCTTGTTTTCACCAGGATTGGTTTTCAATGTGGAATGCAAATATGACTAGTTTCGGGTAAGTGTTGAAATGTCTTCCATCTAAAGCTATTCTAATTTTTGGTATCACTCTAGAGATCAACCATTCTATTTTTTGTTTGACAATTAGTGGTTCTTCAAACCTTTTGGTAATTTCTTTGAATCATTTTTCAAATTCCTTTATTGTTTCATCTTCGTTTTGGGTAAGTTCTCGAAGCTTACTAACTCCTTTTGTGGGTAAGTTTGGAGTATCAAAATTGGCTAGAAAATCTTGTTGTACTACTTCCCATTCTTTGTCACTACATTAGGATAGTTTTTCAATACCATCTTAATGTATCACTATGGATTGATCCAATGAAGTCAAATAACTTGGTATCATCTCTTATTATAAGTTGGATTTGCTATGTAGACTCTAGAAAAAAGATGTGTTATGTAGCTTCATCTATATCTTTCTAAAACATCAACAACTTCCTGGGAGTATTTATTTTTGGTTCTTATTTTGATTCGCTATTTGTATATCCTATGTTAAAATTGTATCCACTTATATTGTTTTCTTCTCATTTTTGTTCTCCTAAGCTTTGTTCTACTTCTTCCATAAAAATCCTTCTTGCTTTTAATAGTATTAAGGGCGACTCATGGTCTAAGGGTTATGTCTATTCAAATATTCAATTCATTCTTGGAGATATCCTTTTTCTAGTGAGCACCATTTGGTTATCAAATAGTGTCATTTTGTTAGGGGTTGTTAAACTCATATAATCTTCCATTTTATCTACTACATCTTCTCCTCTTATCTTTAGAACGCTTCTGGTTACTAAATCATCTAAGTAATCAACATCAAATGTTATGTTTCAAATATTTTGTATAGGAGTTTCTATTGGTAACCAATCCTCATTTATTCTTAATTGAATAGTCCTCCAATCTAGATGAGTAGTTGGTGCTTTGTTTAGGGGAGTTGTCATAATTTTCAATACCGCTTGTTCCATTTCTTATTAGAATTATGAAAAACATGAGCCATAAGATCAAACAATCAACAAAGATTCCTTCCATGCAAGATATTTGCAAACAATATGTGCAATATTCCTCAACAAGAAAAATATAAAAAAAGAATCTCAAGAATCTTCAAGGAAAACAAGAGTCCTCAAAGGTTGAGAGTTCGAGAAATCAGAAGAGAAAATATCAAAGTGATAATTCAATGAGGGTTGAGTGCTATATAGGAGCAATCCTAAATGAGAAAGGGATTAGATCAAGACAAGTGTCAACATCACGTGATGAGACAGAATTATCTAATAATAGCTCACTTCAGTTAACATTGAAAAGCACTTAGTTAACTGAATAAATAACTCCTAAGTTTAGCTTAAGTGCATGAGAATAAATTAGACTAATAATTAATTAAAGGTTAATTAATTATTAGCTAATGCATGATTACTCTAACACCCTCCCTTAATATGAACTTAGGGAGTAGCTAAAAACCCTAAAAAAGAATGCATGATGGGTCCCAAAAAACAAGGCCTGGTGAGGTACCCATGTACAAACAAAATATCTCTCAAAACTGGAGAAAAAGGAGAAAACCACAATGGGAGAAAACTCCTCTCCAAAAGAGAGAAAGGCGAATGAGGGTTGAAAAGCCTATAAATCAAGGTAAAGGACTAAGAAGCCTTCAACCAAAACAATGTCCCAAAACAAGAGGAACATATAGAACATCACTAAAGTATGAAGAAGTTGTAGATGATTGATATAGTGTTGAAATAACGAACCTCCAGAAGTAGGAATGCAAGAGTGTCCATATGGTAAATGATCCATCTCACTAAAATGTATGTAACTAGCCATTGATGTATTTTTCATATGAAAGTACATAGGAACAAGAACTAGATACATAGATCACTCAAATGTGAAACCAAATAAGCATTAACACCAATAGTAGAAACCCCCTTCCCCATAATGCTGAAAAATGAGAGCCACGATAGGAACACTGAAATTATGTGAAACCTGTTAGTGTAATTAGCCAATAGGCTTCTTATTGTGGACTCACCAATCCACAAGAGCCCGACATACCAGCCTCACACCTGCAAAACCATTTCCTCATACCCATAAACCATGTCAGGCTGATGACAAACCATTCTCCGATGCTCTATTTCTGAGTTTTTTCAAGGTCACCGCCAATGGGGAGAAGCAGTCGAACATTACCATTCACTTTACACGATGCCTGCTCACATTTAATATTTTCATTTGTCTATAGCTCAAGATTCTAGGAGATCTAAAATCCTGATATCTTTAGATCTACTTTTCGTGTTTATTGTGAGTAAAGTGAAGTAGCAGATGTAGGAGATTGAGAATGATTCAGGCAATTAATGTTGTACGGACATTGAGAATGATTCACTCAATTAATGATTTACCTAATTACTGATGTTTACAGATTTGATTTGCCCCCTCATAATATTTTCTCATCAATGTTTTCATGTTTACAGATTTGGTTTGCCCCTTCCGAATAATTTCTCATCAATGCACGCCTTGCTGTGAATTGATTATGGGATATGCATTCTGCAAATATTTTGAAGAAAACTCATGACACTGCAATCACACTCCACTGTTTAATGAATGCTAGAGCGCTATGATTACAGGCTATGAAGATGAGAATTTTGTGTAATTTTTTAGGGGTGAACAGGGGATATGAGTAACGATAGTGCTTCATTAATGGCCCTAGAAATCTATACCTCTTCCAGTTGTCGATTCCTAAGGCGATTTTCTCTGTTGGGACCTATCATTACAGTACATGGATGTCTGTGGAGAAGTGAGAGATGCAACTTACCCTGGCCTCTACTGCTTTAGCTTTTGTGTGCTACAAGTACACATAGTGCCCTTTCCTATGAGGTAACGGTGTGGTTATGGTTTTAGTGAACAGGTATAATGGCCAATAGGAGCCAAGGCCAGGCTAAGCGGCTGACACAAACACAGATGGTAGGGAGCCTGGCTTTCAATGTTAGTGGTATAGGTGTTGGAGATAAGTAGAGGTAAATTACCACTATTTAAATGTAGTACTCACTATATCATATAATAATGGGGAACAACACTTACGTATGCAGGAGGAGAAAGATTGCAACATGATCTATTTATGAAATCTTTATGAAACATGCTTAAATTTCTAGCTTATCATCATGCCCTCATTAAATGCAAAAACACTGCAGATACGCCACTGTCCAAACACTCTACCATGCAAATTAATTTCTCACTCTAACCTCTGCTTATAAATAGACTGTGTTGTTGTGTTACAGAGATATAGTGCTTTGGAGCATCTATGCTTTGGAGTTACAGAGATATAGCAAATCAATCTATAAGTTTTTCCTTTCCTCTGTTGGGTTTTATGTAGCTTCTTCTACAATTTCATTATTAATATAAATGTCAAGTACCCTCTGGTTTCTTTCTGTGTATAGAAGCTCACAGAAGTTAAGATGAGCCAGGTAACTAAAATTGACATCAATATTACTGAAAACCTAGGTTAAATTGAAGCTAAGATTGATTAGGGGTTCTAGAAGCATGGACCTATATGTGGCATATACATTGTTAGGCACAAAATCGTCACATGTAAACTGCCACAGTAGTGGGATCAAATTTCTAATTCCTAAATTACCTAGTTGTATTGAACTCCCTTCACGACTGACTGAAGTTAAAAATTTGTGCACTCTAATGTTCTTGATGCATTCCATTTGCTCCAGAGCAATCCTGCTATCTAGGTTTCCTGATTATATTTTTTAATGATCTTACTTTCTCAATGGTTTATGTGGTAACCTATCTAATCTAATTCTGGTAATTAGTTCAGTTGATTTAATTCTCTCTGAAATTTTTACTACCTAATACTTGTTTGAGGATAGTCAATAATGGTCATTTTTCCCACTGTTGAAGAATTGTGTTTATTGCAATGTTAACAAGTTAATAATATCTGATTAGATGACAAAATGATCATTATTCGTAGAGGAAGCATAAAAGTTTAATATTTTAGAAGATGTAGAGAACAATAAAAAAATACAATGTAAAAAAGATGCTAGAGTTTTGGAAACTTTCCATACACAAGAAGTTTTAAAGCCATATGTGAGTACCTCAGATTGTAGTTTGCTATGACACAGTTGTTTTAATCTTAGAACTTTAGACATAGAAATGTCTAGCATGTTGATTTATGCAAGGTGTCATATAAAATAAAATAATAAAGGCTACCAAAAGTAGACTGGAACCTATAAGAGTTAGGAAATCAAATGCCCAAAACAATAGAAATAGAGCACCCATTGAAAACAATGACTAAAACAAAGCATCCAACATATATCTAAAGCCCTGCAAATTCCATTCTACACTGCCCTACAAACCAGTGGACACAATTCTAACATCAACATTGATGATGATGGCCACCTGCAGAACTAGATGGCTTTCACCAGCTCTGGTCAAAATGTTAGTTATCCACATCAAAAATTGATAATGTGCCTCCACTTAATTCTCTTCATTTGTAATAGAAGCTCTCAAAAAACATCAGCAACAAAATGTATCTTCATTCAACAATTCTTCATAGAAACAATCCTCTGTAGCAAATGAAAGGTCAACCACATGGCCAAAATTTTTGCTATAAGCTCATTGCTCAAATGCAACATGTCCATCTCACAAATATTATGATTTTGTTGTTTGTTCTTTGGAGATAAATATTGACAGTGAAAATGTTGAGCAAAAACAAGAAATGCAACCAACTCAGCTACAAACCAAATAAAGTTGTGCTTCAAACTCAACAATACAAGAACACGAAAAATGAATCAGAAGGATATCAAAATGCATAGTTCAGTTAGTCAAAAGTAGATAAAAATAGCTGAAAAGTTCCTTGCAAAAGGAAAAATTCTATAGAAAATGTTGCACCCACTAGTGAAATACCCTCTACATAACAAAAGATTAACATGAACCCAAATAACATTTGAAGTTTATTTTATCTTCATTTTATCATACAGTCCTCTGTAGCAGCATGTGAGATTTTTTAAGATTATATTGGTGGCAAGTTTGGCCAATTTGCTTTTCTTATCAGAAAATGTGAGACCCTATTGAATTAACTCCAAGATATTCACTTTGTCTTCAAGCATGGAGTAGTTTTATTCTAATCAGAAAATGTGATACCCAATTGCTATGCTTTTCATTGCACTAACATATATTCAATAAGTGTTATATCTTGGTGATCGAGTGTGACAAAAATGGGAGGCCAACTCTTCATGAGGCAGCTTTAAATAGGCATAAAGAGCTATGCAGATATCTTCTTGACATAAATTTTTAACTAATAACTTTCGGATATATATGGTGAAACCCCTATATGCTGTGCAGTTTAAAAAAAATCCTAAATTAATAATCTTATGAGATTTTTAACAATGTTGATCTTTTTTTAATGTTGAGCTTTTAACAAGTATAGTATTAAGAATTTATAGCTGCACCTATCACTCTCTATCTTCAGCAATTTTTTTGGAAAAGAACTATTATATTATCTTTAGATTTATTTTTTTCTGAAATACAATAATTTATATAATAGAATTCAAAATTGGATATATCTTAAAAAATAAAAATAAAATCTTTATTTTTTAGAAAGATGATTGAGATGAAGTCAAATTCATGGAGTTAAACTAATTTTAATGAGTTAATTCATAGGATTTTAGTAAATTCAATGCAATCAAATAAATGATTATATTTTTATTTTGGATGATGTCACCATGATGTCATCTTTTGAGAGTTTTTATTTAGTTCATTATTTTTAGGATGTCATCTTTTAAAGGATTTTAGTTAGTTCATTATTTTTAAGATGTCATATTTAAAGGATTTTAGTTATTATTTTTATTATTTCATCTTTAAGAGACCCATTGTATATGTAAATTTCTCTTAAATGTTACTACTGGATGTTTTTTACCTTCTCAAAAATCATTTCAAACTATTAGGATTTGACTTTTCAATGTTTAGTAATTATTTGGGTAAAGTGTTAAATAAATGTGAAAATTCAATAAATAAAATAATGATATTTAATTAGAATTTTGATACATATAAGTTTTGATAAATAGTTATAAATGATTTGGATTTCTAGATATGAATTCTAAAAATATGAAAACAAATATCATGAAAAATTATATATTTAAATTATAAGAAAAATTTCAAAGATTTTTTTTGGATTAGATAGATATATAATCTTTGTTTTAAAATTATAGTTAATTATAATAGTATGGAGTATATGTTTAAAATTTAGGTAAGTTGTCCTCAATGAGGGACATGTTTGTCTTTATATAGTGGATGATAACATTATAAAGGAACATACATCTAAAATTATAAATTGATTTTTGACTAAACCACCATTAATAAGAAAATAATCTTTAATCTTTATATTTTGGAAATAACATTAAGAGTGAGCATATATTTAACTCATAAATCTTCCTTCAATGAATATGAAAATAAAATTTAAATCTTCCTTTAATGAATATGAAAATAAAATTTAATTTTTGAAATTTGAAACTAACGTTACCTATATCTAGGAGAAAGCTATTTGAAGTTCATGGAAGTATGTTACATCTAGGAGACAACTTTATGATGCAAAATTCCCTTAGTCTTTAATTCTATCAAATATTCCAATAAATCTTCATAAAGAAATTCTTAGATTCTTATACATTTTTTCCATATGTTATAAGTGTTAATATTTAGAGTTATATAATGGCTTATTTATTTTTACTCATTATTAAATGTCTGTGGAATTAATTAAATGTAAGATAAGCTTTATCATATGTTTATTTGGAATGTTTTTTTTATGTATTGCTATTAGTTAACACTAGGTACAATCTCAATTTTTTTTAATTTAGGAATGGCAAACCCTGGACAACCTAATGAGATCATTGAGATATCTAGTAGTGATGGCTCATCCTATACTCCACTTGGCTCACCTCCCTCTACCAATTGGGGTGGACCTCCTCCAAGGGCCATTCAAAGTTGCATGTGAAATCACCATCAATTGCTTTGATATCGTGCAAAAAATGCAACAACTTGTTCCATATATACATAATGTGCAAGCGGATGAGATATATTCAATGGAAACAACACTTGAAGACTTCCATAGAACTTGTGACACATTGGCTTTGTTCTGCACTTTTTTGTGTGAAATGTGTGTTGATGCTCACTACAGACAAGGCGGCGCTCCATACATCCAGCTTGCATTTCTGAACTATTTGAACAATTTTTGGAAATAATTTTGTTTCACATATGTGCATATGTCATCAACTTTTGTTTTGTGTATACGAGTACTACCAACTATGTATATTTTGTACTTTTTTGGTGGAATTTCCTATGATAAATGCTATTTTCCTTGTGCTACAAACATGACTGTTTGCCTTGCACTAGAGCTGCATTGCAAAAGTCCTTCGCTACTATGTATTTTGTATCTAATCCATATCTATGTAAATTGTATGTGATATTCTAATAGAATTATGCCCTCTATTAACTATGCATATGTTTGATTTGCACTTGTATCTTTTTTAGTTGGAAATTATTGATACTTTCCTTCCATTCTTCGTTTTTACACTTAATGTCGTCGAGTGCCAACAATGTTTCATTTCTACAACTAGTTCTCAAAAAAAAACTCAATCCTCTGTTTACACATTCTCATTATTTCTAATACAAGTTGAAACATAACAAACAACTACTTTATTTTATTGTAGGTATGCATGTGCTTTTTTTTCCTCTCTTAATACATACACACAAATAAAACATGTTGGAGTTCTCTATTAAAATGTATACATCTAAGGGATTTCGTTGTTTATAGAGAACAAACCCAAAAAAAGATTGTACCTACTTGTACTGTACAGTGCATATCTCTATACATATATATTTTACTCCCACCACCTATGTATTAAAACAATTCATTGATGTTTCTTATTCATTTTCCTATCGGTGTCTCCCTTGAACCCCCATTGGGTGCAAGTGCTAGTTAATTAATTATTACACTAGAATAAGTTAACTTAGGTCATATATCATTTAGTCCTAGGTTGCATTTTAATAAATCATTTAATAATGGGGTAATGTCCCCTTCCTTGTTTGTAGGAGATAAGATTCCTTCTAGAAGATGAGTTGTCCTTCTAGAACTTATCTCAACATTTAATAATTTCCTAGATAGGGTTCACATGTTGTTAGATTATGACACATGGAAACATCTCATGCATCTTAGGTTTTCTCTCTTGCCTATATAATCAGGAAACTTGTTCATTTGTAACATATCATCATTTCATATCATCAATATAGAATCTCTATTATGAATGCCTAGTTGCAACACTTTCTTTGTAGTTGATTATCTTTCCTGGAAAAGGTCCTCCATTGAAGATTTTGGAGCTTCAGGGACTGTGCATCCATAATCTCAACATGGTATCAGAGCATGTTGAATTCTAACAAAACCAAGAAATGCATGTAGGAGAAACAACCTGTAAATAAAGGGTGTACAAACTAAGACACACACACATGAGGCAAGAATCACTAGGATTCATTGTTTTCGTGGAAGGGACACTCACTTGATAAAGGTGTGATGGCAAACCAAATGAAAACATCAACCCCCCATGACACTTCATATCATAGTGCAAATACAAAAGGCACAACAAGATGTGCAAAATTCCCAAAAAGTATACACCAGAATGGCACTTTATCTTAGTGCATCTACAAAAGAGAATGTACATGAAAAAGATTTCTACAATGCCCAAATAGGATAAAATATTGGTGTAGACATCCAAATTTGACCACTCCCACATGGTCAAATCCATCTCTGTTATCTGTCTATTTCATCAATATTAATTAAATGATTTATTTAATTAATATTTCACCATTTGCCTAAGGTTCCTAAAGTATTCAATTTAATAATTAAATACTTTACCTTTGATCCTTTCCTCTCTAAATTAAATAAATACATCAACTTATTTAATTTAGTCATTTAGCCTTTTGAATTTAAATCAATTTTAAATTCTCTATTTTCTCTCTCCTTATCACATCCTCCATAATCCTCTTCTAATCTAAATTAGCTTAATTAATCCATGATTAGGATGTGCACACCTTTAATCAGGGTTAATGTCACATCCTCCATATTTTGGCCACTTGTCTCTAATTCTTCATCAGTCTTCCTAATCACCTATTTGCACAACTTTAATCTAATCCTCTTGCCATCTTTGGTATGTCCTCCAAGTCAACCTTTCATAAGTGCTTTCTTTTTTAATCCTTGACCTCTTCCCTATGTGAATTAAAAATTCACATTTATTCATTCAATATTTCCCTCTTCCCCATAAAGGTTGTTGGAAAATTCTAAATTCACTCACATTCACAATTCAAACATTCTACTCTCTAGCAATTTTTAAGCAATCTCAAGCACTTGCATATTCATCCTCCATTGTTGCACTCTTCAAGCTTGCATTCCATCCATCTCATACATTTATCCAAATACCCACATCTTTCATTGCATTCATCTTGCAATCTAGATCACTTTGCATAGCATTTTCATCATATTTGCCATCAAGGAGCACACATCCAAGCTACATCAAAGGCCCAACCAAAAAGATCAACTTGGATAAGGTATATTTGTTGTTTCATCTTTATTTTATTCAAGTTCAACTTAGGCTAATCTTGAGGTGGTGTTGTGAGTGTTTCCCCTTTGCATTTCTTTGTTTTTGCATCTTTTAGGTAAGAAATCACGCTGCATTACATTTTTGGCACACCCGGTGGGACCCACAGATGGGTCTGTTTCTTTAGCGTTTGTTCTTGTTTGAACTTTTGCAGGTTCAAGTTATACAGAGGCGACTTTGCAACTAACAAGGGCAACCTTTCCCTCAACAGGGGTGACCCTGCCTTAACAAGGGCGACCCTGACCTTAATAGGGGCGATTATGCTTCCTACCCAAAACAACCCATCAAAATTCATTTGTTTCACCAAGAGGGGCGATTTTTCCTTGACTTGGGCAACCTTGCCCTCAAAAGGGGCGATTCTGCCACTGAGTTGGGTGATTTTGCACTCTGAATAGTCAGTCTCGCCTTCTGTTTAGTCAATCTGTTTGCTTGTTTCGAGCGTCTATTTTCCCATTCTGAGCATTCGTTTGCTCGTTCTGATTGTCCGTTTCCCCATTCTGAGCATCCGTTTGCTCGTTTCGAGCATCCATTTTTCTGTTCAGAGAATCTTTTTTCTCATTCTGAGCATTCGTTTTCCTATTTGGAGCATTCATTTTCTCATTCAGAGCATCCGTTTTCCCATTCAGAGCATTTGTTTTCCTATTCTAAGCAGTCGTCTCCTCATGCTGAGAGTTTTTCTCCTCGTTCCAAGATTTTGTTTCCCCATTTTGAGAGTCTGAAAGCTAGTTAGGCGACCTTTCCCTCCAAATAGGCGATCTTGCCCTCCAGAAAGGCGACCTTGCCCTCCAGATAGGTGACCTTGCCCTCCAAATAGGTGACCTTTCCCTTTAGTTAGGAAACCTTGCCCTCTAGTTGGGAAACCTTGCCCTCCAATTAGGCGACCTTTCCCAACTTGGGTGACCTTCCCCCTGAATTGGGCAACCTTTCCCCTTAGGTGGGCAACCTTGCCTCCCAGTTGGGCGACCTTGCACCCTGGCTGGGCGATCCGACACCTTGATCTTTGTCCAAAAATTTAATATGTTTCCCAAGACATTTTCACCTTCTGACACATCTTAGAACATCATTAGAGTCCATATCCATCATCAAATCATCCATCTCAATCACCTAGACTTCGTTTTAGGGGTTTTGATTTTGATGCAGAAACATCCGGAAGCCATAACTTTTGACTCAGGTGTCCGTTTGGGATAAAATTTTACGGGTGGTTGCATTATGAGTTGGCATGTGGATTCCGAACACACTTTCAAGTGGTTGGCCCCCGTTTCGGCACATTTTCGGGGCTTGAAACTTTCATCTTGACCCTCAAAATCGCAATTTAGTGTTTTTTTCCAATTTTTGAAAAATCGTTTTCGTTAGTAACTCGGAATGCATGTCTCATATTTAGGATGTTAGTTGGAAATTCATCCTACCTTAGTTTTAGGAAGTTTTTGGGAAAAAGTTGGACTCTAAAGGTATGCCTGTGAAATTTCCTAAAATGGCAAAATTTGACAATTTTTGAAAACTACCAAATCTAGAAAAATCTGATTGTTAGCACCTTACGTCATCTAGTTAAACCCCTGAATTTGGTTTAAAATAAATCCCATCATATCTCCAATCATCCTAATTTGAGCTTCGATCCAATCCTAATTTGAGCTTTAATCTAATCCCAATCTAAACTTAACCTAAATCCCAATCTGAGCTTTAGTCCATCTACATCCAAGATCTTCTGATATCGAAACAAATCTTAAGATCCATTCCTCCATCTTCTTCCAATCCACCCTACTTATCTTTTCATCATCTTTTATTTCCTTCTAATCATCTATTCCCATACCTTCAATCCATATCCATCCCATCCAACATCATGAATCCTTATCCTTCACCAATGCAACCAAAAATAGTAGTTAAGGGGAATTCTAATTACATTGACGATAATAATGAGAGCCTTGTTGATCAAGAGGTATATGATATAGATCTCCTTGATGTTATCATTTCTAGTAAGCTTTCCCTGAGCGCCATCCAGAATTTGATTACTCATCCAAGCTATCATGTTACGTCTTCATCCACTCCTAATAACGCTCCTTATGCCACTTTCAACAAGGGATATCCATTATCTTCCCCACCTGCATCTCCATCATATCCTTCATCTACATTTTTCTCTTATCTGGCACCCACATTCTCTTATCCCAATCTTCTCATCCTAATCTACCATCCCAATACTCCTATTACAATCCCCCATCCATGTCCCCCTATCCTAATCCTCCTTACCAGTCTACCCATCCTAATCCTACATTTACACCTTCTTATCTTAATCCTACATCCCCATCAACCTATCTTAATCCAACATCCACATATTCCTATCCTAATACACCATCTATGTCATCCTATCCTAATCAGACATCCCAATCTTTTTGTCATAATCAATTATCCCAATACCTCTACTACAATCCACCACCCGCATCTTCTTATCCTAATCCACCACCTGCATCCTCTTGTCCCAATCCACCATCCATGTCTTCCTATCCTAATCCACCATCCCAATCTTCCCAACCAAATCCTCCTTCCCAATACCCTTACTACAATCCACCAGTCGCATCCTCTTGTTCTAACCCACCATCCATATCCTCCTATGTCACTCCATCTTCCACTCCACCATGTCCTAATCCTCCATCTACTCCCAGTCCTACATCCAATCCCATTCCCCCATCTAATCCTAGTCCACCAATCCATAATCCTAATCCTCCACCAATCCCTAATCCTTCGTCTATTCCCACCACCCTAGCTAAGCTTAGAGTGTGCATGATTCTCACTCCAGAGGTCCTCCAAGGACTATGACAAAGAAGACATCCCCAAATCCACATCTTGAAATCGTGGAACCATACTGCCCCACTCCTCCATGTGCGATCACTAATGATGAGACCCTTCTCCATCCCACACCTATCATTACTATTACCACCCCTAGCACCATCCAAACCATTGAAATCATCAAACCCACCGAATCCATTGAACCCTCATCTCCTACCCTGAGAGTCATCGATTCCATCAAAGACACCCAAATCCAATCCACTTCTTCCACTCCTAGTATCAATGAGATCCATTCCCATGAACTTCATGAATCCCCCATCCTTCCATCTCCCCCACTTGAGGAGTCCCTTCAACACTCCTTCATGTCATGCCACTCACACATGATGAGTCATGCCAAGAGCTTGATCCAGAGCATACCAACATATCCCCTTCTCCAAATCAAGATCCTACCATTCCATCTAGTCCACCTCAAGATCACAATCCCCCATCCATCCCATCCCATGACCCCCTTGACACTCAAGATCCAATCACTCCATCGCATGAGCCCTTATTACTCGTCGTCACAAATCCAGATCCTAGCATATCACCTAATCCCTTACCACTCACTCCTCCTGATCAAGATGTTGCTATCTCATCATCTCCATCCCATGATCCTCCATCGTCATCTAACCCCACTATCCCCACACCACTTTTATATTCCCTCAGTACTCTCACATTCATCCGTGGTGGTTTCCTTGCAGACAAGGAACCAAGCATATACACCACCCATCCTCCTCCACCTAATAATGGACTCACATCATTCTTCCAACATAACAAATATCCTTCCATAGATCGAATGCTCAAGAGCATGAACTATCAAGGAAAAGGTTTAGGCCTTCATGAGCAAGGTATTCTAGATCCCATCCATGTCAAAGAAAATCCGTGTACACAAGGTCTTGGATATATCTCTCAAGACTCGTAATCCAAAAATGTTGGTACAACCTCTATACGTCCTCAGGGAGCCTCCTCCAAAAGCATAATAGGCTCTTCCCGTCACTCCACAAAACCATTTTCCGCCATCCCCCCTCCATCGTATAACCTCAAAACAATCATCCATATTCCTCCTTCTTCTTCCAAATCCGTTTTGGGTCCTTATGTCCCTCCATCCACCATCACACATCCTCCAGCTACTAAGTCCATTTTGGGCCCTTATATCCCAAAATCACCTCCTCCATCTCATCCTATTTATCCTTCTATCCATCCATCACCTATCCATATCACCCATTATAAACATCCCACTCTCATAGTCCCTCATCAGAATCAACAAAGGCATGTACCTACACATCCTCCATCCACATATCATCCCCAAAATCCAACCTCCATCACTCCACATCATCCATATCCTCATACCCATCCCATTGCTATTAAAATCACTTTGGATACCAAAGTAAAAATGCATAAATATAAACATCCACGTGAATCTAAAGCTCCTCATGTCCCCTTAAAAAGACATGTCGAAGAAAAGAAAAATCAAATCCAAAATCCAAATCAAACCCATAGGCCACAAAGGCCAACCAAAGCAAAGATCAAAACCATGTGGATCCCAAAGAAAAAAGATGCAATGCCTTCAAATGAAATATTTGTAACAACATCCAAAGTTGCTAATCCAAAAGCTAATCATATGCCCCCTCCATCTCCTAAATCTATTTTGGGTCCTTATGTCCCAAAATTCACTATCCCATCTCCTCCAATATCCCCACATCATCCATCCATTAATCCTTCTATCATTTCACATCCACTACCATATGTGCTAATGTTGGTCCTAAAAACATCTCCCCATCACACGCTTACCCCATCATTCCATCCATACACTTTCCAGCATCCCATCCATTATCCCACATATCTCCCCCATCAAATCCCTTTATTCCACTCTCTTGCATAATCCATTTATCCTAATAAGATTGTACCAACATCCAATAGTCACTTCACACATGGGCTCTTAATACCTTGTATGAAACTTTATGATTGAGTCCTTCATCCATCTCCTTATTACATATCTTCTAAATCCACTTATCCACATCCTTATCCTTATCCATCTCCATCTGCATGCTATCCAAAAAATCCAAAACAAAAAAAAAGTAAAGAGAAATAATTCATCCAATGGTGAAAACTTGGCAAACAAGTGCCTTGGATAAGTACCATGATGAAAACCTGATAAATAGGCATCATGTGTAAATCCCCCATCCAACTTACTTCCTCACTTGGGGGCAACTTCCTGCTATGCATCCCCTTCATCCATCTCCTCCATCCCACTTGTCTTCCACATCCTACCCATCCTATCCCATTTATCTCCAACCCCTCCATCTTGATAAAGACAGGGGCACCTATCTATGCATGCTTTGGACACCTCTTGGTATACATTCCCTTCATCCATACACTACTGTATTCCTTTTCCACATCCATCTACCTTTTTTGTCCACCCGTCATTCTATCATCAGCCTCCCTTCCTTATCTAGGCATCCAATCTACATCCATCTGCCTCCCTCATCCACCCATCGTATCCTCCTCCATTTATCCCCTTTATCTTCCCATCCCCTTATCTTCCATCCCTCTTGTCTCATCACACATGACATATCTAAAGTGGGGACATATACCACCTTTGTGGCATAGTCCTTGGAGACATCCTTCATCCACCATAGCATCCCCTCCATCTCCTCATCCTTATCCTCTTATCCATCCAAACAATCACTTCCATCTCCCCATCCTTATCTTCCTATCCATCATAGTATCCCCTCCATCTCCCCATCCTTATCTTCTTGTCCATCATAGCATCCCTTTCATCTCCCCATCCTTATCTCCTTATCCATTCATCTATATCGTCATCCCATCTCATAATCCCTTGTCATTGGTATCTGGCTATAGGCTTCTCCCCATGCAATCCAATGCCATCTATCTCATCGTCATCATTCCCACTTCTTTCACATATCTTTTCAGTCTCATGTCACTTCTCATCACTCATCTCTCCATCATATCATCCTCCCAATTCATCTTTTGACGCTCTAGATAACTATCCCATCCCTGAGCTTCGTGAAATCACCATCATCCTATCTTATCCACTGGGTCTATCTTGTCTCATCATATCGACACCATCTTTGTATCCCCTTATCATGGTCATCTCATCATCCCTTATCCATCATTTGTCTTTGGTCTTTTGTCGAACTACATTGCCCCTACACTTTCACGTAGGCAAGATCGATCTTTTGATCCGCCCCTAGGGATTTTGTTTTTCTATCATCAGTCTTCATTGTCCTCTTTCTGCTTTTATCCATGGTCTTTTATCGAACTACGAGGGATTTGCACTTTCACATAGGCAAGGCTAATCTTTGATCAGCCCTTGAGCCCCTAGGTCTTTAGGGTGTGTCAGTCTTGTGTCTCGTGTCTTGTGTTGTATCATCAAGCATGCCCCTATCTAGCTGGTTCTTGAGAAACGAGATCCACCAATATCATCAGATCCAATCGATTTTGAATATCTTGCGTCATTTTGATCTTTTAGTTTAGTATCCATCTTTGGCCTCAACAGGATGCATCCTTCCTAACAAACCTCATTAATCCCATCCATCCTCTTGATCCCATGGCAAAGGACGTTTGGAATTGATTGTGATCTTTTGATGCTTTTGGATTTGGTTTATCATTTGAGCTCCCTATCACAACTTGTCAAGGCCGCCATGATCTATCATATCATGGTGTGTTTTGACTTGTAAACATAGGGGCATATCTTGATCTCTTGTTTGTTGTTGTCTTCTCGGTTGTCCCACGTAGTACCCACCAAGATCCATGAGGTCTTGTGTTATGCTGGGGTATCCTTTTGTGCTTGTGGTTATCCCAATGCCTAGCCCGACCAAGGTCTTCGTGACTTTGGGGTGTTGGGATAGCCTTCTTGTCTGTTGTGTTTGTTTTATGCATTAGATGCTAATTCGCCTTGGTTTCAAATACCCTAGCACCTGGTGTCTTATACTATAGCAAAAATCAGTGCTCCAAAAATGGAAAATTGCATTAGGATTGCATTTCATGATCAATTTTGTTGCATTACATCCATACCCAACCTATGACCTATGATTTTGGTTGTGAAAATATTCACCTCCCATCTTCTCTTCTTCTCAGGATACCTGTGGTTCTTGACAGGTGCAATTTCACACCCATCTTCCCTTAATTTTGTAATGATTACAAGGAAAGCACTTGCTAATAAACTAAAGCAAGTATGATGCACCTACCATCGACCCTCATCCCTATGAAAGCCCTTATTTATACTCATGTTCATGTTGCATTCCATTTCACATTAGGCCATCTCACATCTCAATCTAATCTTAATCCATTCAATCTAACACAAATCATCTAATCACATCCTTGGTCTTGTTCCCAACCTTGCAACAAGCCTTGATCCAATCATCATCATTGTCATCATAATCAGGATGTATCCTTCCCTATCCTTTCATGATGTACCCTTTGGTGTTGTTTCAGGATGTACCCTTCCCTCATCAACAACACTTTCATCATCATCATCAGGATGTATCCTTCCCTATCCTAATGTTGTTTTGGGATATATCATTCCCTCATCGACAACACTCCACCCATCATCAACCCATTTTGGCTTGTAGCTTTACTGGGGCAACATCACCTTTGTCCTTAAATCCATTTGTGCTTCCCAATCTCCTATCGCTTATCATCCTCTCTTATCCATCACTTTGCATCATCTTCCTCATACACCCTTTCATCGTCTCATCCATTTCAAGAGCACACCTGTGTTCTCTTGAACCCGCATGTCCTCTCGAGGGGGCATCCTCAATCCCTAACCTTCATCTTCACTCCAATCATCCTTCTTCCTAATCACTCCTTTGATGACTGGGGCATCTTTCCCAATCTAATCATCTTCTTCATGGTGCTATCTTTTAATCTTCTTTGAAATGATGCTACTTCATAACGCCATCTCAAAGAGGAGCAAAATGTAGACATCCAAATTTGACCACTCTCACATGGTAAAATCTGTCTTCGTTATCTGTCTATTTCATCAATATTAATTAAATGATTTATTTAATTAATATTTCACCTTTTGCCTAAGGTTCCTAAAGTATTTAATTTAATAATTAAATACTTTACCTTTGATCCTTTCCTCTCTAAATTAAATAAATACATCAATTTATTTAATTTAGTCATTTAGCCTTTTGAATTTAAATCAATTTTAAATTCCCTCTTTTCTCTCTCCTGGTCACATCCTCCATAATCCTCTTCTAATCTGGATTAGCTTAATTAATCCATGATTAAGATGTGCACACCTTTAATCAGGGTTAATGTCACATCCTCCATATTTTGGCCACTTGTCTCTAATTCTTCATTACTCTTCCTAATCACCTGTTTGTACAACCTTAATCTAATCCTCTTGCCATCTTTGGTATGTCCTCCAAGTCAACCTTTCATAAGTGCTTTATTTTTTAATCCTTGACCTCTTCCCCATGTGAATTAAAAATTCACATTTATTCATTCAATGTTCCCCTCTTCCCCATAAAGGTTGTTGGGAAATTCTAAATTCACTCACATTCACAATTCAAGCATTCTACTATCTAGCAATTTTCAAGCAGTCTCAAGCACTTGCATATTCATCCTCCATTGTTGCACTCTTCAAGCTTGCATTCCATCCATCTCATACATTTATCCAAATACCCACATCTTTCATTGCATTCGTCTTGCAATCTAGATCACTTTGCATAGCATTTTCATCATATTTGCCATCAAGGAGCACACATCCAAGCTACATCAAAGGCCCAACCAAAAAGATCAACTTGGATAAGGTATATTTGTTGTTTCATATTTCTTTTATTCAAGTTCAACTTAGGCTAATCTTGAGGTGGTGTTGTGAGTGTTTCCCCTTTGCATTTCTTTGTTTTTGCATCTTTTAGGTAGGAAATCACGCTACATTACAATTGGAAATACATGAAGAACAACCAAAAACAAGTCATCCCATGCAAATAGAAAGTTTCCAAGAGCTAATACATCCAAGTAATTCACTAGTGTGCGAAAACACAAAAAAATGAATAAAATGTACCTAGAGAGAAGTCTGGAAAAAGTGTATGGATGGTTGTGAAGAGCTCTGAAAGACAGTTCCAAATTTGCTAGAATCACGAAAACTGAAGAAACTGGTCAAAATTTATGAGCTCGAGATTGAAAACAACACCTTTGACTTCAACAAGTTATAAAATGCACCAACAGTAAAATGGGTGATGAGATCCACACCATTGGAAAGTTTGTGAAACTAGATTTTCGATGATATCTCATTTGCCTGATTTTGAATATGTATGCCCAAGTTATGCCAAAAAGAAAAAAATTACTCTCTAAGGCCAAATGAAGCGCTAGGAGGGGGCATGGGGCCGTCCTTACGACTGACATCAATGAATATTCTAGGAATATTCTCTTCACCAAGAAAAATGTTCCTCCCCAAAAAATCACCAAAAAAAATAGTGGTGCCCATAAAAAATTCGGCGGTCACTATGGAAAACTCTGATACCATGTTAGAATTGTGAAAAACATGAGCCACATGATCAAACAATGAACAAAGACACCTTCCACGTAAGAGATCTATAAACAATATGTGAAATATTCCTCAATGAGAAAAAGCTACAGAAGAATCTCAAGAATCTTTAAGGAAAACAAGAGTCCTCAAAGGTTGAGAGTTTGAGAGATCATAAGAGAAAATAGATTAGAGTGATAATTCAATTAGAGTTGAGTGTTATATAGGAGCAACCCTAAATGAGAAAGGGATTAGATCAAGACAAGTTTCAACATCGCATGCAATGAGACATAATGATCTAATAATAGCTCACTTCAGTTAACATAGAGAAGCACTTAGTTAACTGAATAAATAACTCTTAAGTTTAGCTCAAGTGCATGAAAATAAATTAGACTAATAATTAATTAAAGGTTAATTAATTATTAGCTAATGCATGATTACTCTAACATTTCCTTCCTAATGTTTCCATATTCTTTAATTTCTCCTTCTAAATTCTGGATAATCTAGTCTATACCAGAACCTAGTTGTAGAGCTCTTTCTCTACATTCTTCAGTAGTGTCCTCAATGACACACTCTTCTTATTCTTCTCCAACAACACCCACAATGACATGCTCAGCAACACCCTCATTGGCACACTCAACCTCTTTGTTTCTATTATCTTTTGCAAACTCTAATTCATGCTTTATTTTCCTTTTTTTTGCTTCTTCCATTCTTCTGCGGTATCTTTCTTGTCTTTCCTGAATGTGTTTCAACCTCCTTTCTTTTGCATTTATCTCCATTCCTAACAATCCTTTCAATTATCTCTCTTTTTCTTTTGATATCTTGATGTAGAAGCATCCAATGTTGTAGGGGCAATCTTACATCACCCAAAAAAAAAATTCCTTATTTTCTTTAGTTTTTTTGAGTCCCATGATGACACTTAAGGGGTGTAACACAATCAAAAGTAAAAAAAGGTAAAAAACGGTCGCTTAATATTTTTAGTAAGTTGGCCTAAATGGGCTCATATGGACCTAAAATTTTACCCTAAGGAGTGGCATTGAAAAATGTATCCGATGGCAAAATAATCATATCAATATCCTATACTGTTTGGGAGATATTAAATTTTTTTGTCCTGAGAGATTTCTCCAATATAGCCTTTAATTCAAATTTGAAAACCCTAGAAGCCTCAAAAAATCTTGAAAAATGGATGAAATGATCTTTAGATATTTTGACGTTGTCGATCTCTTTGAGAGATTTCCAACAATATATTATAATAGCAAATCAAGCACTTGAGTAAAAAATTATGGCTCCGGAAAGTTGTTCCACTAAAAAGTGAATTTTAGTAAAATATGTTCATGGGTGAGAAATCAAATGGTCATGCTTTTGGTGCCAAAACAAAAGGGAAAGTTACACTTTTTAGAACATTCTAAGGAGGTTGTTGATGTCAAATAAAGGGTTGAGTGGAGGTTATTAGTGGTGGCTCCATTAGTGAAGATTGTGGCTCTAAATAATAGATTTTCTATACAAAATTAATTTTGTTGTAATGAATCAAGCCTATGTGGTTGTAGCATTATAATTTTTGAATCTGTAATTTCATTTTCTAAAATTAATTGAAAGTGTGTTGTTTTCTATCTTGCATTTTTGTGTTGATATTTTTTGTTGTGTTTTGTGTGAGTGTTGGGGTGGAGTATCCCCTTTATCATATCTCTTGTTCCCATGAGTCTTTTTGGTCCAAAATTTTGTTAATCCTTATATATCTCATGGATGGTTTAAAATTTTGAACAGTTACATCTTTTTAAGGATCTTTCATATTCCCCCCCCCCCACTTTCCATTTGTCATCCCTTAAGTGCCTACCCCACTCTCATAGATTTAGTACCTGCAAGAAGTGTCTACAATTTTTTTCTTGCGTTATGTTTATCCTTTTTCTTTTACTTTGAATTTCTTCACTATCCTCTCTAGGGTCCCAACAATGGAAATTATGTTAGCAAGAGGAAATGGGGAATTACAGTCTAAAGATCTACACCCTAGTACCCCTTATGTAACATACCACTCATACTACACGGTAAATACTTAGGATTTTAACATAGAAGTAAATAAACATATGCCTAAAAATATGATAGCATTTTTTTTCATTTACATTCATCATTTAATGCACATGACTAAAACATGAATGGATAATATAACCTTTGAATTTGAACTACATTAATTTCAACTTGATAAATAAGATAGAACTTTTCTATTACAACTCATACATAAGATAATTTTCAAGTATACAAGTTTACATCATACAATAAATGTTACAAGGTCAAGTCTTCCATATCTAGAAAATACTTATGTTTCACAAGCCTCGATAGTGTCATCTATAAGAGGGAGAGCATCACCCAAGTGATTTACCTCCAACCACAGATTGACGATCCCTCGCACACCTTCCAACTGGAAGTGGCCCTACCCTTCACGAAGAGTATAGAAAAAGGAACCATCAAGTATGCCATCTGAGTTCTAGTGTTGTGTCCTATATAACCAATCAAACATACAACTTTAGACATCTCTAACTAAGTATGACCAATCTGACTGGATATGCGATCTGAAACACGGTCAACCGACTAATGCAAGCAAATAATTTTGCATTACTTTGGCCAAAGATTTGAAACATATCAAACACTTCCTTATAAGTGAAGTCGTAAGTTCACACACCTCTAACTCAACTTGGAAACCACCTTGACCTAAGGTTTAACACATGATTGAATGGTTAATTGTTTGAATAACCTTTCTTAAGGTTATTAAATTATAAAATTTAACTTACTAAAGTCAGTAAATGACTAAGATGGAAATTTTTTCCTGACATTGAACACCCATATTACATTCTCACAACATATCGGGACTCGGCAACTACCACTTGTTCACAAGTACTTGCACTCAAATCTTAAGACTCTCCTATTTTTATGTACATATGGTTTATAATGTTATCAAATAATGTCATTGACTCAAGACGCCTTGTCTTACACTTAATATCTTGACTACTTGTCAAATAAGTAAAATAAAATAATATTGTTCATCAATAAAAATATAATTTGTTCTTTTAAAATAGTTCATATTTCTCTATGTTTTCTCTCAATTCTTCCTTCAAGAGTTCATGATATAAGTTTAATACAAATACAACATATTATCTTTTAATTATTGCAAGAATAATTATATATTCTTAGAATGTTATGACAATTAAGAACTCTGGAGTAAAAATAATTACATGTTGTCCAATATAACCAATCAAATATTTTCCAAAATAATAGTATTCCAAAATAAACTAAGTATATATACACCTATATATAACTGAATGAATTTATCATTCAAGTATTATTAACAAAGATAAGAGAATACTCATATCCAGTTCTAAATATAAAAATTATACATCAAATAGAAAATATATTTATACCGTTTAAAAGATGTCTCTTATACAATCATAATGCAATTTATATGATATTGAGATTTCATATTTTCAGACTGATCTTCTCAGTCTTACTCGTAAGTGAAAGAAAATTCAAACACCTTACTACAAAGAAATATACTCTGCTATATACTTCTCATATACATAAATGTATGAATTTCACGTTATGAATTTATTTAACAATATAATACTATAATTTATTTAGCAAATTGAACAAGTAAGGAGTGCATTAAAAAATGTTTAAAACGTGCCTGTTTAAAACTCTTATACCTTACACTTCTGGTTTCCACAAGCCCAACACCAAAGTTCGAATCTCCTCAGCTCTCAAATTCGTTTTCTCACTTCTCCATCTTGTGGCAAGAATAATGTGCGATTTTTCAAATGAAAACAAAAGTTAGCATGTAAAGCATTGAACCCCTATCTCCTCCCCATCATCTGTGACCTTAAACATTTTAATCGCCCCTTAATAAGTTTTAAATTATTTAATAATGACCAGTTATGAGAGTCTTAAACTCTACATACAATGATGTCTTAACTCGTCCAAAAACATTAAAATGCATTCTAATAATACTAAGAACTGCCACTTAGTAGCTTGTGAAAACTATTAGAATCGTTGCACCACTATTGTGGCCATAATAATAGCTTTAATACCATTAAAATATTCTTTAATTCAAGCCTTTGATGGAGGCTTTAAGCCCCACAATGTGTTGGTTAATGCAAACATTTTTAAATTATCCTTACATGCTTTTGTAAGCATGTTCAACTTTTTAATACATCGTACCCAAATATACATCGTATATATGTTTATGTATTATATATATTTAATACATTTAGATAATAGTCGATTTGACTTAATATAAACAAAATTGACAAATTGAAGAAATGAAATGATACTTATATTTCACTTTGTTTTTATTGAAATAGACTTGTCCAAGACTCGACAAGGCTTAACCTAACCTTATGACTCAACCCAAACTTGGAAAAAACACAATAATTGACTCGATGATAGAACTAGGGTACTTACCCGAATTGATTACTTAGACCTATGTGAGTGTGTGTTCAACTCATTTAACATTATCCTATTTAATTTCAAAGTCTATACTCCTCTCTCTAGTGATACTCTCCCTCTCCCACTAGAGGGTAAGAATCCAATCTTGCATTTCACTTAAAAATCCAATCAAATAGTTAGCATGTTATTAATCACAACATCATCATAATCTTGATTAAATAATAATATTAATCATTAAAATTGAAACATGTGCATTTAATTTCATCCAAATGTCAATTAACATACAATTATCTATTGATATTTAAACACATTTTAACATAACAAGTTAAAAGTAATTTGTAAAGCAAATTCGAGGTGTAACACCTTATGTAGTCAGTTTATACCCTAGAGGGTATAGTGGTAGAAATGAGTAAGTGCGATAAGGAACTCTATCTAATAGTAAATTGGATATTACTTAACCATAAAAAGTAATCATCCATAACGCATGAATCCATTGAATCCTTATAACTCCATATATATATTCAGACAATGATTACATAAGCAGGTCTTAGTCTCTGCTTTTCATTATAGTTCTTTCTCTATTATATCTACGACATCTCCCTATTCTGTTATCTATTACATTCATATATCAATGCCCAGTCTCTTATAGAGCCCTGACCCTTATAGGGCACCCCTTAACTTATCTCCCTTGTTGGCCTGATGCTCTGCACATGATTTGTAGTAGGTTTTGCTATGTGACCTGTACACTACCAACATTATTCATCGTGGTAGTATTCAAATAAATTTTCTTGATGGTAGAGCTAGTAGATTTGATGGTGCCCTACATATCCCAAGATTAGTACATAGTCAGTTAAATTTGTAATGAAACTAATAGATTTGGGTGTGTAGGTGGTATTTTCTAAAGAAGGTGTTAAAATGGTGAGAGGTACTATGGTGATTGCTAAAGGTAGTAGATTGGAAACTTTGTTTAAACTTGATGCATGCAAATTTGAGTGCAATAGTACTTTTGTGAAAAATAATTCTACTACTACTTCATTAGGTAAAGAGATGGTATCCTCTTCAATGGATGATCATAGTTTTTGGGTACCTACGGGTGCTCTTTCTACTGAATCTAAGTAACTTGTAGAAAATATTATGCTATGGCATTGAACATTAGGCCACATAGGAGAGAAGAGTCAATAAACCTTGAAAGTAAAAACCTTGTTGAAGGTTTTGTAATCTTGAAGTTGATTTTTGTGAGCATTATATTTATGGAAAATAGAATTGTGTTCATTTTTACTCAAGTTCTCATAAATCTTGTGGTATTTTAGATCTTATTCATTTCTATGCGTTTGGTCTTGTTGATGTTCCTTCAATTACGAAATCCACTTATTATGTTTCATTTATTGATGATTATAACATAAATACATGGACTTATTTTCTAAAGGGTAAGTCTAAACTTTTTAGTTATTTTAAATTATTTAAAGCAACATGGTTGAGTTACATACTATAAAGAAAATTAAATGTTTGAAGACTAATAATAGTAGTAAATTTCTCTCTAATTATTTTGATACATTATATAAAGATTATGACATTCAAAGATAAAATAGAACTTTGCATTCTCTGTAGTAGAATAAATTTGTAGATAGAATGAAAATGAAACTAATGGAAAAAGACTAGGAGTATGCTTAGTGGAGCTGACTTGGAACAAAAGTTTTAGGCCAAGGTTATGGCCATTTCTTGCTACTTGATTAACATGTCTCCTACATTAGTTCTTGTGGATAAAATTCCCATGGAGGTGTGATTGGGTCACAGGCCTTCATTGAGGCATATCAAAGTTTTTAGTTGTTAGGTATATGCACATGTTACAAGGGAGAAGTGAACAAAATTGGAGAGTAAGGTTGTTAAATGTATCTTCATTGGTTAGAGTTATGGTGTGAAATGATACAAGGTTTAGGATCCCATCACACAAAAGGTAATAAATAATAGAAGTGTGATTTTTAGATTCTAACTAAGCCTTCTTCCATTATTTTAAGACTTAAAGAAACAAAAAAAGGAAGATGTGATTCAACTTCCTTCTATGCTTGAGAAAGTTGAATTGAGACCCCTAGATTGATAAGAAGTTGATGAGAGTACATAAAGGTTTGAACCTTTTAAAGAGGAGGAAGAACATCCAACTCAATTTGTTCAAAGTTATATGAGGCATAGACAATGACCAAAAATGTATTCTTTGAGATGTATTTTTACTTTGAATGCTAACATTGATGAACCAATATTTGTACAAGAGGCATTGTGCATGAATGATACATAGTCATACAAAATAACCACAAATGAAGAAATGTAATCTCTTAAATACATGATACTTAGTACCTTTACCTGGAGAACATAAAAATATTGGAAGCAAATGGGTGTTCAAAAATAAGATTGGTTTAGATGCTAGTATTGAGAAATACAAAGCATTTTTTGTTGTAAAAAGTTACTATAAGTTTGAGAGGGTTGATTATGGTGAGATTTTTTCTCCTATTGCAAAAATGACATCTATTAGATTCTTATTATCTATTGCTACAACTTATGACTTAAAGGTTGAGTAAATGAATGTGAATATGAAATTCTTTCATGGTGTTTTGGATGAGGATATTTATATGTCACAGCCATAACACTACATGGTTTTAAAGGAAAAAAAAAGTTGATTGTGAATTGAAGAAATCCTTGTATGGCTTGAAACAAAGTCTTGGGGTATGGTACTAGAAGTTTTATACACATGTCACGTTGAGTTTAATATTTGATCATTCTAAATTTGATCACTATGTTTATTTTAAATTTGATTGTGAACATTTCTTGGTTATTTCTTTATACGTTGATAATATGTTGTTTATTGATAAAAGGAAAGGTTTAATTTCATAATTAAAATCTCAATTCTCAGTAAATTTTGGCTTGGCTAAAGTAATTATGGCAATTTAGTTTTATAGAGGTTTAACATGCAAAATTTTAGTGTCAATTTAGTTTTATAGAGGTTTAACATGTAAGATTTTAGAGCATTATGTGTTCCTGTTATAGTGGGAATAAGTTATCTATTTCACATTGTCCTACATACCCTTCAGAAATGGAAGACATGAGCATACTACCTTATAAGAGTGTAGTTGGAAGTTTAATGTATATTATGGTCTATAATAGACAGGACAATACCCAAATAGTGGGATTACTTAGCCAATATATGTCCACTCTTGGAAGAGTTCATTGGGATGCAATAAAAAAGTCTTCAATATTTGCGGGGTACCTTAGAATATTCTTTATGTTTTCATGGTATAGTAGACACATATTCCTTGGATATTCATGGTTATGTTGATTTACATTGGGCAGGTGATATTAATAGTAGAAGATCCATTAGTCATATGTTTTGGCTCTATTCATGGTGCTATAATTTGAATGAGTAAGTGATAAGTCACAGTTGCTTTGTCCATTATAGAGGAAAAGCATATGGCAACAATTCCCACCTTTAAAGAAGCAATTTAGCTTAAGAGATTGTGTTCATACATCAATTCAAAATAGGAAGCAATTATAATTTTTTGAGATAAATAAAGTCCAATATACCAAGAAAATAACCTAAATTTTCATGCAAGAACTCAACATATAGATGTTCATTATCATTTTTTGAGAGACGTGATTGAGGATGGTAGGGTGAATTTCTAGAAAAAGAGAAAATTTGATGAATATTACAAATGCATTGACCAAAACCATAAGCACATAAAATTTTAAATGGTGTTAGGACTTTATGGGCCTCTTGGCCCTTACCAATTGATTCCATGATGGTATATTACCCATAGAATTATGGGAATTAAGGTGTTTCAACCTTTGCAAGTACCCTATTTCATTTATTTATTATCCAACATTTTATTGTAATTATTTGACATTTATTTTTATTCGTAAGTTTGATTTTATTAATCATCAAAGAAAAGGTTACATTGAGAAACCCTAAGGCTTCAAATTACATCTCATTTGTAGTAGGAGAAAAACATCTCCTTGCACACCAAACCCCACCAACCTTATCCACAGAATTGACCATACCCACTAAACCTTTGAAAGGTGGACAACACTCTTTCCTTCATAAATGTCCTTTGTTGCAGATTGCAATGAAATTTGGTGCTTTATTGTTGTAGGAGTGGATCCCCTCCTCCTTACTTCTATCCACTCCTGCTCTTTGGGAAGAGCACATACAAGGGGAGATTCATGGGGGTAGGCCTCATTGCCCACACTAGGAATATCCCCCACAACCTTGAGGATTGGCAAACCCACCGTAGACTCAACATTAGATTTTGAGTTCTCCATTAAAGAAGAGGGGGCAACAGTTCGTTCACTTACAAAATTAACCGCATGTGAAGACACAAAGGGAAGCACTTGCTCGATAGGTGGAGAGGGAAAAATTACCTTTGAAGTAACCTTGTGAGGGATTTGTAAAAATTTTGAATTATTTGGAGATGCATGAGATATAACATAATGTTGGGGTTCTACCCCAATCCACCATGATGGCCTTCTCTTTGTTGCCTGTGTGTCATCAAGCTCATGAGTTCACAATTTTTGACATTGATGCATAGGGTGATTTGTTGAGAAACATTTTTGACATTTGGAAGTGATTTTTTCATAATCTACTAGTTCTCTCCAATACCTATTGCCCACTTTTAGAGATATCTATGTTGGGAGCCCAACAAATAAATCCATTTCTATACATAAATGAGCATATGTGGAGCTCCTATAACTGATTGTTTCATTAGTAAGGTAGTGATACTTACCTAAACCATTTCCAATAGCACGTAGGCAATCTAACTTCCAAAACTGTAGAAGAAGATATGACAATCTCACACAAAGGTACGCAGATGTGAAGGTCTCAGTACGAGGATCAAAGGAAGCAAACCAGGGCTTCATACATATGTATTCTCCCTAAAACTTTCATGGGCCAAATTTCAACACCAAATCTACGTCTTTTGTTGAATCAAATTCTAGAATGAAAAACACACGAGTGCAGGGATAAATATAGATCTCTTCTTCTATATACTCCTATTTTTGAGTGATCCAAGTGTGTAAATCACTCAAACTAGGCCATGATTTCATCAATCTACAAATAAGGGCACATTTCCACAGATACATAGGTCTCTATCGCCAACCAAATCTCTTAGATTTATCGTAGGAGCAACATCACATAGGAAGAGGACACACCTTGTTATTGGTTATAGCTATTGTAGTACCTTTAATGCAAGATGGTGAGGGAGAGATGGGAGATGATCTACCCTAATGATCCAT